>CM060876.1:8848015-9331911 GCA_030737845.1 Acorus calamus | reverse complement strand
TAAAGAAAATATAATCAGATGAAACCATGATGATAGAAGTAGAGTGGTGCGCATTACATAATCAATCATTCCTGTGGACGCATGGTCAATCTGGCTCCAGGAATGCCGCTTTGTTAGAGGTAGTCGAGTTTACTAGGAGAACATGTAAAAATTATTTTGCTACTTTATCCGGGATTGGAGACAATTTATAGCAAGCGCAAGAGAGGTGATATTCCAGAACGGGTGCTTGATTATCACGGATCAACGAAAGGGCTTGGCGGTCCTTTGTCCTGGTTAAATACCTCTTTTAACCAGGCTCTTATTATTAGAATTTTTTTATATATCTCTTCTCACTTTTTTAAGATTATACTTTAAAATTAATAATAAAATTGTGATAGTTTTTTATCTTTTTTTGAAAAAATAAATAAAAATAAAATAATGTGAGAGGGTGATCTTGAGAGACTGCGTTCATGCGTACAAATTAAATGATTCCATCAATTCACTCGTCAAACATCAACAAGTAAGCGGGACATTATCGATAGGCAATTAATAAGTGAAAAGCCAACATCAACCCGTGCAAATTTTGGAGCAATTTGGCATGAACGAGTGACGTATGAATATCACATCAGAATTATATCCCTTGATAATGATATTGTAAAATCCACCGTCTTAAGATACTATTTCAAATTTCAAATCAACTCCCATGGAAAAAATTCATATAACCTCTTAAAACATTTATAAATCTAAATTACCCTCTAAATAAAATTTACGTTTACATATATGAATATTTTGTGAATATTATGTTTGATTTAAACCTGTAGAAAACACAATATATCTAAAAAACTCTACAATATGTTAAAAATGTGAAAAATCTTATATAAATACAATTTTACCTATCCAGATAGAGTTTTATAATATATTTAGAGAGGGTAAAATTATCATTTTTATGTGATTTTTTTTACATTTTTAACACATTGTGATGGTTTTTTTAGTATATTGTGTCTTCAATTAGGGTTGACTAAACAAGATATTCGCAAATATTCATCATCTATTGATGAAAATTTTATTCAAGAGTTTATTTGGATTTAATAAGTGTTTTGAGGGGGTTATATAAATTTTAAGAAAAGTCAAATGTTATATAGATTTTAGTCCGATTTCAGGGGGTTGTATAAATTTTTCCCTTATATATATTATTATTATAACAACTTGAAAACGTAGGTTGCTTTAAAATTATATGTTTACATATAATTGGGGTCCGTTTGGATAGAGCCATAAGCTATTTTGGGGTTTATACCTATTATAGAAATTGTTGACTTTATCAATGGAATAAGAGATTTTGTGTTTGGTTGTGTTTTCTGTTATTCTCATTGGGAAATGTAATAATAAAGGTTGGAGTGTTTGGTTGATGAAGAATAAGTTGTGAATAAGGTGTAAAAAATTGATTTGACATGTGGGCCCATTGATGTATAAGAGGTGATGACATGTGATTTGATATGATGATATGTGATTTGATAGTTGTGTTTCCTTATTCCAGTGGAGGAATAACACAATTCCATGGGTGGACTTGGAATACAAATACCAGTTTATTCTCTCCTTATTCCGCATAGTTATACCCCCTTATTCCGCCTACCCAAACACCTATTTTACCTATTCCTCCCATATTCCACCCCTATTCCACCCTAATTCCACTACCCAAACGGCCCCTTGAAGTATTACATGGAATAAGAAAACACAGATTTAAAGAAACATTTCACATCAACGTAGAAAAAAAACCGTGGATCTTGGGAAAAGGCAAAGTTGAAGAGAATTTTAACTATGTCTCCAACAAAACTCAAATAAATAAAACTTTAAGCCCCCGTTTGGATGTAGAATATGATTTATTCTTGGGTATATATTGTTCTGAGCATAAGTGTGTATAAATAAGGATAAATTGATTTTGTGTTTGGTTGTGTTTTGAATTATTCTCGTTGGGAATCGTAAGAATAAATGTTTTGTTGTTTGGGTAAAATGCGAATAAAGTATGGATAAAAATTTATAAAAGGTAAAAAGTAATGATAGTTGATTTGACAGGTGATTTATAAGAGGTGATGACAGTTGATTTGACAGTGAGCCCATTTATTCTTTGGGTGGAATAACCTAGGATAACTTTTATTCTAGAGGTTGATTGGAATCCATATACCACTTTATACCAGTTTATTCTAACACATTTTATCCGGGTTATCGGGGCTTTTCAAACATAAAAAAAAATTATCCGGGGTTATCCGGAGCTTATCCGGTATCCAAACGGGGTATAAGGTTTTAAATCAGATTCAAATAAATCATAAATATATTTTAAGATTTAAAATAAACCATATTAATATATTATAATTCAAAATTATAGATACAAAATATATCTCAGTTAAATTTTATAAAAAATTATTATGTTATTTTCATTATAATAGAAAAATATATATCTTACACAATATACAGATTTATTACTTATACATGAAATTAAATCAGTTTTTTAGATCTTTCAATATCATATAAACATTTCATATATATATATTATGTTATTAACAACAATATTATAGTTATAATCCACTACATTTAACATGTATATATAAAACTAATATTATTTTATCTTTATATACAATATTATTTTATCTTTATATACAATGTACAATGTTCGACCACCTGTGGAGACCGGATTCAGTCAGATTAGATCCGGTCAATTCGAAAATAATGAACTGAACATCTCTTTAATCGACCTGCACAACGTATTAATATACTGTGTATATATTTCACTCTCCTATTAGATCTTGATGATACTTACGAATTCATATTTTATTCAATAGCTGATTAAATATAATAAGAAAGTAAAAAATACATACACAATAATTAATTGTACAGTTCAATTTATACATTGTGTAATTAGATTAAAGGTGTCCAGTTCAATACTGAGCGACCTGATCGGATCCGAACTCCCGCCTGTGGGCTGATGAAACCGGTGTTTATTTTTTTATTTTCTATTTTTTCTTTGTCGGTCACAAAACCAGGTTCTCATATTTTTAAATCTAGACAGGGATAACAGGAGAAGTATATATGAGAAAACCATGTCGGATATTCCCCCACGTGTCAACAAAAGAAAGCCCCCCTGTCGCAGCATCACAGAAAAGGCAAACATAATTGACTCGGTTCACACTCACAAATCGGATCACAAATCATTTTGAGATTTCTCAGTTAGGGCTACAATTGATCGCTCAAAAATCTTTCAAAGCTGCAGTTTTCAATGGCTTCTTCGGTCTTGATCAGCGAAACTCAGCCATGGAAGGACCTCAAGGCATCGTCTTTGCTTTTTCTTATTTTTTGGTTCTTCAAAAGAGTCATCTTTCCTTTCTCATTAAAAGCTGATTTTTCGTGCGTTCGATCTGGTTTAGAATCACGTGGAGGACATCAAGAAGACGCACCTGCGCGATCTGTTGAGCGAGTCGGATCGCTGCAAGTCGATGATCACGTGAGGCGATTGATTGATTCCTTCTGTTTCATCTTGCTCTGATTGCATTTTCTTTTTGTAGATTTTTGTTTTATATGTGGTTCATGTTATACAGGGAGTTTGATGGATTGGTGTTGGATTATTCGAGGCATAACGCCCGCCGTGACACCGTTGAGAAACTTTTCAAATTGGCTGAGGTGAGGTTGAATTTTGGGCTCTTGTTTAATGCGTGTCGGTTTGTGATCACTGGAATACCACTTGGTGCAGGCGGCACGTTTGAAGCAGAAGATTCACAGCATGTTTAATGGGGACCGTGTATGTGACTTATCATCTCTGGTTCTTTGTTTTTTTTTTCTCTCTCATTCCATTTGATCTATATGATCTAGTTGAAGTGTATGTCATAGTTTATTCCGCGCGAGTGTTTCTGTACACTTTTAGGCATGCACATTGTCCAAACTTCGGCTTAGAGACTCTCATCATATGTTTATATATTAAGTGTTAGTACTGTTATGCTAATTTAGTATGCTAGTACTCGAAGCTGCTTTTTTACATTTCTATTTTTGCGATAATAGAACTAGCACACCTGTAGCCCAATTCTCACACCAACATCTACATGACTTCATTTGGAAGGTTAAATGGATCCATGTACATTCCAAATGAAATCATGAACCTTTTGTTACCTGTTGGGGCAAAAATAGGGCTAAAAATGGGGTTGGTTAGAACTTAGAACTATATATATATATATTAGGTACTCCGACTTCCAAGTTCAGTCTCATTTGAACTATTTTGACTTACTAAATAAGAACGGTGTTCTACCTTGTTTAAAAGGTATTTGCAGGGCGGCGGTAAATATATCCTTCGCATTTGAAATCTCTGTGTAATTGTATTTTCCATTTTTTTTCTTTCTTTTCTTTCTGAGTTTTGAAAGCCTCATCGTGATTTCCAACTGCCGTATTCTTCCCATTTGAAATGTTAATGTTCCAATTTCTTTTCATTCTTTCTCTTCTCTGGGCTTCAGATAACCTCACTGTAATTTGCTGTAATTACATGACATTTTTTAATGCTCAATACTCAGATAAACAGTACCGAGAACAGATCTGTGCTTCATGTTGCTCTTCGGGCTCCAAGGGATAAGGTCATCTGCAGTGATGGAAAGAATGTTGTTCCAGAAGTCTGGAAAGTGTTGGACAAAATAAAGGAGTTCAGTGAACTGGTTCGGAGTGGCTCCTGGGTAAGTAAAAAATTGAGAATCTGAATAACTGGTAGTCCTTTTTTTTTATTTAGTTGTTGTCCAAACTTCATGTGATCGGTGGCTTTGGCAGGTTGGAGCAACAGGAAAAGCTTTAAAAGATGTTGTTGCTGTTGGTATCGGTGGCAGTTTCCTAGGTCCTCTTTTTGTTCACACTGCACTTCAAACAGGTAAGTTCACATTTGCGATTATTTTGCATAGTAAACTGGATGCTTTTGACTTTAATATTTGAGATTAAAAGCTGACAAAAACTCCTGCAGATCCTGAAGCTGCAGCTTGTGCAAAAGGACGCCAATTGCGTTTGTAAGTGCTCTCAGTTACCTGTATGGCGTTTAAGCTGTACAACAAACCTTTACAATGATTTTAGTCAATATGTTTCGTATCATAATGTGGGCACAAGGGACACAAATTGAGTGTTGAATGGTCAAGCATTCTTGTTGTCGAATATGATATAGATATGTAGTATGCGAAATGGTTCCGACCTTGGATACGAGGTGTTAAGTAGGATTTATAAACATGAGATATAGTAATATATTTACTCTTTTTAAATAAATATAAATGGGTCTGTCGTTCACCATGTGGCTTTCCTTACTTTCCAAGGGTGGAATAATGGCCTTTCAAAGTTATTGATAATACTGTGTTAAGCAAAAAAATTTAATTCATATCTAGGGAAATTCATTATAAAAATGATCAGTCTTCCATGAAAGAATCTCAGAAAGTCTCTGTATTCTAGAACAGCCTTCCTTTCGCCCTTTGTCATTGGCCTATAATTCCCACTGAGCAGGAACATGACCAAGTATTTGTATGTTTCATGTTTGATCATGTTGTCCAATACAATATTTACATGCATTCATTCTTATCAATTGCAGATGCAAAATAGTTATGTATTCAGTTTCAAAGTTTCATCAGTGTGGCAGTCTTTTTAATTTTTCTGGAGAGAAGTGTTTCAGTATGTTAAAATATAGAATGATGAATTCTCTACTGGAGTTCATCTGATGCAAATGATCCATGGAGTAATATATGATATTTTTGTTTTCTCAAAAAAAATTATTTTTGTAGTTTCCTTTACCGTATGTTGCAAATGTCCTGTATGTGCTTTACAAAGCAATTGAAATTTAAGTTTTTCCACTGGCTACCATTATAAAAAAGATCAGTAAGAGGACTCGTAGCTAAGTGGGTTGACAAGGGCATTTGCAAGTAAGAGGACATGGGTTCGAGTTTCAGTGTTTACCTACCAAAAATATATAGGGAAAAATGCGCACACAAACATTCTATCTAGAAATTGCGCACCATGTTTCCTGCACTCAATGATGCCTTTTTTTGTCAGTTCAATTTTCTGTTTTTCTTCTTAGATTTGATTTTCTTATTAAAGCCAAGTTATGAAAAGTATTTTTCTTAATGCTAATGTTTTTCTGTTTCCATGTTTACCTGCAGTCTTGCTAATGTTGACCCAATTGATGTTGCTCGAAATATCGCTGGATTGGATCCAGAAACCACATTGGGTAATCATTGATTCCTGTCCATCTAATTTTTCTTTCTTCCAAATCATGTGTATAAATCTAAAGTCCTGTGCACACCTTTTTTTGTGAAAATTCCAGTTGTAGTGGTTTCGAAAACATTTACAACAGCTGAAACCATGCTGAATGCACGAACACTGAGGGAGTGGATCACAGCTGCTCTTGGGTTTGTCCTAAATGATGAGATTCTCTCTAGGTGGAACATTCACTCTTTTGCACTAGCCAGACCTATTAATGCATGTTTCATTCTTTCAATTTCAGGCCTAAGGCAGTTGCTAAGCACATGGTGGCCGTCAGTACGAATCTCACGGTATTTTTGTACTTAAGATGTAGTCGACCTGTGCATTTTTTTTACTACTTTGCTTCCATAAAACCTGATTAAATGTGTTGAATCATGTTTTCTATACTTTGTTTTCTTTTGAATGTTGCATGATCTCTACCCCCTTCTAATAGATGTTTAGTATAATGTTGTCAAAGTTCAAGTTTTCAGATCCCTTTAGGTCACTCATCTTCTTTCTCGCAATTAGAATGATTGTCGCTTCTGTCTCACCATAGTTCTTTTTCCCACATAATCTTTATCAATCTCAATCATGGATTCTAGAACAGAAAATGTAATGCCCACCAAATGACAATGTACTTGAACAGGAGCCATGTACTATTGCCAATTTTTTGACCAGTCATATCTAACTGATTTTGATACTAAAATTAGATAAAAAGTCTCACTATACACACAGTGATACCAGCTTTTTGGACTGATTCTATATGTATTGGTTGCACTAAAAAATTTAGAGCCTTTCTGATGATCAATAGACCTTAGAATTGTCAACAGGAAATAATAGAAGGACAAGGTTCAGCCACGAGTAGGGGGATACAAGGAAGAAAAATCACTGCATTTTGATTTTGGATTGAGTGCAATAATTAAAGTAGTTGCATAATCATTTGGTCTTCCTTAACCCAGACAAACTGTAAATAATCATAGCAATAAAAAATAATTATGGGCGAGTATCGTAAAACGTGTTGCTATTCTTATAACTTACAAGTGTGGAGCAGATAAAAATAATCAAACTATAAAGATTGATGATGCTGAGGAATAAGTAAATTTATGTGGGTTACAGGCGTGACATCATCTATGGAAAATTTACGTCAAGACCTACTCATTTCTGATATTTCTCTTTCCCCTGGTGCATGGATAAATAGCTGCGGAGTGTTGGTTTCCAATCTCTGTGCTTTTTTTAACTAATAAAATAATGAACTATCATATGACTAAGTTATTATTTCAGACAAATGTACCTTAAAAGGTTGGATCATGGAACTTCTAATTATAATGAAATAGCCTGATTTTTGTTATGGACGATGGAGCATGTTCTGATTATTATTACATGTTTCTGAGACAGCTTGTGGAGAAGTTTGGTATTGATCCAAATAATGCTTTTGCATTCTGGGACTGGGTTGGAGGACGATATAGTGGTAAATATTTATTTTAAAGGATTTTTGTTGTCACAAAAAATGTCATTAATGAATGAGGGGCATCCATTTCTTTCTTGGATAACTGACCATGAATATTTGTTGCAGTTTGCAGTGCTGTTGGTGTGCTGCCTTTGTCTCTGCAATATGGATTTTCGGTTGTTGAGAAGTATGAGAACCTGCACCTTGATCTTACTCTTGAATCTTTGAAGATTATTTTATAGATTTAATGCATGGTTTGTGTGGATATATATTCTATCTTCTCCGTAGATGGATTGGGATGTGTGGGATGGGTTATATGCCTGGATATCCACCTGATGAATGCTTTGTTAATTGAGGTCATCGTTGTATAGGATTTATCCTTGTATTACATTGCAAAGCATAGACAGGAATGAGGTATGACAAGCATGAGTGACTAACAGAAAAGACATGGCATGAGAAGAAATTTGAAATACAGTAATAGAAATAAAGTTTAGGCATCAATATACAATGGAAGAAACAGTGAAAAATGTCCAACTGAAAACATTGGTGCATGGTATTTCATTGAAGAGTTAAATGATTAGGAAATGGAATATAATTCTTATTCATTGAGGGAAGATTAATATTTAATATGACATCAAAAAATCAAGTGAAAATTGGATATTATACTTGAATGATTAAGATTTTGAAGAGAAAAAGAGCTTCTAATGAGTCTATTTTCCATAATTCTTGATGGGAAGGACTCTCTGTGTTTTAATGTTTGTAACCATGGAAAGAAAAACATATTTGACTAGAAGGCCTGGCAAACAACATATGCAGCAATGAAAATCACAAACTTTAGTATTTAACGTAAAAGGAATGCCAAACTGATGTGGTGCAAAATCTAAATGTAGGGAACCAGTGGAACAAAAAAAGAAAATGACAAGGAAATATCAATAACACGGTGGATATTAGAGTATTAACTATGTATATATTGCGAGCAAGACCATCAGTGAACCTGAATGGCTTCACACCAAGAAGCACAAGGCACTGAAAAAGAGATCAAGCTGTGTTACTGGATCAAGCTGATAATGATATCCAATAAACAGCTTAACAGAGTGGGAGAGATATCAGAGGAGTGAGCATGAGATCCCACTTGAACAAGTTGAACATAAACCACCAGAGCAAATATGCTAATATCTAAATACCTGTTTCACCTAGAAACCAAAGGACTGAAGCATTCGAGCTGTGTGTTTACTTTCGAAACTTCGCATTACATTGTAGTAATGGGTGTGCACAATATTTGCCCATTCTTTTTGACATTAGAGTCAAATAGTCCTTATGGTTGTCTGCACAGCTTTGTATTTGATAAATACATTCTTTCAGCACTATTGCATTGAATGATATTGATTTTTTTAAAGGTTTCTTAAGGGGGCTTCTATCATTGATCAACATTTTTACTCAACACCATTTGAGAAAAATATTCCTGTAAGTGTTATCTTACATATTTTATATAGGTATAACATCCGCACTACATATCAGGCTGACAGAAACAATGCCTATTTGCAAACAGGTTCTTCTAGGTTTATTGAGCGTATGGAATGTTTCCTTTCTCGGTTATCCGGCCAGAGTGAGTATTTACAATCTTATTGAGACATTTATGTGAAGCTGTGCATTTTGGTTAGTGCCAGAAGCTGTGCATTTTGTTTTCCTTGTTAACTCTAGAATCAAATTGTATCTTCTCCCCAGGCCATCTTACCATACACTCAAGCCCTCGAGAAATTTGCTCCTCATATACAGCAGGCAAGCATGCCACTTTACTTTCCTTCGAGATTAAGAGTTTATTGGTCGTTTCTACTTCTTAATTTTCTCTTTTTTATTATATAGGTTAGTATGGAGAGTAATGGCAAAGGTGTGTCAATTGATGGTGTTCGACTCCCTTTTGAAGCCGGTGAAATCGATTTTGGTGAACCAGGTACTAATGGCCAACACAGCTTTTACCAGCTAATACACCAGGTAAGAGCTTTCATCATTAAACAGAATTCACTCATGTTTGACTGATGGACACTGTTCGTGGGTGTCAGCTCTGATTCCTCATCTCTTAGCATGATTATTGTATTAAATTTGACACTGGTCTACTACTTAGTGGCAAAGAAAAGTCTCATAATTTGCGTTTTGGTAGGATACGATTCTGACAACATCCTTCTTGTGGATCTTGGACTTGTGCTGTTTGAACATTTTGAATTATTACTTTTGGCTGATTTCTTTAGAGGATGTTGTTTGATTGGGTAAATATGTAAAGAGAGAATAGAATGAACTTTTTATTTATTTATATGGATCAATGAGACTAGGCTTCTGTCATAAGGCCGATTTAAGTTTACTTTACATTGTTCTGCCAAATTATAACTGGAGACAAACAGGAAAATTCTGTCACTAGAATTGAATGACCTAAATTTTTTCCATTCAAATCATTTGATTTTATATGGAAGTTGTTTGTGATAATTGATAATTAGAGGGTTTTTTTTTTCTAGTCAAATATGATGCAACAACTGCATAAAAATTTTGAACATCATGAACTTGTTATGAGAGGACGATCTTGATGTTATTGTGAACTCCATTACTATTATTTGCTCATGTTCCACTCCGCCTTATATGACAGGCTTTCCGAGTTATTGCTTAAAACTATTTCCTTTGCTTTATCATGAAAATATTACAACCATGATAAGTGGTGTTCTTACAAAGGAATAAATAGTAAAAATATTGTTTCTAAGTGCAAGATTATGCTACAATGTCTGCAAATGAATTTGTTGATTCATTTGCAAGAATTTTGCGAGGGATGATCTGCTTGTTGGTTCAATGATTCCAGTTCAGCATGTACTTGTGTGAATGTTACACAGGAGTTGAGGTGTTTGGAGTATAATAGTATATCCAGATGTTTTGTTACTTTACAGCCACATTGGAGCTAATTATGGTCTGGCTATTGGGACTTCTGACAATAATGCAAATTGATTGAATTTTTTTTATCTACCTACAATTCATTTTTTTCACAAATTATATGAAATGTCCTGGACTTCCAGTGATTTCAACTTTCTTAGCTAATGGATTAAAATAGGCCCCCAAAATCATATTTTTAACATGTAAGTATATTGAAATGCGTCAAACAGAATAACTGTAATTTTCAAAGAAGATATTCAATGGTCGGATCAGCAAATCTATATGAAACTTGATCAAGCTTTCCTGTAAAGAAATCAGATCTTTCATGCAAAATGTTGGTTCTCTTGTAATGTTCTTGGATGCGACAATAAATAATGCGTCTGAATTTTGGCAATAAAAAATTGCAAGGCTAGCTGATATTCCAAGGTTATTTGAGGATTCAGAGTAGATACATTGACCATAACTGATCCTTGGAAATTGCAGGGGCGGGTCATTCCTTGTGATTTCATTGGTGTAGTGAAAAGTCAGCAGCCTGTCTACTTGAAAGGTACTGAAAAGAAGTGCTGATGGTCAATTTGCAATTAGTGATGTACAAGGTTCCGTGGTGGTGATCCATGAAGGTTGTTTTGGCTGTAATGGATTTCTTTTTGCTTTTTCACATGTATGCAGGTGAAGTGGTGAGCAACCATGATGAACTCATGTCAAACTTTTTTGCACAGCCAGATGCACTTGCTTATGGGAAGGTTTGTGCTATTTGAGTACACCATGCTTGATTCTTTTTCACAATTAATGTTGGTGCATTGTAGCTGATATCATTTAAATTTGGATAATGTCAGACTGCTGAGCAATTGCTCAGTGAGAACGTCTCCCAAAATTTAATTCCCCACAAGGTACTTATGGTTTATTTGGTTTTAATTCTTTCAATGGTTAACTATTTTTGTTATTCATGATTAAGATTGCCCATATCTTTTACAGACTTTTACTGGGAATCGGCCATCTATCAGCCTTTTACTACCTTCTCTTAATGCTTACAACGTCGGACAGGTTTGAATGAGGCCTGATATTCACTCTCTTATTGTTTCAATGAATGGGTCATATAACATTTGTTTAAATTTTGAATTTCTCTTAGAACTCATGATAGCTCTCATGCATTCTTTTTATTTTTCCATGTGCAATTCAAGATATTGAATATATTATTAAATTGCTTCTACTCAATGAATGTGATGTTTTATACATGTTCTTATATAGTTGTTAGCTATCTATGAGCATAGAGTTGCAGTTGAAGGTTTCATATGGGGGATCAACTCTTTCGATCAGTGGGGAGTGGAGTTGGGCAAGGTTTATGTCTGAAATTGGTTTTAGCCACAATTCAACTCCAATTTGTGTGACTTTCAATATGTTGATGATTTTGTTTGCCTGTGTATTGCAGTCACTAGCTTCTCAGGTTAGGAAGCAGCTTAATTCATCTCGCACTAAGGGGGAATCTGTCAAGGGTTTTAATTTCAGCACCACAGCTTTGCTTTCCAGATATCTCGAGGTACTGGAAATACCATTGCCTGACAAGCCTTTAAGTCTTTTGTAGACAATTTTGCTTGAGATAAAAAACCTAATTGATAAAATTTCACTGTAATCGGAGAAAAGAAGCTTGTATTTATCATGCTATTGCTGTAGATATGTTTTTGAATTACTTTTGGGTTGGGTTAGTGTATCTGTGCTGCATCTGTTTGCGGATTTGTACAATAATTTGAGACGAGTCTCGTGGTATTTTTTCAAATTCACCTGATTAGTTCTTAAATTCGTATCCAAATATTTTCACTTGTATTCACCTGTGTCTCAACTCTCAAGCCACTGATCAGCAGAAAATCTGCATTTCACCATTGAAACTCTGATTTTCTGTTATGTGCAGGGTGGCTCTAGCATTCCACAGGATTCCACTGTTCTTCCTAAAGTATAAATCGCATGTGAATCGGCCTTGCCCGTATCATCGCGAACTCTATTATGACTTATTAGTCGTCCTTATAGTCTCTGGTCTTCGACCGGGAAGTTTTGCACTTGATTATATATATAAGTTAATTTTGTTTCCAGCTCATCTGATTCAATTCTGAATCAGTTCAAACTCTACCAAATAAGGATGCTTTTGACTTTCCTGAATTGTACCTTTTTATCTTTTTGTCAATAAACAAATTGTATTTTGTGGAATACATTTCAACATGATAACAAAGGTTTACTCAATTTTGTATTGAGCTCTCCCCATTTTATTTGCGACTGATTTTGATTATTGAGGTGTATTTTTTTTTTGTAGAATTGATTATGCTATTTATCAGTTTCAAACACTGTTTTGGGGTTTTCTAGGTTATATGGTTTCTAGATTTTGGACTTATAATATGATTTTTTTTTTGGTGAGTCATTCAAATTCAGATTTTGGCCACTGATTGGCACACCTCTATACCCTGTTTGGATGGAAGAATAGGGAGAGAATAGAGTGGAAAAAGAAGGAAGAAGCTCAAAAAACTATTTGTTTGTTAGGAATAAATTGTTATAGTTATCTTTATGTAAGTGAGAATAAACTAATATTGATTTTTTAGGTCCATCTTAGAATTGTGTTGTTCCACTTAACCTATTTCATTGTAATAAAAGAGGTTCACATTTTAAATCACATATTTTTATTTTGTTAAAATCATTTACATGATCTCATTGTATATGTATATATAAAAGATGAAATATATACTCTAATGAATTGAATGATATCATAACTTTTTAATAACATATTAATAACCTCAAAATGGGTGTGGAATGTTAGAAAAATGTGAATTTGTAAGTCAGAATTAATTGGTATAAAGTGATATATAGATTCTAGGCAATATCTAAAATTAAGTTATTCCTAGTCATTCAACCCAAAAGAATATGTGGGTCCATTGTAAATCAATTGTTATTACCTCTTACAAAACAATTGTCATCAACTCTTACAAATCAATTGTCATCATTTTTTCACTTTTTATAAATCTCTATCCACATCTTATTTACATTTTATCAAAACAACAAAAACTTTATTATTATATTATCTAATGAGAATAATTCAAAACGTAATTAAATAAAAAAA
This sequence comes from Acorus calamus, assembly GCA_030737845.1. NCBI lineage: Eukaryota > Viridiplantae > Streptophyta > Magnoliopsida > Acorales > Acoraceae > Acorus > Acorus calamus. The sequence continues at coordinate 9,318,238 of CM060876.1, read as the reverse complement.
TATTTTATCTTTATTTATATTAGATTAGTTTCAGAATAATTTAATTCTCTATCCACACGGAAGCTCAAGGAATATGAAATTTCGTCTAAGGGTGTGATTGTACAACTTTTGTTATTGTTTCGTGCAGACACAAATATTGTCTAAAAGCTACGATTTAAAAAAATTAAAAAAGTGAGTTTACTGTCAAATAATTTTAAATTTCTGATATCTACCGTAATCAAATTTATAATCGTGCATGATAGATTCAATTACGATTTCCCACAAGGCCACAACCCATCAACGGTTCATTAAATTCCGGCACGGTTATTCCGTGGACGGAGTCTGAAACATTTTTTTTTTAAATAGCGGGACCCACAAAGACCCAGACAACCTATTCGTACCTCCACGTGTGCAATGGCTCCCCACCACTCTGAGAGTCTACCCTCTGTCGTGTCTCTTCTTCACACAGGGTCTCCTCCCCCTCCCTCCCCCCTCTCCCCCCTCACATGTTTCCGTCTTTGTTTTTTTCTTTTCAAATCGACCTTCGCTGGTATTCACTGTGATCTGCAGCAGTTCTCGGAGCATCAACACGACTTACTGATCAGAAAGGTCTTTCCATCCTTGGCTGCTGCTGACCTTCCTTGATCTGAAGCCGCGTAGTGATCGGGGGCGAGATGTCCGTGGCGGAACTCAAGGAGAGGCACGCCGCAGCTACGGCGGCGGTGAACGCCCTTCGTGAAAAGCTGAAGCAGAAGCGGCTCCTCCTCCTCGACACCGACGGTGAGGGGCGCTCGGTCAGGATTGGTAGGTTTTTGTTGTTTATTTTTTGTGAGATGTGTTGTTTATGTTATTGTTGTTGGTGGTGGTGCAGTCGCTGGATATGCCAAGGCGCAGTCGAGGACGGCGGTGAGCTTCGGGCCGACGGATCTGGTCTGCTGCAGGACCCTGCAGGGGCATACTGGGAAGGTGATGGTTTTTCTTGAGATTTGTGGAATTTTATGGAATACGCGCTTTATGTTTTTTTATCATGAACTTGTGTGGACTCTTGTGTGGATTTTATTTGAAAGTGGTTTTAGAATAAAGTGTGTGCATGTTTTCCTTCTTTCTGCCAATCTTGAACAAGAAAAGTTGAGTCAAACCCGTGATTTATCGGCATAAACCTGAATTCGCTAGGAGATCCAATCATTAACTATGTAATTTCGACTCAACCAACACTTGAAAAAAGACAAAGGCCAAAGTAAGAAAGCAGAGAAAGATGTTTCGTCTTCAGATGGTGACGGTCCTCCTACCTCTGATTTTGAAAGCAAATTTGAAGCATTAGTGGTGCATTCTGGTTCTTCAACATCTCCATTTGAGTAGCCATGGTAACTACGTGAAGGCAGTAGGCAAAGCGCCTCTTGTGTAAGAACTAAGAACCAACTTTCAACTTTATTTAATAAGAAGTGCGTGCAGCGAGGCATAAGACAAGGCAACGTTAGTTGTGAGTTAAGAGAATCATTGTTTGGAAAATGTTTGAGATTTCATGTCTTTTATAGTGAATCAATGGGGGATAGCACTCCGGTGAGTTTTTTTTTAATCACTATGCGTCATTGACCCTGTTTGAGTAGAAGAATGGATGTGGCGAATGCGCCCAAAAATAATGTTTATTTGTAAGGAATATGTGGGAATAAACTGATATTGGGTATTCCAGTTCTCCCCTAGAATTACACTATTTCACTTCACCTTTTATATGCAACTTATTCATCGTCACCAAACAATAAAAAGTTCATTATTATGATTCCCAACAACAATAACTAAAAACACAACCAAACATAAAATGCCTTATTCCGTTGGTATAATTATCTATACCGGAATAATTGTCTATTTCAAAATTGCATGTGTTGTTACACAAATGGGAACTTAAAGTACTGATTCTGGATAGAAAAACAAGGAGAAATCTGGTATGAAAGGTGGGTTGCGAACTTGAGATATGATGAAGATCAAATTTATTGCCTTCTTAGATAAGACCCTTGTAGTTAGTGTGAGAAATCGAGTAAGAGAGTGGAATCTGTGTAGTTGCATTTTTTTAGTTGAAGTGCTGCTACCATGGGGAGTCCGACCGTTGTATCCTGGAAGACTGTTGCCGGATCCGTGAGCACCTCTGCGGGGCGAATATAGTCTTAAGGGCATAGAGTCCAACTCTAGCCTCGGTCTTCATCTTTCCAGAATAGAACAAACTCGTCAAATCAGTACACTTCTATTTTGTTCTAATACTGTTTGTATACTGTCTTGCTAACATAAGACTCTAGAGTTTACTAGGGTTTTATAACAATTACCCTCATGATGTTTGGTGATGCGCCTGTTCTCCGGGTGCAGCACAAAGGACCATTCAAATGCATCAGTTAGCTTCTGTTGGTACCCTTGTCTTCAGGGTATCGGGTCTTTTTTTATGTAAGACTAGGTGACCGCATGTGCGATCACCTACAAGATGTAGGGCAGATTAAATATTTTTGAGGAACTTTTTAGTAATTCACAGGGACTCCTTTGAAAAGTTTTATTGGTGAGGATCATATTGTAAGTTACCCAACTTTTTGTTAGGCCTCATGTGTACTTTGTAAAGTTTTTCAGGAAATGTTTGTTTGCAGAGTTGTGAGTTTTCGTTAAGTAGTAAAGATGACAAGTGGAGATACTACATGGAGGGTGTGAGGAAAGACCACCCTCTAGATGGCTTGACATACTTTCTTGATTTGAATGTAAAATTCAAGGTGTCAAAAAAGTAGTTTTTTGGGGCGAAAATTAGTCTTTTGACAGACGGACAAGTATATTTTTTGTTAGTATAAGAATGCTCATTGCACTTTTGCCTAGATGTCTGGTAAAATTTGCAGTTACCTTTTGTGATGAATAATGCTTCCGGGTTCATACGTGTTGGCACTCTTACACAGGAAAAACTCATACATATAAAACATTGTTCATTCTGTATTTCAAGCACACTTCTTTAAGTTGTTTTAAGAAAAAGAATTAATTCCCAACATATGATAAACATTCTTTCAGGTGTACTCATTAGATTGGACTCCTGAAAAGAATAGGATTGTCAGTGCTTCTCAAGATGGGAGGTTGATTGTATGGAATGCTCTAACAAGCCAGAAAACACATGCCATAAAACTACCTTGTGCGTGGGTGATGACATGTGCCTTCTCTCCTACGGGACAGTCTGTTGCATGCGGCGGGCTTGACAGCATATGCTCCATTTTTAATCTGAACTCTCAAGCTGATAAAGATGGAAATTTACCTGTATCAAGAATGCTAAGCGGACATAAAGGTTATGTATCCTCATGTCAATATCTTCCAGATGAGGACACTCGCCTAATCACTAGTTCAGGTGATCAGACATGCATGTTGTGGGATGTCACCACTGGCCAGAGGATCTCTGTTTTTGGAGGTGAATTTCCATCAGGGCACACAGCTGATGTGTTGAGGTACACACATTGAACTTTAGCTTTCTTTCTACTTATTCTAGGCTTGCATATCAGAGACTTCTTCCTTTGTGTAGCTTGTCTAAAATTTGGTTTCAATATTTTCATTGTGAAATTGCTTAAAATTTCTTGTTTCATTAACCAGATATAGTGTTTATGGAAGGCTAGGTCAGAACTCAGGCTCAATGTACGTTTAAATTTCAGGATAGCACGTATCTGACTGGCTGAATATCTAGAGAATCTGTCTACACTTAGATTAATCTGGTTTTACACGGACAATGTGATCACCTAAGAGATGTGCATTTATTAGTATTGGTGGCCATGGAGAAGCAATTTAGGAAATGTGTCTCAATTGAGAAAATACCCAAATGGAGGACATGAGTTATATGAAAAAAATGTTTTCACTCGAAAATATTCTGGGCTTTGATTAACTGTTAAATCTAGACTAAGTGTAAATATGCATACTTTCCATTAAGTCAGCAATTGTATGAGGAGACAGAAATAGTCATACATGGAGCCAACACACCATTCAAGTCAGAAAGTAAATTTGCGGGTGTTTTAAGGTTGATGTTTCCCTGGAAATTGCTCTCATGATGTGAAATGGATGATGGTTCAGACTGAAACGTTGATGGAACATCTTCAGAGAAAGGCACCTGTCATTAAAAAGGAAAAGATTGAAAAACACATATATTATTTTCGTTTGTTGGTTTCCTATTATTGCTGATCTTTCTTTGATTTTGATATTTTGATTAAATTAGTGGTTACCTTAAGTGCCTCAAATCAAGTACTGGTCCAATGTGTGGTTACTTTAAGTGCCTCAGATCATTTACTGGTCCAACATGTTTTCTTGTGGACAATCCCCGACATGACAGGATTTGAGGGGGGTGATTGATTCATTTGACCCAATGTGAGCTGAATTCAATGAATAATACGAAATTGTTTATGATTTATGTTATATTGGTCTTGGTGAATCTTGTCTCTCCTTTATTTGATAAATGGAAGCTACATTAATAAAGAAAATGATGATATAATATATTCTTTCAATAAGATTTTTAACAATCTCTTGCCTGAATTGTGGTACTTGATGTTTTTTCTTCCTTAATAATGTCTATTCAGTATTTTGTTTGATAACTGTGTTCAAACTTGGTATCTTACAAGTAATTTTTTTTTTCTTCCAAACTTCTTTGCACTATATATCTATTTTCACTAGGCTATTTCTTTATGTACTTTCAGCATCTCAATCAATGGATCAAATACAAACATGTTTGTCTCCGGTTCATGTGATGCAACTGCTCGATTGTGGGATACTCGCATTGCAAGTAGGGCGGTTCGAACATTTCATGGTCATGAGGGAGATGTTAACACCGTCAAGTTTTTCCCTGATGGACAGAGATTTGGCACTGGATCAAATGATGGAACATGCAGGTTATTTGACATGAGGACTGGGCATCAGCTCCAAGTTTATAGTCAGCAGCATGGTGATAATGAAGTTGCAATTGTCACTTCCATTGCATTCTCTATATCTGGCAGGCTTCTGTTTGCAGGATATTCAAATGGGGACTGCTATGTATGGGATACTTTAGTGGGCAAGGTATGTCCTGGTTTTTTGCTGATAAGGCTCCCGGTTGACAAGGAAATATACAATATCTACATATGATTTAACAAAATATTGGCCATAAAGAGAGATTCTATCCATTTGAAGATTAGATAATATTTTATTGATTAGATTCTCTCATGGTACTGTGAATTACCATTTTGCATTCAATATGAGATCTGGAGACATTAATTGGAGTTCTTGGAGATTTTTTTGATCTCCTTGACCTCATAATATGTTTGATGTCAAGTTTATAATATTTGAATTTCCTAATATGTTGTAGTCTTGTACTTTTGGGAATGTCAAGATGTTGCTCTAGATATGGCGTGCTGAACCCAACATTCTCTGCAGCCAGCTGCTGCTGCATAAACTTCAATAGGGAAATAAAACAATGAATTAGAGTTCAATAAGAAATGTTAAAGATTTTTACTGGTAATTGAGGTGTTTTATTACTATATATTCAAAAGTACAAAAAAGAACAGATGTTAGTTTGGAGACTCCTAAACGATCAAAGGAGGGGGAAATCAGAACCAGGTTTGATTGCATCCCTTTGATCCTTAAGAACCCCTCCCCTGAATCTTTTCGAAACATTGTTTACATAAACATTGTACACAACTTCAAAGTATATTTCAGATTTTTTTTCTTCTGAAGTTTGCTCTTCTTCTATAGTTGAATCCCAGCATTCCTTTTGTGTAGCACTACGATCTCTCTCATCCTTGAGTTCTGGCTAAGAAAATTGCCATGACGCTTTCAAGTCCATAAGACAGACTGAGGATAATAAATAGGCTGACTCTTTCATACTGTTCTCCAAATAAAATCACTCTTATATCAAGCGGAAGTTCAGAAGCTGAATAGAGAAACTTGGGACCACTATGAATATGCAGTTTTGCCATTGCATGGCTATCATATTTGTTTGATTCACATACACTATGGCCAATTGCCCAATCTTTGAAGACAGCCAGAAGTTTTCATCTCTCTGCAATGCATTTCTTAAGGACCCATGAAATTGGTCCTTTTATTTATTTTTATTTTTTAATCCTTCCAGCGACTAATTCTGAGTCGTTAATCAAAATGGTTTGAGGGTGTTTCATGGGATCAATCATATTAAGTATCTGAACGATGGCTTGGGCTTCATGCTCCTGGATAGGCTTACTATCAGCATTGCTTGGTATAGAAAACAACAAGATCACAGTACTATTTCTGCTAATGCCTCCCAATCCCTTTTCGTCCGTGTTTTTGAAGCATTCGTATCAATTTTGATCCAGCCATCCTCCGGTGGTTCCCATTAGTGTTAATTTTGATCCAACTATGATTTGGTAGGTGGTTTATTAAGAATAGACTTCCAATCACACATCCCATGTTTGGGAACTACTCCTTTCCCCCATATCATGACTGTTTTCTTCCCATAGATCCCATGCTGATTTTGAGAACATATGCCATGTGCATCAGGTGTGCATACAGGGGGTCTAACACATACTCTTCCGTTAATTGTGGAACTTGACTAAACATGTATTTGATATGAACAGGGATGCTGCTAAGCAAATTCCAGGATATTTTAGATAATGTTAGATACCATAGCATTTTTGGAGCTCTTAATTTGTTACATCTTTGTATTTCATTAACCTATGACCAGAGATCCAATTTTCATGCCAAAGACACCTTTTCACCATCAACAATCTGATGTGTTATAAATTTTGCAGCCAAAGACCTGACACTTTGCAGTTTTCTCAAAGTCCAAGAAGATTCATTTGTTGGTTTAACCTGCCAAATTGAATGCCCCCTCATGTACTTGCTATAAACCCAATGATTCCAGAGCGATGGTCTTCTATTTACAACATCCCAAAACCGAACAAGGAGTTCTGCTGTATTCTAGTCCCTTAAACCACCCTCTTTTCTGGGTCTACAAATATCCTGCCATGCTACATGATGCAATCTGACATTTTTTTAAAATAAATATGTTAAAGTTTTTTCTTTTGGAAGGCAGGCATGAAAATTGTTTGTCTTGTTTGAAAGCTTGCTCTCCTCTATGAGGTTATCATGATTCATCAAGTTGACAAAGTTGTAGCTGCACGAGAATCAGTGTAGGGGTAAGACTGCAGTTAACACAAGACATTGATTCTTCAAAGTAGGATCATAAACAAGGGCTTGGGCTCATATGCAGGTTGCCTACTCCCGTAAAAAAAAATGATTGCTGACTATTCACAATAATGTTTAGTGAAATAAGAAAAAGTCAATAATAAGTTTGCTTAGCAAGAACAAAGTTGTTTACCACCCCCGATCCTAACCGTTCACCACCAATCAACAGTGTAGTGTGTACACATGAACTGTGGAGCTGCCTAACTTTGAGTTTCATCCCTAGACTTACTCCTAAACTCCCTGTTCGTTTGCTTCGCTGAACTTTCCATCTTCACTTCAATACTCGTCTTTGTCAATTTCTTTAGGAAGTTATGGGTCAAAATTCCTTCATGATAGTTTCTGTTCATGTTAAGATATCTGTGACATTTTTTCCTTTGTTATTTGTACCCTTTCCTTAAATAGTCCAGTATGCGCATTATTACGTCGTTAATGAATTATTTTAATTTTGTATTGTTATTTTTTTGGATAGAATTTATGTAACTCAATTCTTTAATTGTCTCAGGTAGTTTTGGACTTAGGTTCCCTGCAGAATTCACACGAAGGACGAATAAGCTGTCTGGGCTTGTCAGCTGATGGGAGTGCCCTATGCACTGGAAGTTGGGACAGAAATCTGAAGGTTAGATATCCAACACATGAACAATGCCATCCCATTTACTTTACTTATTGTTAATAAGCACATGCAACAACAGCGTATTACAAATTTATTTTAGCTGACATTAGTATCTTGAATTTGATGTGTCCATTTGAGTCTCAATTTGTCCAGGAAAATTATCATCGCCATCTATCTGAGTCCACATCATTGTAATTTGTCGCTTCAACTTTCTAAGTCATCGGTATGGATACTTTTTGGTTGTTACCAGCCATGTGTGTCGAATTGCTCCGACCCAAGTTAAACTAATATTGATTCCAAACCTTGTTCTGATCCTGCTTGACCAGTTGAAAGCAAACTTGGCTGGTTAACTGTGGTTCAATCTCATTGTACGTAGTTCCTGAAAGACTACAAAGAGAATGGAAACCATTTAACAAAATTTAAGATATGTTTGTAAGGATATCGAAGTGCAGGTCTGATTAGTAAGTGAATTGAGGTTTTACCATTGGGAAAATGTTACACTCAGCCATTCCTGCTGCCACTTTTGTAGACCGAACACGTTTTGAATTTTTTTAAAGTATTTATTCATACACGCGTTCACGAAAAGTCAAGTAGATACTCAAATGCATTGAACACACACATTTTTTACATTTTCATAACAAATTATATACTGACACAGTAAGAGTTCGTATTCTATTAGGGGTATCATATACCGCATTAGATGATGTGGTGTCTACATTAAGTGTTTGTCGTCCTTAACTATTGTCTTTGTTGGCAGATTTGGGCCTTTGGAGGACACAGGAGAGTGATCTAAACTGTTTTGGCTCTGCGACGCCACGCACGAGGATCCCTGCACATTGTTTCTTCACCCATGTCTATTCAAATGTTTTGTGCTTGTACATCGTGACCTTGTCATCGTTGTTTACGGTGAACTACATTGTCCTACATTCAAGTAGAGTCCAGAATCTCACCCCACACAGGTGGGAAGTTGTGGGAAGTTTTGCTACTCCTGTGTGTTGAAAGTTTTCCCTTGTTGGATTTAAAATATGTAAGAGGTCTCTGATTTCTCAGTATTGTATGGACCGGGACATATCTCTGTTTTTTCACCTTCGAGTGCTGCTGAGTACATAAGTTCTTTTGGTCGCCCATAGTGGAGTGAGACCGATTCGGATCTCTTTGGATACAAGTCAAATATGGATATTATTCAAGGACCAAATTTGTGTGATCAAGTGAGAAGTGAGGACAGGAGAAATAAAAACAAAATTTTAGGATGTATTTTCTTTTTCGGATATTATACATAAAAAATACAATAGTTGTTTAAATTTCATGATTGTGATTATACATGCAGAATATGAATATGAACAATAGATAATAAAAAACATATAAATTTGATAATACATGGTAGATTTGATATTTTTTTGAAGTGGATACATTGATATCCGTATCTGCACTCTAAATATATGAATATCGGACAATTTTAATTTTTTATACAAATATTTTTAGATTGATTGATAGGCCTCATACAAAATATTTATACATGAGTGTTGTTATAGTTCTTTTATGCCCCATTTGGGAAGCGGAATAGGCGGGTATAAGGATAGTATAAGGGAGATATAAGAATGAATAAAGAAAATAGTTATTTGTTTGCAGAGTATAACTTGGTATTACTAAGCCAGTTTAAACGAGTATAAAAGATTATAACAATTCTAAGTTACAATTCTAAGATAAGCTATACTCACTTTATCTATTCTTATGGGCCCACACGTCAAATCAATTTTTTACATCTTATTACATTAAATCATCTATCAACACCTCTTATACATCAAAGGGCCCACATGTCAAATCAATTTTTTACACTTTATTTATATTTTATTATTTATCAACCAAACAACTTAACATTTATTCTTACGTTTTTCCAATGAGAATTAAAAAAAAACACAACCAAACAGAAAATCTCTTATTCATGTAGATTTATTATCTATACTGACACAGATATCTATCCAGAATAACTTAATTCCGCTATTCAAACGGGGACTTATAGCTCTGCGTGTATTCTTGTATCTCCAATGAATTATATGTTTTGTTAGAAGAAACATTTCTATTTTTTAGACCTCTGATAATGGTAAATTCTGTCTCGATTGTTTTGACATAGAAGAAAGTTTTTATTCCATGTATGGCCGTAGATGCCAGCCTTTTTGAACTGGAATCTTCAATGTGATACAGCATGTCAAAGTGGACAATCTATGTGCAGATCGTCCCCTCTCATCAAGTATATATCCTACCTAAATCCTAATATGCTGCCCCTTTAAAAGCTCACTTTTAATTGCACTTGATTCCAAAAGACATGGACCCTTACTTTCTTTGGCTGTCAACAGTGACCTTATGAAGTGTAACTGAGTAGCATAACTTGAAGAAGTCTGTGGTGACATAACATGTGAGCCCAGATGGGGTAAAGCTTTGAAAAGTGGAAAATGTGTGGCCATGAATTCTTCAAATTTATGGCCCATCCGCCCCCCCCTCCCCATTGACAACCTAGGCTTGTTCCTCACCAAATACATTGAAAAGTACTGTCAGTGGCAACAATTGGTAAGGCTTTGTGGGGTTATTATTGCACATGGGCACTTGCATAAATAGATAAAAACAACAGCACCATACTGTCTTGTTGGGGTATAATCAGAAAAGGAGCCTCTTTGTGACATTTTAGGCTCACACACAACGATATGATTCATTTTTCCCTTTAGTGGATACACATATTTAAGTAATGTGCAAGAGTTGTATTTGAAATAGGCAAGCTGTTAAAAGGGAATTTTTTTTAAAGCACACAAAATCTCTGTGTCAGCAAGTCTGTTTTATTTTGGTATCAAAGCTTATTAACTATAAATTAGATGGGACATTCCCACCCTTGTATCTTCTGAAGGGCAATGCGCAGATAATATTTTGTTATATAAGCCTGCGGGATGTTACAATAGTGGAAATCTGTTCACTGGGCTGCTTGATGGAGAATGGAAATATAATTACAACATACAAAAAAACATGGTCTTGTAGTTTCATATCTAATTCATTAGTCCGAATACAAGGCATTGGATTTTGCAAGTTTGCTTCAGAGGGTGGAAACTTCACAAAAAGCTGTAGATGGAAGTATCTAATTGCGGTAACACAGGCTTTCAAACCCCATGTGCTCTTTCTGTTCCATTTGCTTGATCATGTTTGATATACCTACGCCTCCTGCAGTAAACAGCAACACATTGAGCTAATATGTATCACTCAAGTTGGTCAAGGTGTCAGGAGTCAGTAATCATTTTTTACCTAGGCTTATAGCGCTTGCAAAGATGGTGAGGGCCAGAATGAAGATGATCAATGATGCTCTTCCGAGCAGCATTACCAACTTCCTCACAATATGTTGTCCAGTGAAGGCAGCGATAGCAGCAATAAGCATGAGGAATGCCGCTGCAAAAGGGAATTCATGTTTTCAACATCAATTAGGAAGATGGGTTACTTAGTATGTGGTCAAATGAATATCCTTAAAGATGGCAATGCCCATCCCTGCTGCTTGCGTACCGTATGGGACTGGGAAACGATCTAGAAGGTAGTACTGCACTACGGACATTGATGATGAGAATACCATTACAAAGGTTGATGTGGCGCTCGCGACCTGTAAGAAAATCAAGGAAGCTGATGATTGAGTGTTCCCCAGAACTTAAGTGCTGAAGTGTCTTGAAATTTAGATCCAACTGCAATGCAGAATGAACAGCAGAAATAACCTATTTTTGTTGAAATTTCTTGTGAAAGTTCAGAATAAACTGCAAAAACATACATATCCAATGCTGCAATTTTTTTTGGGGGGTGGGGGGCCATTAAGTATCGGTTGATCAGAAAACCCATTCAATTGGCAATTTGATGATTCAAGTTTCTTTCTTCATACAATTTTATTCGATCAGGTCTAGCAGTCTGACTGTTGGGCACAATCCGAATCTAATTGAATTTGCTTGTCGTTTGAGACCACATTAAATGCGCGTGAGTATGAGTCATTTGGCTTTGGAATGTTACCTTTCAATTCATAAGATAGTGTTTTCTAATCATATATCAAAACATGAATATTTTCAATAGAATAATGATGGAAATGATGCATGTAGTTTTCTTGCTTGAGTGAGTAGCTTATATATCATTTATCATGTTTTGTGACTTTTTTTTTTGGTATGAGAATCCTAAATAATATCACATATGCATCATGAGAATAACAAATGGAACCTGTGGAGGGACTCCTAGCTCAAGAAAAAGGGGTCCCAAAATAAAGCCTCCTCCAAGCCCAAGCAGGCCCCCAACCACCCCTGCTATTATTCCAAGGATGCAATATAAAAGAAGCTGGTGAATTTTCCAGTTCATATCATGCTTCCCCTTAGATGCAATGACCCTCCCTCCTCTGTACAGGGAGATGGCTTCATAGAGTGTCACGCTGACAGCAATGGGCACCTGCAACATAAGAAAATGTACAAGCCAACTGCTTTTAAAAATATCCTCCCCCATGTGTTTGCAGATTTCTGTTCTAATATATATCAAAGGCAGTTGTTTTCTTATATTATTCAAGATGGGCTTATAAACCATTAAACTCATCGTCGGGATTGGATAGGGGGACAGATCTATAGACATGCATGCATTGGTGGCATAGCTCCATGGAATTAACTACAGTATCCTTCATAGGCATGAATATAAAATTATGTAACTGTAGACATGCTAATATCGAATTGAAGTGATGAAGGGACAAATAAGAGAAAATAAGAATCAGGTAATGCGAAGTTCAAAATTATCCTATGTGAAAGTGATTGTATTGTGCATGAAGTGTGTAGGTGTATAATTCATAAGGGTGGTGTAAGCAAGATGGGAACTGAAACATAAGTGTTGAGGTTGGTATTCTATGTGTGTTGAAAATATTGATGATTTTTATTTGGATTATACTTTGTGGTTACTTTTACACTTGTTGAAGAACTTGGCACTTTTTGGGAGTTTTTTTCGTTCTCAAGATATTGATATTCTTGTACCATGTATGACTTTCCTTTAAAAATGAAGATATCCAGTAATAAATGATGATTGTAAATCTATGGCTTCTTCGGCCATGTGCTTCTCATTTTTCATTCCCTGATCAGCATGTTACATGAATATGCATGCCATGACTTCTCCTTTTCCGAGTTTAGTTAGTTAATTATCACTTCATCAGGCATCATGGAAGTAGGACTACGAGACGACGAGAGCCATTTTAGAATGTAAGCAGTCTTTCGAGCATTTGTCAATCATTTAGCAAAGAATGAGTGTTCTTTTGCATCGAATCTATATTGACTGTAATTCAATTGTCCTCATTAATTAATTAGCATACAAAACTCAACATAAAAAATTGGATAACTCATTGAAATACTTTACCTGCATTATGTTTAATACCCAATACTTTGTGGAGCAGGTTGTGGCATAAGTCTGCATACATGATCAATCAGAAGAAAAAACATAATAAGATTCTTTAAATTCCAAATGTTCATCGCAATAAGAAAGATTTTTGCATATCAAGTTCTCTTGCATGCATGAAAGTGATCTTACCTTAAACACTTGCACAACAAGGAATGCGACCCACACCAATACAAGAAGCATAAACTCTTTCCAGTAAATGTTGTCCGAGATGGAAACCTGATATATGATGGTGAGAAGAATGATGTTGTGGATGAACACAACGTGTAAATTAATATTAAGTTCTACAGTTTACCTCTCTGTCTGATGACAACCTGGCATCTGTGTTAGCAGTTGGAACACTTGGGAGTGGCTTGTACTCCAAGGCCGGGCTCTCTGAAACCAAAACTTCCCAGATGATATATCTAAACCAGCACTTATAAATTCTATTATATGGGGCTATTGCATGGGAAGTATACATATATCAGAAAGAAAAAAAAGAGTTGCGCGAAAGGGAACCAAATCAGTTTTCATTTCCTTTCTGCCCTGAATTTTGATAAGTGTAACTCTGAGCATACTTTCTCTTCTTTTCTCATACAAGTAATTCATTTATTGCAGGTAAAGTTCATTTACTCACCATTTGGATCTGAGGTTGACTCCATTAGCCTTGCTGCTTCCTGAAACTGAAACCAATAAAGCAACTTTATGAATGATATTGCATAAAGCTAGGACCATCAAGAGAATTAAGGAATGAACCTTGGCCTTCTTCATCATTGTCTCCTTTTTCCACGTCTCAACTCCCTTGAAGAATGCCTTGCTCGATGTACCTATAACCATCACATCCATTTGGTCAGTAGGTAATTCTTTGCTGATAAGGAGGATTATGTTGTTTCTAAAATGTCAAATACTCTCCTGTTTTAGAAATAACACTTATTTTAGGACGGTATGATCAAATAGGGAAAGTGACACCATGTTCTCGGTAAAATATTGTTGGAAGTGATTGATTACTTCTACAAGGGATAAGTGTGGGTTCTGATAAACAACGGCATATGAATAATTTTCTTCAAAGAAAATAACACATGAATAATACAACCAATAATGAATAGAATATAGTTGATGAGAATTTGATAAGATGTCACAGTACAATAAAGGAACGATGTTTTCCAGATATCCTAGTATAAGTTTGGCTATTTGCTAGTGCTAAAGAACAAAGCGGTGCTCCTTGCAGAAAGATCATAGTGGATTCAAGCTTTTGAAACATCGGACTTGTTATATCTTAGGCAGTGGCAATAAAGAAGTTGAACCTCAGAAATAGGAGTACTAATTTGTGTCAAAAGGGTTTCTTGATAAAATTTCTAAAACCACAAAATCCAGTAATTGAGATAGAGAATTACACTATCACGGTTGAACATTTGATGAATGGATCGAAGCTGGATTAATTTTAATGTGGAGAAAAGAGAACATTGGATGTAGACATTGATCACATTACGGAGGGCAGAAGTAGAACTACCTTTTGAAAATCCACAGTTTTGATGAATCAACAACACTATATAATGTTAGTTTGTCCCTGTTACTATGTATGTGACCTACTAATTGGAAGGAGAAAATCAATTAAAATTTCAAACTTCCATACATGGAAAAAACACACAACTTAACAGATCTGAGGGATGTCTTTAAATAACTTAAAAAGGACACAGAAATCAGTTCACAAGATCCAAAGAACTATATAAGATTCCAGTGATTTTTGTTAAAAAAACAAAAGATTGGAAATGAAAGGTAAGTGAAGCCAAAAGATTTCCATACTACAATAACAGAGACAAAAACAGAACTACCCTAGCAAAAAGAAAAATTACCCAAGAAGAGAATGATAAGAAGGACAGTGACCATCCAGTCAGCAAATATAACATTAAAGGCAACTCCAATGCTGATGCCCAACATGAGCATGGGCTGAAAGAGCAATGCAAGGTCATAGTCAATAATCGGCAAGTCCATCGTAGGGTGCCTCAACCTGAGATTGTAGTACACGGTCGATCCGGCGGCACCCATTATCATACCTGGAGAGACAAAAAACAGTAAACAAAAAACACAAACAAGTGTTTCTAGACTATGATTTTCTGAATTTCAAATAAGATTTTGATTTACATTTAGAGATGGCGGTAGAGCTCTTCGGGTCGAACCCGATGAT
The DNA here is from genome assembly GCA_030737845.1 of Acorus calamus. Lineage (NCBI taxonomy): Eukaryota > Viridiplantae > Streptophyta > Magnoliopsida > Acorales > Acoraceae > Acorus > Acorus calamus. Next base: position 9,302,873 of record CM060876.1, on the reverse strand, counting down.
CAAGGTGAGCATCGGGACGAAGATCCCACCGCCACCGACGCCTCCTACACTCCCCAAAGCAGCACCCAAGAACCCAATTGCAGACCCAAGAACCACTCTCCACCCAAACTCCAATTCCTGTTCATCATCCCCAATTCAAACAAAATCATTCACCACTATTTGAAATAAAAAGACTCAATTTTTCTTATTCTCACCGGCCAGACACGGCGTTGAGGATCCTTTCCCTGCCATAGAAGGTCTACAAGCTTGGCCATGAAAGAATCAACTGATGTAACACTTCCTTCGCCGCCGGCGGATCGGAGAGGTCTTTCGGCCCAAACAGGTTGGACCCCAGACATCAGCATCCAATAAGTGAGGGCGGCGGCAGCCGCCGAAGCCACCATGAGCGGCGACCGGTGTGTTTGAGTCATTGATTCTGGTTTGGGTATCACTAGAGAGAGAGAGAGATTCAGGGGCTGGAAGGAGAGATGATGTGGTGGTTGTGGGGGCAGAGGAAGATCTGACTCTCTCTATCTCTCTTTCTCTCTCCTTTTTATCAACCAAAATTTTGAACCTGACACCGGACCGGACCAGTTCACGTCCACTTATAAATCAATGATGTCATCTTCTGCCTGAAAAAAGAAAGAACACTTTTTTTCTCCCGAAGTAAAGGATTAAATTTAAATATTGGGCTAAATGCATGTAACCCTCTAAACGTTTTCTTATATCCATATCGACCCTTATTTTTTTCAAAAATCCATATAACACCCTGATTGTTTGGATTACATTAATATAGCTCTGCGGTTGACACCTTGAAACTGGGATGTGGTCAACTCAACCACACATGATTGAGTTATACTTTCACATATGCCTAAGAAAAAAAATGCATATAACCCTTTATATTTCTCTTGGATAAAGATATAGCCCTCAGTTAGTTTTTTGTCAAATTTAAATAATATTTTAAACATATTTTATTCATCTAAAGGGTTTGTAAATGCGCTTATTCATATAACTTTATGAGATTTAAGAAAAATTAATATAATATTTCTAAATGATCAAAATGTCATCCATAAAAAAAATATCCCACTGTATTTCTTCTTCAATGTGATAAGAATAAATTATTGTATATTGTGTTAAAAACTTTTAGATGAAAGTTTGGGTTTCCCCCATTTTATTTTCAAAATGTTTCAAATAAGTTTCAAATGTTTTAAAATATTTTGGAGGGAAAATGTGTTCCATTTATTTGTTTTTATTGGTTTGGGACTTCAAAATATAGTCCTATATTGGTTATTTTATTTTTTCAATCCTCCTTATACGGAAGAGAGCTCGTACTTAGGTAGGGTCCCAAGGGAGGGCAAGGGCTTGTGAATTGCATTTGCATTTGGTCTTTGATATTTGGGCACGGGTTTGGGTCTTTGATATTTGGGCACGGGTTTGGGTCTCGTTTCAATCGTAACAGTCGTCAAAAACTGTAATCGCCGTGATTAAGGCGACGCAATTTGTAACCGCCTTGATTAAGGCATCGCGTGATTGGGGGCAAACGTTTGCGAAATGGCCTATCCGTTTTTTCAAACGGTTCTCTTCCTTCGTCGCCTATATAAAGAGGCTATAGGAGGACTACAACAGACATGCAATCTCAGCTCTCTCTCTTATTCCAGAAAAGTTTTCTTTTGTTCTCCTTTGACGATTGTTTGAGTCAGCGACCGGTTCACATTGTCTTCTTCCTATTGCACCAGATGAGAAGATCAGCGAGGCTGGGTGGTTGTATCCAGGGAGAAGATCGTCGAGTACCCTGTGCGATTGAGGGGGCGATTCTATTTCTAAGACAGCGTTCAACGTGCCTCCATACAGACCATCTCTGAAACCCTTTCTGTTTTGATCTGTTGTTTGATCCATTGTTTGTTTGTTTAATCTGATTCTGAAAAAAGTTTTTTCAACATATTGTTACATTAATCACACACAAATTTTAATTGGATAATAGTAGAGGGTGATATGAATATTAAGTACATAATTTCTAGGGGTTATATGGATATATATTTTTATAGTAATGTTAAGTTGTTAGACCTGTGTCATTTAGAGTCCTAATTTCGATCGGAGTCGCTAAAATTTTAGTTTTTAGCTACCTGCTGGGGTTTGAGGACTCTGATTGAAGATATAACTGCATATTATGGGTCCTGGTATTGTTTAGTACTGCCCATATAAAATTTTCGTTTAATTCTGATAACGTTTTGGAATTATGCAGTTTTGGATTGGGCATTCGGATTTGATTTTGTTAAAATCCAAGATGAAAAGATAAAAATCCGATATTATTACGAGATGTTCAGTTTTGAGATAGCTTCCATATAGAAGTAGAATTGGATCAACTGGATTCGTATATTAAAAGATATGAGTATTTTTCCGAGTATACCCCGAAGATGAGAAATCCAGGCAGCAGCCCTGTAAGATGTTTAGCATAGATTTCGGAATATCTGGAGAGGTTATTTGATCTGGATGTAAACATGAAAGCTGTAGATAATCTTCTTAGATTTCCAATGCCACTGGAATCGTGCAATTTGGAGCTGTATTGAGAAAGTTATGACCGTTTAAGTGAAGGCTGCGCAGAGGTTTTAAGTCCGAGGATGACTTGGTCATTTACTCGACCTTTGCTTATTTAATCCCCAAATGTGCACGACTTTGGGTCTCTCCTCCTCTCTTTTCTGGTCCAGCCCCCCTTTTGTGTGTGTTTTGGGTGGAGGAGGTGATGATGGGGGAGAAGAAGATCAAGAAGGGTGGAAAAAGTGAGGGGTTGTTGTTGTTGTGTTGTTGTTTCTCTTCCTTCTCCCCCTCCCCCCCCTAGCTGATCCCCCCTTGTGTTTTTCCCTCCCCTTTGGACCAGCAGCCCCCCACATGTTTGATGAAATGCCAAGGAGAAGTTGGTGGTGCAAATGGAGGAGTTGATCAAGTAAGTAAGGTGTGTTGTTGTTGTTTCTCTTCCCTCTCCTCCTCCCCTAGTTGATCCCCTGTTTTTCCTCACCTTCCCCCCCTGGTCAGCAAGAAGAGGAGCCCCCAAGGCTGAGGTGGTAGTGGCGGTGGTGGCGGTCGAGGTGGAAAAGGCGTGCTTACGAGCCCCACATCTCCCCCTTCGCTTCCCCTCTCCTTTTGGGTGAGTTTTCCCTCTTCTTTTTGTGGTTTTCATGCACATAAGGGTGCTTGGGAGGGCTTGCATGTGGGGTGTTTGTGTTTGGGTGCATGTGGGGCCTTGGGGGAGGGTTAAAAGTGGCTGGGCGCGTGCGCGGGTCTGTCCGCGTGCGTGCGCGCGCAGGCATGCGCGCAGGAGGGCGCAGACGGGTACGCACGTGCGCGCGGGTGCTAGCGGGCGCGCGCGGAAGTCTGCGCCGGGTGCAGGAGAGCGCGCGGGGGGTGCGAGCGGGGGTGCGCGCGAGCGCGCGCGGGTCTGCGCGCGGGGCGCACGGCGTGCGCTCGCAGGGACGCCCGGGGCCCCCCGGGGTGTGTACGGGTGCTGCCGGGGCCCGGTTTGGGCGGGCTGAGGGTCGGCACCCTCGGGTGGGTGTCCGGGGGGGCTCGGGCACGCGTGCGTGCATCCATGCTTGCATGCGTTTGAGCCCGTTTGCGTGCATGTCTAGCCTTATGCATGCCTAGTTAATTTTATGCGTTTGTGTGTGCTTATACTCACCCCTATTGATATCCTTGACTTACAGATCTCGTCGGATGGGATGCGCGTCAACCCAGGTATCGGTAAGTGGTTTGATTCCAACCCTTCCGGGAGCGTTCGATGCACATAGTCGTGCTTCGCGCTTCCATGGGGCTATAATTGCACCCTAAATATGCTAGATATCATGCATGCTAGGTTATATAGCTCGTAAATTGTGTAAAACCCCTATTCTACCTTATACTTGCCTATGTATTGTATAGAATATGGCATGACTTAGGTAGTTTTGTTTGAAATACTACCCCTATTTATCAAGCATGTTTAATTTGGGTTAATAACTGGTGTATGCGTAATATTTCTCTGACTAGGACTCGAGGGTGTGGTATAGTTGTTGCACCCATCTGTTGGGGCAGAACTATGACCAGCTCGAGAGAGGATGAGGCATTCCCTCTCTCTCGCCCTCCCTCTTTTCGCGAGCCGAGTGAGTAGATGCGGTTCCTACATGACTCAGGCTTGCTTGGAATTATTGGCATGCACCTATTGTTGCGCAGATCGCGCTTAACCCTTCCCCTCTAGGTTGGTGTCATCCAACGTATGCTAGGTTGTAATTTTGTGTGATTGAATGTTATTATGTCTTGTATTCATGTTTAAGTAAGATTTACTTGCTTAGTTGATTGCATATTGTGTATATGTCTCTTTGGCCATGAGTCTTGCCTAATGCATTTAGGCAGGTGTATGACCTCTTATGGGGTCATACCAGGACATTGACACTTAGAATAAAATGTATTCCCCGCATCTGAGTTATGCGCCCTAGAGGGAATTCATGAGAATTCGTTGCGCTTAATCGGTGTTTGATGACCGATGATGACGGATCCAAGAGGATCATATTCGCGAGTGTAGATTGTTTTTCCCCTTTGTTGGATCCGTGTAGGAACTTCCCGGCGTCGGAAACGCTGTCCTGGCACCGGGCTCCCATCTGTAGGTACCATCGCTGCGGTCGACAGTGTACTGATCGTGGGAGTATGTCAGGTAGAGGCTACCCGGGGAAAGGGCTACCGGTGGACCAAGGGCTTAGAAACGATCTAGTCTCTTCCCAAGAGCCTATGTCACCCCGAGGAGGGGGTGAGGGTGAGGGTGTTGTGGGTCGGCGTTGGGTCGATCTGACAGTTTGTGCAACTTCCCAAGATCCTATGTCACCTGTCGGGGTGAGGGTGAGGGTGTTGGTGTGAGTGTGGTGGGCTCGAGTTGATACTCGACCCACCAGCTCGTGTAGCTGGTTTTCCCATGGGGTTCGCATTGCGAACATGTAGTGGTTCCTCCCAATATCCTTGTATTCCGAGGCTCCGACGTTGAAGCTGCCCTGACAAAGGACTCCCACTCGTAGGTACTCCCGATGCGTTCGGCAGAAGTACTGATCATGGGAGTATACCAGGTAGAGGCTACATGACGGTGGGCCATCGGACGATATTGCGAGCGTGAATAGTTCTCCCCTTCGTCGGATCTGTGTTGAAGCTGCCTAGGTTTGAGTCACCCTGGGTAGAGCCCCCACCTGTAGGTACCATCGATGCGCTCGACAGTGTACTGACCGTGGCTGGCTCCAGGTAGAGGCTGCCCAGGAGAGTGCTACCGGATGACGAACGGTGTAGACTAGCAAGTTTTGTCCTTTAAATCCCTAGGTTCACCCCTGTGGGGGCTAGGGTGAGGGCGAGTGTGAGTTGTACCCATCGAGTATACTCTGGGTATACCTCCTAACGCTTGAGGTGTCGGATTATATTTCTACCTCGTAAGCGGATGGACTCTTGTAACTGTTGCACGGTAACACCAAGTGGTTAACGACTATTCCTCCCTGTGAGTCCCAAAAGCCTCCACCCTTGGGAGTGAGGGCGAGGGCGGGGTATTGTCGCACCGCCGCGTGACCTTGTTTACCGTTGGGTTTCTACCCATGGCTTTCCTTGATAGGAGATTGCCTTAATATCGAATGATTATGTTGGTGTTTGGTTTCTGACCACTCACTGAGCTTATAGCTCACCCCTCGCGTACCGTTTTCCTTTACAGGAGCGTTGTTGGGCGTGGAGCTGGAGCTTCCTTATGGCGTGGTCTTGCGTGCGTGGAGCGTTCTGTCCGGCGGATTGGCTAGTGCGAGGCTGTCAGCAGTCCTAGAGTCTTGTGTATTTGTAAACCGTGCATGTGGCACTTGTTGTATTTTATTGGCTAGACTTGGCTCTCACAGGACAGTGATTGTGTATTCGAGTCTGTAATAATATTTTTGATTTACAGACTTATTGATATTTTTATGCTTCCGCCTTTCATTTGAGTTATCGGTTATCATTGATTGTTAGCCTTGTGTATTATTTATTGGAGTCATCTATTGACCTCTTGTATGATAGCTGATACTTTATATATTTGCCGCGCCTCGGGGACGCCTGGGGCGTGACATAAGTAATGGAATATTTCATAAATATTCTTCCTAGATTGAGGGAAATTTAACTAAGGGTTTTTTTTTGCTTAACCATGGAAATTTTCCGGGGAGGGGGGTTATATAGATTTTCAAAAAAAACAAGGTGGAGATATGAATATCACTGAACTTTTAGGGGAGGTATATGCATTTTTTCCTTAATTTTTAAATAAGGTAAAATGCATTTTGACCCCCTCAACTTTGCAAACAAGTAAAGACATCCCCTATATTTTAAAAATATGTGCTTACCCCCTAGTAATAAAATCATATGGTAGCATAAGAAGAAAAAAAACATGAAAAATATTGTTGCTTGAAATATATTGAGGATTTATATTACCTATGACATATGGATGGTTAATTTGAGATGTAAAAATACATTTAATCACTACAAATGTATAGATGGTAAGTATAAAATATTGTTTTGAGTGATAAAATAACATTTTATGTCACCGTTTTTTCTATTTTAATGAAAAGTATACAATAAGGTTGTAAGTGAATATTTTTAAATGGGTAAAATGTAATTGGACCCCCTGAAATTTAAAAACAAACACTCACACCCCTAATTAATTTTTTAAATATCCAGAAAAAAGAGCCCATGAATTAATTTTGGATATGTTTTGTGAATATTAACTAATATCATAATCAACTCTTCAAATACATTTAGATGTCGATGCATTTTTATGAGAATTATCTCGTGCAAGAGTTAATTAAAAGGGTAAAACCATACTTTTATCTCATCTTATTGAATAATCTAACAGCAGGAGGTGTAAATGCATATTTTTAAACTTCATAAACTTCAAAAGTGTTTATGTAGATTTTAAAGGCTTTAAGGAATCCAAACGCATTTTTCCATTTTTAAATTATAATATAATAAAGGGTGTCAGTGTATATTTTAAAAATACAGGGGGTGCTCTCACGTGTTTACTCTTTTAAATATTAGTACTTCTTTTGTACAGAAATTCATTATGAGTTGGGGGGGAAAGGGTGGTGATTGGGACTCTCACTGCATGTTGGGTGTATTTTGTTAGGTTGGGTCTCCGTACAGAGATGGGGTGGGTGTGACAGGGAAGACTAGATCCATTGGCATGGATGGATACAAAGGGTTGTCTATCCTTTTTTAGTCAAACCCAGAGAAATTCTTAGACCTTTCACAATGTTTGGATTAATGAGAATCTCTCAAGTGGTGGGAGACGAGAGAACAAGAAAAGTTTAGCCTCGTTTATGTCTTTCCTTGAGCTTATCAAAATAGGAAAGAAATCCAATTTTACTTTTTTAAAATTATATTTTAATAAAAACTTAAATTCAAATACTACGTGATACAGATAAATAGTAAGAAACAGAAAAATTAGTTTTGTTTTTAAATTTTATAGTCCCAATTCATTCAAAATACATGACATAATAATAGATATTAAGAAACAAAAAATTGCTTTTTGTTTCTTAAATTTAAAAAACACAATACCTGGATTATGAGAAACAGAAGATATCAATTTTGCCATTTTTTTTTCTCTTTCGTACTGCGTGTAACCACACACCTTTTCATATTGCTTTCCATTATTAATTTTATTTGGGGTTCATTATATTTAAAAGGACACAACACCAAACAACATTTCAGAATGTACCTATGCTTGCATTTAAACCCCAACCAATCTCTACAATTCCCATGTGACAAAAATGCTTCTAATTTGATGTGGGCAGTGGCACCAGAAATTTAGAAGTGTACCATGTATGGTAAATGATTCTTGAATTTTATTTACTTAATGAAGGAATCAAATGGATGAGATTTAATGATTCTTTGATTATCAAGTTTTTTTCCTAATCAACTTTGTGAAAAAAGGATCATATATATTATTTGAATTTAAATTATTTTCTTATCCAATTGCATATTGATTGATCATAGAATGATGATAAGATAAATGAAAACACACATATATATAGAATACCTTATCTTATTTATTTTTTTTATAAATAGAATACCTTACCTAATCATCTTATTCTAATCTTGAATGAAAAATAAGGAATTTTTATTCACAGAATCATTTATCGAGTATTTTTGTCATCTAAATAAAAATGAATTGATACACTTTTATATTTACAATTAAAATAATTGCTCCCTTATCAAATGAAACCTGAAATCTCACATAAACTTCTTTTTTGTAGTGATTGTGAATTGGATCATTCATTTATATAAGTTTAAATAGACAGTGACATTTTACAACCCTCCACGTTTTATCCAAATTGTGTTTGTAAACCTACTCTAAAGTTGAAGCATTACCCAAGTTGTTGATTTTTTTTATTTTATTTTTTTGAAAAAGCAAGCTCGCTTTTTGTAGTGAATTTTATGAGATATTTTTATTTATGGCTTACGAGATGTCCACTATTGCTGAATTGGTCTCACGAGGAAGAACTCATGTAACCACCTTTAACGACTATTATCGAATCCAGATCTCCTGTTTATTTTTTATATATTTGTATTTTATTTGACTCATGTAAAGTTATCATATCATCTTACATAACATTATGTGGTTGTAAATTCATCAAGTGAAATAGATTTTATTTTTTTCTTTTAGATCCATAACCGTCTTACTTTCAATATAGTGATGTAACAATTTCACAATAAAAATCAAATAAGATAAAAATGCCTAGAATTTCAATGCATTGTTATCATCATTTAAATGGTAGGGTTTGTCACAAATGCCGGCTGATTAGGCTTCCATAAGCACACTCACGTGGGCGGCTGATATTTGAATTTTATTATTATTTAAAAAACATGTCTATACGTAGATTTAGACCATCTAGACGGATTTTTACTATAAAGACTTCAAGTACAATATTAAAAACATAATAATATCTTAAAAAAAAATTAAATAATTATTTAATATCAATAGAATCAAGTCAATATTAAATGTGGATGTATGATATATTAAGAATTCTCATTTTGAAAGTTGGTACATTTTGAATGCACCGATGATCGATGACATCTTCATAATACCAATTTGATAAGAAGTTGGACTTGTATAATAAAAAAATCCAGTAATTTAAAATAAAAAAAACTTAAAAATGAGATATATACAAAATAGGGTTCCATTTAAACTACAATTAATAGCACCACCGTTGTAATCATGCACATGAGATGCTCTTAATCATGCACCTATTATCTTATTGTTATTATTTTATTTTATTTTATTTTTACACATCCTTGATATTTGCACCGGTACAGGAATAGACCAGTAATGATGAATAATGATGACCTAATAGCATACAATAGCCAGTTAATAATACAAATGAATAGATACCATCGCAATAACAGGAGTAATTTCATTATCGAACTGCACAAAAAAAAATTTGATAAGTGTTACTTGATTCATAAGTGGTGTGGTTCAATACTGACTGCACTGACTAAAAAGTGTTTTGGATCTAAATTAGCCACTTAGCAGCATGAATTGCACTCAAACACAATCCACAAAAAGTGACATGTCCCTACTACGATGTGGTTAGTTTATTTATTTCTTTATTTAAAAATTTGCTTAGTAATTTTTTTATCCAGTTAAATATTCTTTAATTAGCCGGGATAAGACTTAAATTTAAGACCCCTCGATGAAGGAGTACCTCTACCAACCTATCAAGAGATGGTTTGGTCAGTCAGTTTTAAATCTTGATCACATGGATTTTAAGTTGAAAAATAATGAAATACATATGATTTTTTTAAAAAAAAAATTACCCTGATGACATGGATTTCAAGTTGGTGAGCCTATTTGTAGCCCCTAATCATTTTGATTTTTTAAAAATATATACTCGTATAATGAAATGCATATGATTATGAAAAGTTAAGCATTTATCTAGATAAATCAATATTTTTTTTTTCTAAAAAAATATTTAATTTTCATACACTGTATTAATTTAGTATATATTGTGCTAGAGCAATGTATAGGCATCTAGAGGATCACTTTTGATCTACAGGCCGGGCTGCAAAACGGCTATCAAATTAATTTATCATCAGTTCAAATGTTTAGTCTTTCTTACCAAACTTCATATATATCAAATCATTTTTTGTTATTTGTTTGGTTGAGAGTATTAGTACTACATATCAATGTCATCGAAATCACTTAATAAAAGTTACTGATCATATGGTTGTAGTGGCACCTATGTTAGGAGATTTGCATATGATAAGTTCATTTTATTTTACATGAACCAACAAGAAAGAGAGTGGGATGTGCAATATATTTGGATAATAATAGGAGGACATCATCACTTCTTCAAGTTCATTTACAAAATAGAACCAATAATAAATGATTGTTTCAACATTTGTAGTGTTGCAGAAAAGCTTCAATCTCTTTTTCTTCTTCTTTTATGTCTGCGTCGTCGTCTGTGTCACATTTCTCCATCTTCTTCTTCTTTGTCTGCACACCTACCCGTTCGCGTGCCGCGTCGTCTCTGTGCACCAAAGAGATCGGAGTTTTGAGGATTTTTGTTAAAGAGTTAGTGCTCTACGTGCTTATGTGGGTGTAGTGTCATTTGTCTTTTTCAAGACATCGTTCTATAAGTAAGCCAATATATAAAATAAAATAAAAAATTTGAACCTCCCATATGAAACTATTTCCATGCACCCACCTTGTGTGTATATATATATATATTATTATCTTCTTCCAAGACTAACTTACCATGATTACAAACCTCATGCATGCATATTTTAAAAATAAATATTATAAAAAAATACCACAGATTTCTTACAATAATTGGATTATTGAAATATATCAATTCTAAGTTGAGAATTTGTTTGCATTTAATGCCGTACTTTATCAACTGTTTCTAGTTGTTAATATAATCACTTTTTTTTTTTTTTTGTAATATGATCACATGTAATATGATGCAAAGCATTTATTGTTTAATAATAATAATAAATGAACTTTTAACAAGTGACCTGAGAATCTGAGATCACCCGTTGACAATACCCGTTTTTTTACCTAGTTTAATAAATGCTATCCACCTCAATCAAAATCAACTTTCGTATTCTTGAAACACTGATCCAATAAACGTGCTAGATGGGATGTGATTTTTTATATCAGCAAACATTTTTCAAATGTTAGTTGTCCTAAGTTAACATCATAAAAAAATAATAATAAGACTTGGGCGGTTTGGAGGCTTTTCCAATTTTCCTTTCCATGGTTGAAATTTGTTTTAAAATATGATGAGATGGAGTTTAACAACCAAATTTCGCGAGAAGATTTTGAGGAAAAGTATTTCAATTATTTAGGACTGATTTGACAAGGAAATCAGTAGTAAAATAAAAAGATAATTTGGAGGAGATGAGTGGGAGAGAACAACTAATTATCTCATTTGATATAAAAAATTATTAAGATAAAATGAGAACACTTGTCTCGATTTTAAAATGAAAATAATTTTTTTTATTTCACCAAAAGGCTGGAATAACCTTTATCTCTATTTTTTGTTCTAAATTAACGAATGTGAATAAACAAAAATGAATTTTTTATCTTTTAAAATTAAGATAATTTATCTTTAAAACTTTAACCTCTTGCTCTTAAAATGATAAAAACATATATCATTTTATTTTTATTTACATTTATTAAAATTCTGGACAAAATAGTTAATGGTCATGTTTGTTGTAACTTAAATTACAGATTATAGATTATAACTTATAAATTATAGATTATAACTTTTTTGATAAGCAGTTAACATGTTTGTTGTAGCTGTTAAAAAACAGAGAATAAACAATTGTGGATGTTTGTTAGAATAAGCTGTAAAATAGTTTTTGTCATGTAATTGTTAAAAATACCACTTCCCTGTGTATAAGTTAAATTTAATTTCTCTTTGATAAAATAATGTGGTTTTATTTATAAAATGATGATGACTCACTCATCGTCCATTAACATTAAATAAAATGTAAATAATGAAATATTGGATTCCACATTAATTAAAAAAGTAGAACTTGAGAGACAAAAACATAGAACTTGATCTCTATTAATAAAAAAACACTAAAATATTCTAGCTGTAATCTAAATTTTATTTTATTAAAAAAATTACAATCAAAAGTTTTAATCTTACATGAGTTAAGTTTAAAAAAAATATCTCATATGAGTTATTTCAAATTTTTAGTAGATGAAAAGAAATATTTAAAGAAGATGAAAAAATTTGTCTTTGTTAAATAAAGTGAAGGGTATTAAATGTCCAACAGATTTTTTTAAACATTAATTCATAAGTTATAATATGAAAAACACTCCTAACCCAACTTAGAGATTATGACTGCAACAAATGTTTATTTTAAGTTAAAAGTTATAATCTGCAACTTATAAGTTTTAATAAACATGTACAATATCTTATATTACCAGGTAAAACAAAAATGTTATTTTTTTTATTTCAATCATAAGCTCAATTATTTTATCATCCCAGAACTTTATTAATAATATACAGAGAAAACAGGGATCATAATCTTCAACGATACACCGTCGCAAAAAACGTTGCAAATTGTGTCAGTCAGTCTCCCTTTCATTTACAGCAACGGCACCAGCGGTTCCTTTCCCTGATATAAGCGCCAACTGTTTCGTAAGGAAACTTCGGATTCCCTTCCTCTTCTTTTTCAAAATTTCATTTATTTCCAAAACCTTACTATATCAAAGACATAACTCTTGAGTAGTTAATGAAATGCATGCATCCAAATCTACCAAACCCATTACAAAAACACACACACACACTTTCTGTATGTCTGTCTCACTGTGTGCCATGCATGCACTAAAAACAACATACACAGGTCGGTTTAATTTACATCCTTATATGGAATGGCGACAGTCTACGGTTGATGAGAAGCTTCGGCGTTCTTTCGCCATTCTTGGCTTGTTTTCTCCGTATCCGAAGCTTCACGGAAAGTTCATCGATCGGGCTCTCCGTATCTCTGTATGTACTGCGAAGGTCATCGGAGGTCAGGTCAGGTCTGCCGAACTATTGGATGCAACGTGTTGCTTATCAGCTCTCCACTTTTTCTCTATTGCATTCAAACAGATTTTTTTATTTAGGGAAATTTCTAAATAACCCCTTGTAAACTTTCTGAAATTTATATGACCTTTTAACTTTTCCAAAAATCCATATAACCCTATGAAAACATGCATATGTAAATCTAAATAACCTCATGATTTAAATTTTCATTGACATATTAGGATTATTTTGTATAGTTTAATCTTGGTTGAAAATATAGTATATCAAAATATTCTTATAATATGTTAAATATGTAAAAAATCTTATGTAAATGATGATTTTATCACTCTGGATAGAGTGTTATAATCTATCCGGAAGAATAAAATTGTTATTAATAGAAAGTTTTATGCATTTTTAACAAGTTGTATGGAGTTTTCGATGTACTATGTTTTTAGTTGGGGTAAACAAAATTGAATATTTACATAATATTTCTCATATGTTAATAAAAATTTAATTTAGAATGTTATTTAAATTTACATAGGTGTTTTTAGATAATTATTTGGATTTTAGGAAAAACCTGGAATTTATATGGATTTCAGGTAGTTTACCTGGGGTTATTTGGATTTTTTCATTTTTTTTTAAATAATGAAACTGCTTGTTGTCGGTTCGGATCCGTGCATGTTTCTTATGTGTGTGTTTGGTTTGGATACTAAACTTCATGTACCGAACACGTGATGCATTTTTGAAGTCTGTTTGGGTGGATCAGAATAGAACGAAATAACTGTGAACAAACGAATATATATATATATATATATATATATATATATATATATAAGAAATAAGTGTAAGTGTGTATAGTTATATATAATATGTGAAAATAAATCGCTATATTATTTAAAGGTGTTTCTTGAAATTGTATTATTCTATCCAATCTAATTTACTGGTACAAATGGGGATGTGGGGTCCACATATCATTATGTTAAATCATATGTTATCACCTCTTATAAACTAGAGTTCTCATATGTCAAATCATTTTTTACTTTTTATAAATCATAATCCATACTTTATTCGTCCTTTATATATCTACAACTTATCATATTCAATCAAACAACGAAAACTTCATTATAACATTTTTCAGCGAGTATAATTAAAAACAAATTAAATTCAAGTAGTACACAAAATATTATATTTCACTGATAGTGATATATTTATTGATCCATGTCATAATAGTTTTTAATTTCAGAATAACTTATGTTATCATCTAAATGGTAAAAAGCTCTGAGTTGTTCAGAGTTGAATTTAGTTCAATTTAAAGAACGTACCTTTTCGCTTAATAGAAATTAGTTCAGTTCAAATTAATAATGTTCTATAAAAGATTCCTTCAGAAGACACATTAGTCGATAGAATTAACGAGTTGTTCACTTCAGTTTACATGAACATCCAACCAATTCATTAATGGTCGAGTTCAATTTTCATTTCGATGTGACCTTATTTAATTTGGACAATTTAATTCATATATATTCATTATTTACAATAATTCATAAATAAGGGTTCAATTGGAGTTATGAATTATTCAATCCAATACAAAAATAATGTATTTGTTTAATTAGTGGGTGATCAAATTGTACAAGTGTATACGTCAGTCCAGCAATCTAAACTGGATCCGATCTCATGTAACAAAGAACACATGAAGTACCAGAGATGCAAGTGTGTTAGGTGGAAACTGACAAAAACAAATACATCAAGTACCAAATATAAAATTGACACAAGAACAAAAGGAACAAAATCTCATCAAGTACAACAGACAATCTTGAGTGGTTGCATCTGTTAACAGAAATGTCGATTGAGTGAGACCCTGTGACTTTCCTTTATTTCTACTGGTAATGAGTGCTGCAACGTATTGATGGAGCTGGATATATATTCATTAATGGAGGGAATCTAAGATGAATGATGAATAAAAAAAACATAACAAATAATTTATATATATATTTAAAAACAATAATGCTGAACAGACATGAGAGTTTTTTAGATAGTTCATCACCACATGCAGTCATCTAAAGTCACTTGTGCAATAATCTGTGAAAGTGTGATGATGTGTACATGCATGTATATATATATTGATTACCAGTGTTTGAACTTTTTCTAATAAAAGTAGACAAGAGAACCTTTACTTTTTTTTTTTCCATCAGATATGTATTTCAAGTCCATCATCCCATCCAACCCTTGTAATGTTAAAGGTCCTTGTGATGGTCATGAACCTGGTGATGATTTACATCTCTGCGAGCTCTAGGATACAACAAATTAAAACCACTGAAATTCTCACAATTAACAATCGTTAAGAATTTCTATAAACACTCTAGGAAACTTTACTAACTATGATCCTGTGTTAAAAAGCTTCATCAAATTTCTAAATTACACATTTAAAACCAATTAAAGGGGACATGACTTCTTATCACTTTTTTAGACGTGGGGTGTTGAAAGGATGATGTGTTATTTTTTTTTTATCGGTTTTGGTAAAAACATGTAGGCTCCGTTTGGCGGCGTTCACGGTGGTGGGTGCCGGTGAATACGATGCGCAAACAAACATCTTTTCCTCCCTCGTGTTGAGCACCCAAATTTAGCCTGTCGTATATGTATTTTCTCACATTCTTCTGATGCCTCAAAACATAGATTCATCCCATCGCCCGTCCCCCCCCCCCTCCATGTCGAGCAACCGCGGCGCTATCATGGCTATGCCAAACGGACCCTTAGCATATTTTGGGTTACCAAATCTTGTTACATAAGAAACATGCGAGAGAAAATTCTATAAATATCAAATTGAAAAAAAGGAGACCAGGAATGCTAAATAAGAAAAAATAAAAATATAATAATTATCCAGACTCTTTAACACTTTATATACCAATTCATCTTCTTCAACATTTCTGTCAGCTTGTATGATATGTGCAGTGTTCTGGAATTGGTTTTGGAAATGTCTATCAAATTAGATAAAATTTATGAGATCTTTAGCTCCCGTTTAGATAGAGAATTAAGTTATTTTGATATTTATTACTATTTTAATGTAGATAATGAATAAATGTTTTTTTGTTTGGTTGTGTTTTAATTATTTTTATTAAGAAATGTAATACTAAATATTTTGTTGTTTGGTTGATCATGGATAAATTGTGGATAAAATATGAATAAAAATTTATAAAAGGTGAAAAAATAATTTGACATATGAGCCTCCTAATTTATATAATGGGGTAATGATAGTTGATTTGACAGCGAAAATATTCAAATAGATTAAATAACCTAAAGTAACTTAATTACAGGGGGTAGCAAGAATAATTATATCTTTTTATACCAGTTAATTCTATAATACATATTTTCATTTATTCTAGCCTTCCAAACGCCCATTTTATAACCATTTATTCCACCCCCAATTCCGCAACCAAACATGAGCTTAATGTAGTAAGCAACCATATTAATAACTACAAGAGAGAGAGAGAGAGAGAGAAAGAGAGAATTGACACTTTGGCTAAAGCCATGAGTTTACTCTCATAGGGTATTATTACGAGATTAGATGAAAATGGAGTGAAAATATAAAATTTCAACAAAATAAAATATTGAAACAATAGAGAAAGAGGAGTGACAGATGAATGGATGAACGATGCCCGCTGCGACGCTTAAGGCGTTGGGCTCTTCCCGGTGCAGAAGTCGCGAATTGAATTGTCCTTAGGATCCGGCAAACCCACACAGAGTGCATGTTCAGGTGGAATCAAAAACTGACTTAAACCTCTATCACCACAAAAACACTCGGGTTACTAGAATAAAAGGACATCAAAGTTATTTCTTACAAACTCTCACAAGAGACACTCTCTCTTTGAATGAATACACACTTTTCGACTTGGATGGATAAAATGGCATATAAAGGTCCCTTTATATAGGTTTCTAGACAACTCAAGGGTCATCTCCAAATTCAAGGTCTCAAATTAATTGACAATAATGGATTTACAATTATTTCATACATGACTAACTGTTTCATTTTCAATGGTCATGGCAAAACCAATTAATATACATAATAGACTCTTTTATTGTCAATTCATGTATCCAACTTAGGTGTATCATTAGAATGAGAACCTTGCATATTCAGTTCTTCATTCCACCTGAGGTTCATTATTGAAATCCTACATACAGAATCCTACATTTTCATGCTTTAAATATGGGTTCATTCCAACAAAAGTTCATCTAGAAATCACACACATGAATCTTGCATATTTAATTTTATAATTAGAGTCTAATGTAATTACTCTATTAGTCAGAACACATGAATCATGTCAAGTACACACACATCCAATTATAGCTCCTGTTAATATTATATCCAAACCCTAATTGGTGATTACTTGGAATCATGTGACCGAACAAAGCGTGAAGTAAATATATCAATGTATATTTCCATACCAAATATATAATTTTGAAACTTTATGTTTTGAAAAACTTTTTCAAAACCCAACAGGTATTGGATTAAAATCCTCTCAAGTTCACTTGATGTATGTATATGATTATGTGCATCCGAGGTTCTCCCAACATTACTAAGAACAAAAAAAAAATTAAGAGCACTGGTACATGGAGTCCATTTTACAGTTCATTTTGTAACCCCATGCGCTATGATAACGTAGTATATACTATACTATCATAGTATATAAGATTATACTATAGTATATGACTCAATTTTTTTTTATTTTTTCACCATGAAAAAAATATACTAATGTATCTTAATATATAATTTATTTAATAACAGTATGTATTTAAAGGGTGAGTATGATTTTTAAAAAAGTTGAAATGGTCTGTAATTGAGATTGCGTGTATCTTTTTCCAAAAATTACTGTTGCATTCCTCGTCACCACACCCGAATAGCAAGTGTGATGCTCTACTGTTAACTGCCCCCTACCGTGGAAGGATCTCTCTGATGTATAATGTCAGGATGCAAATCACTTTCATTTGATAGGCCTGTCTGCTTCATTCACACCTCATTCAACAAGTTCCATTTTCCTACTTCAAAAGTGGTCCAGCAAAGCCCGGATCCCTAAGATCCAGCTCTGACAGCCAATGAAACATTACCTATTGTTTGGTTACAATTTTCTAATTCATTCATCAACATGGAAATTAATCCAAACCCCTTTAAAAATTGATAGTATGAGAGCTATGTTAGTTTATTCAAACGTAGTTTTTCAGATTTATTCCCATGAACCATACAACTTTTTTGCTGCCTCACTTTATTGGGCTGATGCGTCATGTTGTTAACTTTTTTACAATATCAAGACTCAAATTTAGTCTCATATACCTTATTAACCTCCTTCATTCATTGTAACGAAGTATTAAAAAAATTTCATATTTTTTATAAATAATATCATTTAATTTATTGGAGTATATTTCACATTTAATACAAAAACATATTTCATTAATAAAGTATATGATTTTAAAAAAATGAAAACATGTGTCAACTATGCTTTGAAATGTAATAGACCTGAGTGTAACAACAAACTATTACTGTGATGCAGGTGGATACGAATTACAAGGGCATCAAGCGTTCTAAAAAAAATCTCATGAGCATGGGACTTAAGAATTCTGCTTCCCCGGACTTCTAAAAAATAGGATGCACTGGAATACCAATACCAGCTAATTCCCACATATTCTAGTGTAATTATACCTCCTTATTCCTTGACAAAAACAACTTTTTTTATCCTACTCTCCTGTATTCCTCCCCTATTCTCCTGTACAAACAGGGGCTTTAGATTTACTACATTACTTGGGAAAAAAACAATAATCCAAAAATAGAAAAAGTGACATTAAAGAGATCAAGATCTCAACAAAATTACAAAAACAAAAGCACATCGTTCCGTCCTAGACAAGGAAAAAATCCACATCCCTCAATTTTTTACTTATCCAAGAAACCAACCACATAGTTATTAAAAGTTAAAACCTTTAACAACAAAACTCTCAAAAACCAGCAGCAGTTGTTACAAACCTGAGAAAACACAAAAGCCCAGCTCACGACCTCCAGTAAGCCCATACAATCCTTAGCGGTTGTATTCACGAGAGAGGGATCTCTCAGAATGTCGATACTCGCGGTCCCGAAGCTGGTAAGTTTCGCCTGGCTCCAATCCATCATTATCAGCATCCATACCGTCTGGTCCGGTCTCAAACTGACTATACTGGTCACGGTCATACTGCTGCTCGTAGTGTTCACGTTCATAGCCTCCCTGATCATACCAGCCCCGACTGTGCTCCGGCTCAACATGACCCGGTTCCCTGTCCCGACCATGCTTCGGCTCCACGTAGTCTCTATTGTCGTATTCCCTCTCCCTACTGCGCCCACCCCGGTCGTAGTCTCTCTCCTTCTCACGTGGGCGGTCCCTATCCCGTTCATAGTCATGACCACGGCCCCGGTCCCGGTCACGGTCTCGCCCTCTGTCCCGGTCCCGGTGCCGGTCCCTGTGGTGCCTGTCATCCCTCACATCACGGTCCCTGCCACCACGTTCATGGGCACGCTCATGGGATTTCTCCCTATCTCTGTCTCTTTCCCTCTTTCTATCACGGGACTTCTCCCTCTCTCTGGTGGAGATCATAGAGATGTCAAATTTAGTGCCAATAAAAAATTGTTCATATAGAAAAATTGTATGAAATTTGCACTAACATTCCAAGTCAATAAGCTGGGAAAAAATTACTTGTCCTCAGCCATGGAAGCAAAATAAAAAAATTGGTTATACCTGTCCAGATGGAGATCATCCCGTGACCTTGGTTCTTCGGAACGAGGTGGCCCTCCTGATGCCCCCTGCTGCTCCCTGAGCAGTACAAGAAAAGATTAGAGCATGGGGACAAGTTTGTTCGAAATAATAAAGTTCAATGAAGTCTGAATCAAATGGAAGGTGTGTAAAGATCCTCTAAGTCTGAGGTCTAATTTTGGTAATTGGGATTTTTTTTTTTGGGGGGGGGGGGGGGGGGGGGGGGGTGTGTTAAAAACATAAATGGGGATAAAGAGGGGACAATTGCCCAATTTAGAAATGAAAATGAGGGTTTTTTGTTCCACCTAAATGCTTGAATAACAATTATCCCATCCTTTTGTCCCGCTTTTGACAAATTTAAATAGGACAAAATCCATCTATGGTATTTTTATCTCCTAAAATTTGGATAACTCATCCTTGTCATCTTATCCCCTTGCCAAACTAGCCCTAAATGAATAATCATAAATTAAGAGCAAGACAGAGCTGTAATTGAAAACAAAACGCCTTGAGACTGCCACCACTTAAGTACAATAAAGAATCAGTGGATCAAGATTCAGCAACAACTTGTGGAATCTGTTTTCTAATGGTTCTAAAAATGCCACTCAATTGCTCCAACAGTAAGGGCACAACCAGAATCCCATGTAAGATATTATGGCCAATTATTTTAACATCACCATGATTAATTACACTCCAAAACCGAATAATCAAATAGCATGTGTAAGCACTGATCTATCCTTCCTAATAAATTGAAATCAACAGCACTTTTAGGCATAGAAAAAATGGCATATAACACCCTAAAAGCATTGAGATTAGCATCAGCCATAGAGCATTTTGAAAAAAAATCCAAAAGCAGAGATGTCAACATCTGGGAATCATAATCTTACCTGCCAGAATATCTCTGGTTCAGATCTTCACCTCCAACCCTGGTTGATCCGAGTCCGCCTCCCAGCCTTCGAGGTCGCCAATTTGGAACAGTCCTTCCACGTTCAACATCCACAAGAACTCTTCTATTATCCAACTTCCTCCCATCAGCTTGTTTGTATGCAGCTGCAACGCCATAGATATAGGTGATTTAAATAATAATAAAAAAAACAGAGAGCCTAGCTTCTCCCAAAGATCCAATGTTCCACTTCATCACATACACCAATCAACCGAAAAAAACATGTCATACCTTTCATATCCCGTGTATGCATGTATTCAATAAATGCATAGCCTCTGGGTTTGTTTGTCTCATTATCAGTAATTAGACGGACCTGTAACATTCATGCAAAACAGGGGGGAAAACAACAGTTAAATAATAGCAGTATAAGAAAGGGAACATTGAAAGAACCTTTAGCCAAAGAACATAAACAATATATGGATATTTCCCTAGATAGCAAACCCTTGGACTGAAAATGAAGTTTTTTTAAAACTTAAATCCTATATGGCACGGCAGACAGGCACCATGCCTCACTAGCCGTGCTCACCTTTTAAGGTGCATAGCTTCTCCATGGACTGCATCACCACCATTGCAATTGAGTTGGGATGGCAGAAAAGATGAGGTATGTGGCCGATTTAGCAGAGTAATGAAACACATTTACCACCCCTTACCAGGGGAAATTTACAATTGTTTGACTAGTTAAAAGAAATAAGGATATATACCAGATATCTTCTCAACTGCCAAATGATTTTCAGCCTTTGAAAGTCAAAAAACAAAAAATTTAGTAGCAAAACGAATTAAACAAGCCCACAACTCATTTAAATTGAACTGCCAGAATTAACTCGGTTGATCCATTACCCAGAAGAAATCAATTGATAGCCTGCTCATCCTCAAGTTGAAACTTTACCATGCAGGCTTCAGCACCGACTATAGCAAAATGAATGGGAGAAGAAACAAAAATGGCATGCAGCAAGTATGCCTTTCTAAAAGAAAGGATTTGCTTACCAGGGGTACCGCTTATGAGTTATAACAGCAAGGTAAGTAGCAAATAATGGAGAATAGGATATCCTCTGAAACCCTATGAGGTAATCAACTGGCCACCAAAATGAAAGGAGAAATCCATAAAGGAAGGTGAGAAGGAACAAACCCATTCTGCCATCACTAGGCATTTTACCTGATTCCATCACTAGGCATTTTACCTGATTTTACTCGTGATGCTTAACAAACTCTGAAGAAAGTTGATATTTAGATATCCAATAGTATACATTGTGAATTAGGCCAGAAGAGTGATGCACTATGAATCCACCAGATGAAGATGGAATAAAGCTTCTTTAGGCAAGATGCATCAGCGGTATTGTTCCCAAGTACATAGAAAGAAAGAACCAATTTACCAATTGATGAGCATACACCCCACTTACCAAGGACATTGTGATACTGGTATACTAAGGCCCTTTTGGTTCGTGTCATTTTTTTTAGTGGAATTACTTTAGAAATCAGTTTACCAAGAATTATTTTAGTAGGAATCTAGATTCTTTCAAACTGTTTGGTTCGCTAGTGGATTTCTCCAAAGAATCATTTTCAAGTGTTTGGTTCATACAATTATATATATACTTATAAACTTTATTTCTTTATCTATATCACAATAATAAAAAAAAGAATAATTTTTTTATAAATATTTAATAAATGCAAATAAATAAAATAACCAATTATGTAATTAAACATATAATAATAGTAATTTTATTAAATCAATTGAATTTTATGAACTCCCCTAAAAACTAAATAACCAATTTTATTGGTTAGGATTTGGAGGTATTGCGGCCTAAACCCATATCACACATCCCATATTATACCAATTATAATAATATTTAAACTCATCTACAAAAATAAAAACTAAATTTAAAAATATAAATTAATATCTAATACACAGTTAAGATTTTTCACATCACATATAAAAATTATAACATAATGTTTAGTTAAAAAATGACTATATAAACCCATTATATGAGTGGTGGGAAAAAAAAGAAGAGGATGCTATTTATTTTAGAAGGGATATACATAATAATTTCATTAATTTGTAAATAGTATAATAGTAATCTAATTTAGGATTTCCGAGTGAGAATCTGATTCCACCCTATTTTCCCACATAGATGGATTTTAATTCCAGTGGGACTACAATTACCATCAAGATTACCACCAACCAAATACTAGATTTTATACACTTTCCTGATAATCTCACGTAGAATCAAATTCCATCCTAGAATGACATGAACCAAACGGTGCCTAAATATCAATAGTACCAAAAGCTGGGAACTAAAGCATCAGTAAATGTATCAGATCTCCACTGTTTTATTTTACATTAGAGAAGATCCATTTTCCTTGGAAACCAAAAGGTTCTCTTGATCACAAGTCCTCTCGTCAACCATTAACCAATTCGTCTTACACTAGAAAGGTACAATTAAGAAAATAAAATAAAACATTACTGTTTTATTTTAAAATAGAGAAATACACAGAAGATCCATTTTCCTTAGAAACCAAAAGGTTCTCTTGATCACAAATTCTCTCGTCAACCATTAACCAATTCGTCTTACACCAGAAAGGTACAATTAAGAAAAGGAAACATTACTATTTTGGTCAATGTACAAGCTACTGACGTTAAAAAAAAAAACAAGTAGCAACTTCTTTATGATGGTTTTTTGAGATACCCATAAGAACCACCACTCAAGTACCTGACAGTATTTTAGATTATACAGAAAATAAAGATGTATATAAGTGTTAAAATTATTGTATATTTAATATTTTTAGATTCTGGAGAACAAGGTCTTGAGCATGATATAGGTCATTTTCCAATTTTTAAATATAGAAAGTGACCTTGGAATATACTTGAGGTCAACATTGCAAAGACAAAGGCCTTGTATCCTTGTATTAATGTGTTACCCAACTGAGGGGGTAACCCAAAATGAATATAACTCTTACCCACCCTTACCAATTCATGAGCAATAACCGGAACACCCTATGGGGACGCTCTGTAATACTTACCCGCTTGATTGCCCCATAAGCTTCAAATTCCCTCTTAATCCTTTGTTCGGTTGTCTCATGATTCTGCATAATATAATAGCAAAAAATCAGTGGGCCTGAATCAATCACAACCCAACAAATGAGCAATCATGGATTCATCTAAATTAATATAAACAGGCATAGCAAAAGAAACATCTGATTACTCACAAGTCTTGCCACAAATAGGGTCTTATATGGATCTCCTGTCATATTAGGATCACTAGATGGATCATCTACAAAGAACAGACATAAGTACAGTGAGAGTGAGGAATTCCTTCAACGCAGCATTACAACAACAATTTCAGTAAAAATGAACAGAATTACATTTCTGAAGCTCTTCAGAGGCCTTTATTGCACCCTTTTCAAGCCGAAGTTCATGAATTCTGGCCCTTCTCTGTGCCTGTAGCATAAAAAAGTATTGATTGCGCATTTCAATAATTCTTGACATGTTAATTCACAAATTCCACAAGGAAACATTGCATTTCACAGATACATACATAAACTTCTCATTGTATTTTGCAATTTACTACCAATATAGATGAGGCAATTGTTCAAAATCATTGAATAAAACCCTACTAAAGGTAGACTTGAAACAAGCAGGGGATATTGATAATAAGCCTTTTCCTCAAATGATTTACCTCCCACTTTTAAGGTGGATCAGTTTCACGAGGAAAAATTTGTAGCCCAATTCTCTTTTTTATTATCTTTACTTGTGTTTGTGAAGGTGCTTCATCTTCCTCCCCTTGTATGGTCAGTGCATTAATATCCGGTGGGCAATGAAGCAGGGACATGGACACGGCAACACGGATGATGACAATTGTTGAAATATATATATATATATATATATATATATATATATATATATAAAAATCTCAACATAATATTGAAGAGTGAAGGCAACATTATTTATTTTATTTTATTTGAAAGGAAACGGTAGGCGATTGCCCTCAAATTTTATAAATAAGAGAGAATGCTCAAAAGGGAAATACAAATACAATATAACAATGTGAACAGAAGAACAAGAAGAACACAGAAGATGATAAGAGAGAAAGAGAGGGCAGATTGACTGATCCACAGAGAGAGAGAGAGAGAGATCGCAGAGATGGCGGCTAGGGTTGCATGAGTGTTCAGTTTTTTTGTTTCTGTTTTCACTTTATTTTTTTTAAGTAGAAATGGTTAACCGGGTTAATGGGTTATCCGTGTCCTGGGCCGCGTCCAGCCTGGGAAACCCAGCCCATTTCACAAGACATGTTTGGGGCATATCCAATACGTGTCGGGTGCATGTCAGATGCATGTCTACGCCAGCCAAGGAGCCGTGTCCATGCTTCATAGCTGATGGGTCCAAAAGCAATATAAAAAAAAAACTCATGCTACAGTGCTAGGTATGACTAATAAAAAAGAGAAGACTGAAAGATGAACTTGTTCAATGGTTATGGCAAATGGGGGCTTCATAGTTTGATATTTGATCCAAAATAAAATAACCGTTCCAAGTCAGAAAACAAAGTTTCTTATCAGCCAGATGAAGAATTTGCAAGTGCATTTTCCCTAAAGAGGTAAAGTCAACTGAAATATAAATCTCTGATTTTGGAAATACATATCACAAGTTGCATTGAAGAAATGCAATAACGAGTGTAGACTTCACCAGCACAGAAGAAGGAAAGTAAGAAATTTGTAGCCGATTGGTAGTTAATTTACTTTAAAGGAAAGTAAAGAAGAGAAGAATGAATGACTAAATAGAAGTTAATTTACTTTATATACCTTATTTAATGGAATAAGAAAGAAAGTTATGCAAAATTGGTAGAGAATATCTCTGAATGTAAGAAAAATATAGAGGATCAATATATTGCTCTTACAATAACTATATGAAACTTTCTATCAATCAAGATTAATGATGTGCACGAGGATGTTCAACAATGGGTCTTTTTTACTTTGAATGATGGAAAGCAGATCAACAACATGAAAGGACTTTAATATGGCTTTAGTGGGTGGCACAGAAATGCAATACACAGCCCCTGGAGATTCAAGAGAGGGTGTAATGAGCACAAGTTCAAACCATTGAAAATGCTTGAAAATAGAGAAGATGATTTCCAATGTGCAACGTGTACATGCCAAGGGTTATCTTTTAGCACTATCTCTTACACTGCCTCCAGATGAAATTTTTAAGTAATTATGATCTTTTGTAATCAATAAATTGTGAACACATGTGGGTTATGGACGGAGAGTAACAAGAAAATTAACACAAATATGGAATACAATTTTGGAGGATTTGAAGGAAAATTCTAATCAATATAGATGATAATCCCAAATAAATTGTTTATCTCATCTTGGAAATATCATATGAGACAACTGGAATTGGGTGGAGATAAAGCATCATGGATTAAAACAATCAAAACACAGAATCAAAAAAATTCACAGATGTCTAAATTAGAAATTAGAAAAAAGACAGTCCAACATGGCTGATAAAATAACAAGAAAAGAAATGAATGGTTGCAAGATATTACATGAATATTATAAAAGACAATTGATAGATGAAGAATAGACTCAGATTGACAAGACCGTCAGCAGTTTTAATTAAATACTAGTGGATTTGCATCCTATTGGGGGAAACAGAGTGACAACCTTGTTGGAAGAAACACGTTGATGATGGAAATTGTAAATATAGAACCATAATGAAAATGAAATAGAATCTTTCATCAAACAAAAGAATGATTGCTTTACCGGAGTTTCGCCTTTTTGAACAGGAGGGGCATATTCAGGTTCCCCGGGCTCAGCAAAATTGCTAACGTATTGCGCCATTCCTAAACATATAAACCATCGAAGGTATTATTAGGGACAAACAACATAAGATAAAAAGAACTATAAACAAGGAATTATCAAATGAACATACAACCACCTGTATAAGGAAGACATTTTCTCTTCTCTGGAGGCGGCTTATATTCCAAGGGAGGTCTAGGCTCAAAAAGCTTCAGAAGGTTATTAGTGAGTCCTGTTGGATGACTTTGCCCAATCTATCACAAGCAAAAGCATCCTTTAAACATACAAATGACGCTTATCATGAATGACTACAAAATAGACAGAGAACCAATCAGAGGCATTGAGGGAATAGAGATCATAGCAGTATGAAAATTGTAGTGCTGAACAGAAAGTTGAACAATTGCAACATGAGATAACTAGTAGTCAAGTACAATGATTAGTTAGGGTGTAAGCACATCAACTTTCAGAGACCTAAAGTAAGATGTGCTACGAAACTGTTTTTAGATGGACATCATGGACTACCAAAAAAATCAACACCCCATCTGACATTTGATGAGAACTGTCATATATAATAAAAGAAATATAATATTGTTATATAATATCTCTCATTAACATAGAAGGATGATGACATACAATGATACAAATACCCAGTTTCACTCAGACCACAATCCAAAGCTCCAAATATAATGAAGTTTCACTATGAAGATTGACTTAATAGTTATTAGTAATTTATATAGCTGGAAAGTATCGTAATAATATAATTTGGAAGAATTACAATATAATGTAACATAACAGGTAATTACACACAAACAGAGGGTGTTTGTACTACTTGCATTCACTACATTATTGTGACACTGTTACCTTAGATTAATTTCCGATAGTCCAGCGTGTTACAACTACTTAGTTACTCTTCCCCCGAGTATGTCACTGAAATTATAATCTAATGTGATCAGCATTCTAAAAAGTGGGATTAAGCAGGTGGGGATTAAAGAGATGCCTAGAAAGAATTGGGTCAAGCCTGCCTCATTCAGGGCTTAAGTGGTCAAGAAATTAAGTGGAGCGTAAACAGCTAGACAGTAGTTAGGCATTAAATAAGCAGGTTTTGATATGATTAATTCCATTTTTTTCTACCCTATTTTATCACATCTAATTTATTTATTTGCATTTTAAACTATTTTACATATTTTTTTATTATATGTATATTATTATAAAAAAATGACTGAATAATCCCCACCTAATCCCTGCCTAGCCTATTAATCTAGAGGTGGTCGCTGACTGTCTGACTAGCACCTGACGATTTTTACAACATTGAATGTAATTAAGTATATGACTACAAAATTAATATCCAGTATTCACTTCCAACATACCAAATTACATCATAAGTAGGTTGAATATCAGTTTTTTTTAACATGATTCTAATACCTAAGAGTTTAAAAATTGTTGCCATATGTATATGCTAATCAGGAACTAAGAAGCCAGTCAAACCACAATAACCCAAACCTAACAAATCAAAGTATAATAGGCAAGGAAAACCCTTTCAAGGATTGCAGAAACTCAAATACCATTCTGTGCAATCAAATAAATAAATAAAAAAGGAATCAAACTCTCAAAAACCAAAACAAAAGAAACTCGAGACGCAAACACTATAACCAGACAATCAGAACACAAAGGAATCCAGACCAAATAAGTCATGACTCCAGGAACCACAGACGAAATCCCCAACAAATCCCGATCGAGCAATCCATGATCGCAATAGTACCTCTAATCGATCAAAACAAAGAATAAAAATAGGGAAGAAGAGGGGATGGACCAGTTTCAGCTGAAGAACGTTGGCTCGATTTTGGGCTTTGGTGCGAGCCTGGACGCTGGCGTCCTTGTTGCGCATGAAAGGGTCATTGAAGTCCCCCATTTTTCGAGATCGGTCGACCGATTAACGATTTCCTGCAGAAGATCTCGAGGAGGAGGTCGGCGGAGGATTGAAAAAGGGGGCTTTGAATCGGAAGGGTTTTATTGGAGGGGGATATGGAGTTTCTAACGAGGGTTCAACCATGTATAAAATGAGCTTGGGACGAACAACACATTCATGATCGTATGATTTTATTCTTAAAACATACAATCTGAAATGTAATCTTGTATACTCGTCAATCTTTTTCACTCACTGTTTTGAAATATATTTCTCCTCGTAAATCTAATTAGTTAGAATATATATTTTAACATTTATTAAAATACATATTTTGATAAGATATATGATATATTTAGGCATGTAAAATAAATTAGATGTAACATTTTCTATATAAAATACATGTGCATATAGGCATCGGCAACAATAATTGAATGTTTTTTGTTTCCAATGTATATTGTATATTAATATTTAAATGAAAATCGAAAAGGATTGAATGTGTATAGTAAAAAAAATGTTTATATCTATTAGATTTTTAAAAATTAAAAATAAAATGAATTAGTTATTTGAAAAACTACAACATTATATAAAAATTATTGCAATAATAGATCCATGGGAGACATGTAACTCCCTCCTTCACCTTTCTAAAGTGCACCCCCCACGGGCTTACAGGTCAGCCCCATGGGAGAGCCCGAACGGGTCCAATTCAGGTTGGATTATGGGTCAGGCCCCAAGAAGCTGGCTTGAACCAAGCTCACCCTCAAAACGGGTTGAGCTGTTTATGGTCTCGGGTCAAATAATGACCCTATCTGCATGTAATTTTTTAAATCCTGAAAAAAGAAATGGTTATCATTGTAGTTTTTATGTTTCACTCTTCTGTCTATTATATTAATCACTAGTGTTTTACTTTTATTTATACACACACACATATATAAAAGATTGAATTGATTAAGATTTGTTTTAGACTTCTAAATAATAATATAACATGATATCCATCACTATTTCAATTTAAAATAGTGAAAAATATTAAATATTTATCATATTACAAAAAAATATTAAATTCAATAATAATTTAAGAGAATTTATAATTTTGACGCACGTATATAATTCTTAGATAACTATCGTTATTAACTACTGAGAAGGTACTAGTGAATAATATTTTATTTTAAACTTTCAAACATGGATTGTTTTTTTTATTGTAGCGTATTCTTTTATTTAAAACTTTATAACAAACTCGAGAACTTATATTAAATGCATAAAAATGATTTAGTTGGCACACTCATACAAATTAAATTAATTTTTATTAATTATTAAATTTTCTATTATTTATGTGTACATAATTTGAATTATTGTACCACGAGAAATAACATGTGTATAAAATTGGTACCACGTGTTGTCAATTGGTGGATCAAGAATCATAGCCTATGCCAATTGAGCCTATCCTAGGAGGTGTTACAGACTAGGCCACTCGATAACGATCCATGTCAAGGGAGGGGAGTTTGACTTTACCTACTAAGGAGGAATTGCATACTAGGCCATCCAAAAACAAATACCCGACTCAGCCTTTCAAAAAGGGCCATCAAACTAGGTTGAGCAAGGACAATACATGTCCGAAGACCACCATCAGGTTGGATCACTGGGGATAGAGCAAACCTGGAGAAAGCTTTATGGTTCAACTTTTAACACAAGCCAGGCGCGACAGGAGCCTTTAGAAGGTCTTGGCTTATCCAAAATAATTGTCAAAGCACATATGACAACTTAGTCATACAAGATCAAGAGGATTTCTATGTGATCGACCCAAGAACCGCCACGTGAAAAACTCCCCCAAAAAGGCATCCACGTCAGTAAATATAGTTACACCCAACATTAGAGAGGTACCCCACGGAACATGGTATGTAATAGTGTAGCCATGATTTTTGCATAGTGGGGGCAAAATATAAAAGAATTTCATGAAGGGAGTTTACAGAAAAAGAAAAAGAAATAAAAAATAACTCAAATATAAAAGTAAATAATATGAATCCATATTAAAAAAAATGATTCTCCCATATTTTGATATTTAATATGTTAAAACAAAAACTTACAAATTTTTATAGAAGTGATAATTCATTCATAACTAACGAAAATAAATTACAAGTGAGTTGAATGGGGAAGAATAGAAGCATAAGCATAAGGGAAAAGAGACATAAAATCAAAGAAAAACACTACATAGCTCGACTGAGGACCCCAAGAGGAAGCTCACACCTGGCAAGACCAACAAAAGGATGACACCCCGCCATAACATGAGCTGTGCCATGACAAGCACACGCCATTGCCCCCTGTCGGTGTCAGATTTCCGTGTCGGTGTCGGAAAGGATCCGGCGGTGCGTGGGTGCGCGCATGTGTGGGGGTTCTTCGGGGATTCGGTTCGGATGCGTGCCCTGGCGGGCTCGGTCGGATCGTCTTCTCGGAAGGGTGGATGTCGTTCCTGGTTGAGGCGCCCGACAGCGGCTCAAGAGGATTCCAGGGGTTTGTGATCATCACCTGCTTTTTCTAAAAGCAGGAAAAGGTTGGGTTGGATTTGATCGCCTCGCGGAGGGAGTTTGTGGGGTCTCTGCTCTGAGACACGGATATACCGTACAGAGAGGTGAAAAACAAGTAATCTTATTCTGCTTCCGGGGCTTGGCTAAAGGAGTCTTGGGACAAAGGGGTGCAAGTGGGGTGTGGATATGGGGCGGCTAGTGGGATCCAGCCGTCTGGTGAGGGGCGGCTACAAGGGTTTAGCCGTCCGGGGCCTGGGTTTGTTTGGGTAGAACTTCGGTAGGAAATGAGTTGGGTCTCGGACAGAGGCTAAGCTAGGTTTAGCCTGGGTTTCTGGATGGTGGAATGAGAGGGTGTTTTTTTGTGTAAGGAATGGATTTTTCTCTCACAAAAGAGGCTCTCTTTCTCTCTCTCTTGGGATTTCTAGTGGGGGAAGGGAATGGATATCAAGGGGATGTGAATGGTGTGTTGTTGGTTGAGGATTGGGATTGATGGATGATGTTGAAATGTTTTGAACCCCCTCTATGTATAGTAAAAGAGAGGCTGGGGAATATTCAGGGGGTAATGGAGTGGCTTGGTTAATAGTGTGTGTGATTAGACCCCTCATTAATTCTCTGGTTCTTCTGTCAGGATTAGGTGAAGGGCGGCTAGTTCTAACTAGCCGCCCAGGATGGGGCGGCTACTTCCTGGTAGCCGCCCCTATCATGACCTGCCAAACGTCCCATCTCTGACAAGCGGTGGCTTGGGTCGGTTACTTGGGTTGATCCTGTCAAGATAGGGCGGCTAAAGGTCACAACCCGCCGCAATGATCAGCATTTAATGTTGCTTTATGTCCCATCCAGGGAAGCGGTTCAAGGTCGGCCAGGGGGGCGGCTAGTGCTAACCGCCCATTGACAGGGACTCAGGGTTTTTGGGTTTTAGAGTTTTTCTTAGGTGGGGTTCTGGTTTGTGCCAGGGTCTGGTTTAGTGTTAGGGTTAGGGTTTAGGTAAGGGCTAGGGTTTGGTTTTAGGTTTCCGGTCAGGCTAGGGTTTAGTTTTTAGGTTTCTGGTCAGGCTAGGGTTTAGTTTTAGGGTTTCCGGTTTCTTGAACTTTTGGTTCTCTATTAGATGTCCAAATGTGGGATATTTTTGGGTGTTACTTGAAGTATTTCTGTCTTTCTAGACGGTCAAAATTGGGGTATCTACACCCCCTAGCCCAATACCATGATGGTCATGTCTCTACTTGAATCTAACCCCAGAGGCAAAAACAAGCCTCGCTTCGACCAGATAACACCCACAATCCTTCAGCAGGAAGAGGGAATCATCCCAATGGTTTTCTATGTAGAAGGTCAGACCTATGAAAATCAGGTCGTTTCGAGTGCGCCATAATGCCCACAGATCCACCGAAATCACTATGTGACGAAAGCGACCCTGAACACATTTATCTCTAAAAGTGAGAAATTCAAACATGACCTCCAAAACTCGTCCAGATCTTGAAACTAGCACCTGACTCCCACGGCAGCCCCAAACCTATCCCAAAACCTAACCATGATAGGACAATTGAGAAGTAAAGGCTCGATAGTCTCTGACACTGCCCCACAAAAAGCACATTCTGTTGGTTCCACAGGCCGCCATTTCACGCGGTAGTCATTGGTTAGGAGCCAACCTTGAAGAATTGGTCAAAGGAATAATTTGATATTGCATGGTAGTTTCCATTTTCATAACCGCGACATACGATCCGCCAAAATTGGGTTGCCAACCTAAGACCACGTCCATCATGAATAACCATGTTTAACGCAGAGTTCTCATATGGGGGGTCCCCCCAAATAAGCACATCTTTGCTCTCAGGAAGGACCCATATGAGGAAGGCAATGGAGTAAAGATGTCAGCTCAGTAACCTAGACTTCCAATGAGAGCTTTCGAAGGCACAAACGCCAGTTCCCACCATCCCCCACGGTTTGCCAAACCACCTAGACCGACTCCTCATCTTCAACTGCAAGGAGCAAATCTTAGAAAAAACAAAGGATTTTTGAATGGGGAAGGATATACACACCCCCATTTACTAGAAACCAACCCCTATTGAAAACCCACCCAGACCAATCTATGAAGATTACAATCCCACCCCAATTTAAATATCAGGGCATGAATATTATAAACCCACCCCAACCATTTAAAACAATGAAAACCCTCTCTCTTCTCCATCCATCCCCATTCGGCAGCCCCTTGTGTCATCCATGCAAGCCCGATCACCATCTCCTCCCCCAGCAGCGACTTTCGTATCATGGCCGCCTCCGATCGCCACCCCATCGTTCAAGGTAAATGTATTTTCTTCTTCAGATCATTCTTCCTCCTTTCTTCTTCTTGTTCCTCTTCTTTCAAACCTAGGTTGTTTGTATGGGTTTTACATAGGTTTGTAAAAGATGAGTTGTGTAGATTTTTTAGCATGAATTTTTGTTTAGGAGAGTAAATGATCCTATAATACCTATTCAAATTTATGTTGTTTGGATTTTGTAAGGATTCGAAGAACATAGAATGTAAAGGAGACTGATGATTTTTTAAAGGATGATAAATAATCATCTAATATGTATTCAAGCTTATGCTCTTTGATTTTTTTAGGAGGGTAAATGATCTTACAATTCCTGTTCAAGCTTATGCTCTTTGCCTTTTTTTAAGAGCGTAAATGATCTTACAATACTTATTCAAGCTTATGCTCTTTTTTATGAAAACACATGTGAGGGTTGATTTGAATAAATAGGAGGTAAGCCTATTGTATGGAGGTGAATGTTGGATTGTTTGGAAACAATAACTAGTTTAGGTAGATGAGGATGTCAAGCCTATTGTATGAGGATGTCAAGCTTTTTCAAATAGAATTGAATTTGATTTGAATAAATAACAAGTAACGGTAAGATAAAAAATTTGTTAGATTCTTAAACTTTATGAGTAACTTCCATAAAAGGTAAAATGATACATTTTTTAGATGGTATATATGGACGCATTGAGCATATCTGATTGACTGAATATAAATGATAGAATGACCTATGATAGTATATCTTATTGAGTGATTGGCATTGGCAAATGATAGAATGATCTAAAGACAAGGTGGAGGTAATAAGCATTCTTATGATAGGCATGAATGCTGACATTAATATTTATGGCATAATAGGATCTATAAACCGACATCATTGGAAAGTACACTTTGTTGATATGAGTCAAATATATAAATAATGTTTTGCTTAATGACATACATGGAGATGACATCCAAGTCTTTTGGGATGAGCATTTTTTTAGGGAGACAAATCAAAGCTTCATTGAATGCCCAACTCAAATACTAAGCATTCTCCCTCCCCCATACCTATAAGGCATGGACCAACTCTTGCGATACTTTTACGCCGTAATATTCTGATAAGTGACTAAAATAATGACACCCTCTGTTAAAATTATTTGGTGGACAGGGAAGATGGTTGGAGTTTGAGGCGCGTAAATGTTTACCTTAAAGTGTTATTAATCCTCACTCAAATTTAATTGAGTTTGCTAAATGGTTTATTGACTAAACACTTCCAGGATACAACAAATTCTAGGAATCTGCAGATAGCAACTCTGAAAAACTCCCCAACACTATGTAGACAACTAATTTTTGAATCTGTTCAATGAACAGACTTAATAGGGTTTGAAGGGTTGCCTTTGCAACCTTTCAAAATTCTGTTATAATATAAGGGGTGCATTTGCATCTCTTGAAATTATTTCAGTTATCACCTATAGAGGTAACTGTTGTGAATTTTCTGAAGGGATGCAGGTATTTGGGAAATGAATGTTGGGTCATTAATTAGAATTTCAAAATTATGAAATCCCACAAAAAAATTATCATGTTAATTCCACACGTGCTAAGTGTTAAGTGCGCCTAATAATGCTCATCTGAGTCTAAGTATTAATTTGGTATTTGAATAAATCATTTAAGATATGTTAATTCCTCACAATTATCCAGAAAAGTAATTTGGTATTTGAATATTAAAATTCATATAATTCATCTGAGTCTTTGTATTTGAAAACAAATTGAAATATTTTTTTTATTGAACTAATTGCCATGTTCTTGTTTGTGTGTATTTCTTGATGAAAGTTGAAATTCTTTAGTTATTTGTTTCATAGTTATGCTAGTGTTGTTGATCGAGAATGGTCTAAATCATTGATTGATTGAAGTATGTTTACACATTGGTTATGACATATTGATTGAACGAAATGTAACAAGATACTTTTTTTGCAGAATGGCACCTACAGACTGCTTCTCTTCGAAAATGTCAGTCACAGAGACTTATGAAAGAGCCGACTAATCCCATTGTTTCTAATGTTGAGCAAAAGGCAGAGGTAGAGGAAGATGAATCCGGAGAATCTGAGGGAGAGAGAGAGAAAGTGGAAGAATATTGTATATTTATTTTAAAATATTTGTAGTTCAAAATAAAATGATGTATAATATTCAAATAATCTGGATTATTTTGTAAAAAGATTTGAGTCACTGCTTTAAAAGTTCATATAAGGATCAACTGAAAAATTTAATTATTAGGACCGGCCCTGCATACATAGCAGTTTAAAAATTGTTGCTAGAAACACTGAGTTGTTAAGATACTGTACTATACTTCATGAGGTTCAATTACATACACACTCAAATTTGCTCTGTTGGAATTAAATATCCCAAGGGTTACCTACATATGGATCAGACGTTACCTATATTCCTTAGGTGGCATACCTATTTATAAAATTATATACATAGAGTTGTTCCTCTGTTATTTTTAATATGTCCATGATTTAAAGACCAGTTACAAACCACAAAATCATGGGTCCACATTTTTAATATGAGCTGCTTGCATAGAACAAATGGCTGTTCAGATGCTTCATCTGCTTTCGTACTTATGGGACTAACTTAAATACACACACACACACACACTCAAATTTGCTCTATGATAAAATCAAATATCCCTAGTAGATGTGTTTTAAATTTGGTTACCTACATATGGATCAGAAGTTACCTATATTCCCTAGATGGTTTACCCACTTAGAAAATTATAGTTACCAACTAAAACACACTGTTTTTGTTTTTTTAACACATTGCTCTTGTTGTCTTCAAAATATTGCAATCATTGAGTTGTCAACCTCATCAATAATGTTGTGTTTCTTTTTATATATGCAACTCGTTTGAAGATAGAGACATTTTATCAATATTTTAATTGCTCAGGAAATAGAGACAATATTTTATCAATAAAATGTTTTAAATAAAATTAAAATTTTATAAAGTGTATGATAAAATTTGAATTATGCAATTTATTTTTATTTAAAATCTTTCACTTCTATAGTTTGCATATATCTTCATCCTCTAAATAAAAATATTCATCATTTTCATCTTTTTTTTTTTTGCATGCGAAGAATGGACTATTACAAAATTTTAATCTTTTGAAATAATATTTTTTCAAATTAAATCCAAACTCAATCTGATTCTAATCCGAACTTAACTCAACCCGAATCAAACTTGAATGCAATCCAAACTCGAACAAAACTCCAAAGGTCGGGTCGGGATTGGATTGCGCTTCAACCTAATACAGATCACCCGAGTTGCACCCGGGTACTTAATTGACGGGTATATGTTTTTTTTCTAAAAAAATACATGAAAATAATGAGGCTGACATGTCATTTTCAATCTATTTTTGTCTCCATTAGTCGAAAGAAGGGGGATGATTGAGCTTCCTTTTATCTATTACTTATCTATTAAAAGGATTCTGTAACTCAGTATTTTTATTTCCCATTTTATCATTTAAACAATTGATCAATTACGAATGTATCTATTAATTTAAAATTTAAAATATATAATAGATAATTACATATACATGGATTATAAGTATTTTCATTTTTCTTTTTATTTTTTAATAATTTATTTAATTACTAAATTTTAAATTATTCAATGATATAGTCTTATCTAATAAGATTTTTTTATCAGTAATAGATTTATTTAAAATTTTAAATTATTCAATGATTTAGTATTATCTAATAAGATTATTAAAAAAATTTAAATTTTAAATTATTCAATGATACAATCTTATCTAATAAGATTATTTAAATTTTTAAAATTTTAAATTATTTAATGATATAGTCTTATCTAATAAGAATATGATTACTAAATAAATTTATTTAATTTTTAAAATTATTCAATGATATCTAATCTAATAAGATTATGATTTATTTAACTATTAATAATAATCTATTACTTCTATTATCTATTTCTATCTATTACTTACTTATTAAAAGAATTCTGTGACAAAATATTTTTATTTTCATTTTTATCCTTTAATTAATTTTTTAAATACTTACAGTAATATTTTTAAAATTTAAAATGAATACTTTAAATTTTAAATTATTCAATGATACAATCTTATCTAATAAGATTATTTAAATTTTTAAAATTTTAAATTATTTAATGATATAGTCTTATCTAATAAGATTATGATTACTAAATAAATTTATTTAATTTTTAAAATTATTCAATGATATCTAATCTAATAAGATTATGATTTATTTAATTATTAATAATAATCTATTACTTCTATTATCTATTCCTATCTATTACTTATTATTAAAAGAATTCTGTGACCCAATATTTTTATTTTCATTTTTATCCTTTAATTAATTTTTTAAATACTTACAGTAATATTTTTAAAATTTAAAATGAATACTTTAAATTTTAAATTATTCAATGATACAATCTTATCTAATAAGATTATTTAAATTTTTAAAATTTTAAATTATTAAATGATATAGTCTTATCTAATAAGATTATGATTACTAAATAAATTTATTTAAATTTTAAAATTATTCAATGATATCTAATCTAATAAGATTATTATTTATTTAATTATTAATAATAATCTATTACTTCTATTATCTATTTCTATCTATTACTTACTTATAAAAAGAATTCTGTGACTCAATATTTTTATTTTCATTTTTATCCTTTAATTAAATTTTTAAATACAGACAGTAATATTTTTAAAATTTTAAATGATTACGATCTTATCTAATAAGATTACGATTTGTTTAATTAGTTATTATCAGATTTAGATAAAAAAAATTTAAGATATGAAAATCTGATTTTATTAAATCATATAAATATATTTTTATTTTAAAATCAATAAAACATATCTATATATTCTAATTTTGAAATTTTGAAATTAAATATATTCACCATATACCATTAAATTTTATTTATGTGAATACGTTTTTTTAATAGAATGAAAAAACCCTCATGAATTAAAATAAATAATATAAGATGTACATATGAATTTTATATATTTTATATATTTTTAAATCTAAAATTAATAAAATATACGGGTACAATATATTTTAATCTTAATTGGATGAGATAGGCACAGGTACAAAAAGTTCCTAATCTATCTAAAAAAAATTAAAATTTTAATATGATAAAATCATATGCACAGGTAATTCAAAATTTCAAATTGAATAATCACAAAAAAAAATGAAATACTATAATCATTTTTAAAAAAATTTATGTCTATTACTTATTTATTAAAAGGATTCTGTGACCCAGTATTTTCATTTCCCATTTTATCCTTTAAACAATTGATAAATTACGAATGTATCTATTAATTTAAATTTTAAAATATATAATAGATAATTACATATACATGGATTATAAGTATTTTTATTTCCCTTTTTATTCTTTAATAATTTATTTAATTACTAAATTTTAAATTATTCAATGATATAGTCTTATCTAATAAGAATTTTTTAACAGTAATAGATTTATTTAAAATTTTAAATTATTCAATGATTCAGTATTATCTAATAAGATTATTAAAAAAATTTAAAATTTAAAATATTTAATGATACAATCTTATCGAATAAGATTATTTAAATTTTTAAAATTTTAAATTATTTAATGATATATTTTTATCTAATAAGATTATGATTATTAAATAAATTTATTTAAATTTTAAAATTATTCAATGATATCTAATCTAATAAGATTATGATTTATTTATTTATTAATAATAATCTATTACTTCTATTATATATTTCTATCTATTACTTACTTATTAAAAGACATCTGTGACCCAATATTTTTATTTTTATTTTTATCATTTAATTAATTTTTTAAATATTGACAGTAATATTTTTAAAATTTAAAATGAATACGATCTTATCTAATAAGATTACGATTTGTTTAATTAGTTATTATCAGATTTAGATAAGACATTTACGATATGAAAATCAGATTTTATTAAATCATATAACTATATTTTTATTTTAAAATCAATAAAACATATCTATATATTCTAATTTTGAAATTTTGAAATTAAATATATTCACCATATACCATTAAATTTTTTTATGTGAATATGTTTTTGTAATAGAATGAAAAAACCCTCATGAGTTAAAATAAATAATATAAGATGTACATATGAATTTTATATATTTTATATATTTTTAAATCTAAAATTAATAAAATATACGGGTACAATATATTTTAATCTTAATTGGATGAGATAGGCATAGGTACAAAATGTTCCTAATCTATCAAAAAAAAATTAAAATTTTAATATGATAAAATCATATCCACATGTAATTCAAAATTTCAAATTGGATAATCACCAAAAAAATGAAATATTATAATCATTTTTTTAAAAATTTATGTCTATTACTTATTTATTAAAAGGATTATGTAACCCAGTATTTTCTTTTTCAATTTTATCCTTTAAACAATTGATCAATTAAGAATGTATCTATTAATTTAAAATTTAAAATATATAATAGATAATTACAAATACATGGATTATAAGTATTTTCATTTCCCTTTTTATTCTTTAATAATTTATTTAATTACTAAATTTTAAATTATTCAATGATATATCCAATAAGATTTTTTTATCAGTAATAGATTTATTTAAAATTTTAAATTATTCAATGATTCAGTATTATCTAATAAGATTATTTAAAAAATTTAAATTATAAATTATTCAATGATACAATCTTATATAATAAGATTATTTATATTATTTAAATTTTAAATTATTTAATGATATAGTCTTATCTAATAAGATTATGATTACTAAATAAATTTATTTAAATTTTAAAATTATTCAATGATATCTAATCTAATAAGATTATGATTTATTTAATTATTAATAATAATCTATTACTTCTATTATCTATTTCTGTTGATTACTTACTTATTAAAAGAATTTTGTGACCCAATATTTTTATTTCCATTTTTAATACTTACAGTAATATTTTTAAAATTTAAAATGAATACGATCTTATCTAATAAACGATTTGTTTAATTAGTTATTATCATATTTAGATAAAAAAATTTAAGATATGAAAATCAGATTTTTTTAAATCATATAATTATATTTTTATTTTTAAATCAATAAAACATATCTATATATTCTAATTTTGAAATTTTGAAAATAAATATATTCACCATATATGTAACGTTTCTGTTTTTGTAGCCTTATATATTTATTTTAAATATATAATGGAAATTTTAATTGAAATTTAATTATTTCATTTTTCAGTTTTGGTTGTGGGCCCAATGGGTCCAATTTGATTTATAATTATGATAATTATAAATTGATGTTGAAATATTTATTTTATATTTTTTTGTAGATCTTTATAGTGTCAAGATACTTTGGTTGAAATTTGGTGAAATTCGGAGTTCGGGAAGTTAGGTTTTTTGGATTTTGTGTTAAGTTATTGGGCCCAGGGATCTAGTTGCGAATCCAGCATACCTTTTAATAGCCTTCAGGGATCTATTTGTAAATCGGATGGGGATCCATTGTAAACTGTAAACACTTCAGGGGTCGTTTTTTAATTTCGGTAAACCCCTTTAAATAAAATGCTTGGGTTACGGTTTTCATCTAAATTTAAGAATGTGTGAAGGGTGGTGATGACCTAACTCTAGATGGTGATGGTAGGTGGTATGACCGGATCTAAGGTGAGAAATCATGCTTCTATTGATTTTTGTTGTTTAGGGTTTTAATTTATTTTTGGTTAGGTGATGTTTGTGTCAATCGATTGTTTGAGGAAGAAGTTTGATGAATTAGGGTTAGGGTTTGATCAATTTTAATTGGTTGATTATTTGAATGGATCTTGAAGGATTTTAAAGATCAAATCAGATTTATTGGCTTTGGGGATTTAATGTTATTTTCGGGTTGATGATATGTATGGACGTTAAATCGTGTTTTTGATGATGGTAGAATCATTTTTGGGAAAATTGTATTTCACAAACAGAAATAGATTTTGAAAAGAGCTTTTCAACGAATCATGAATCGTCCAATTCGGAGTTACGGGTAGAAAGTTATGATTTTTGAAATATTTCTGTGCTCTTTCTTAGCATTCAATATTTAGCTTGATGAATAAGTTTGATGAATTTTAGATATTAAAGGGATCCCAAATTGATGTTTAATGAAGTATAAGTTGATTGTGGGTTTTGATGATTTTATTGATCTTGGCAACTTAAATTGGATCTTAAATCGATAATTTGGTTTAGTATGATAAATGAATATTAATCGGATATTATTGTTATTGGGATATAAATTGATTTGGATTTAGTTATTTCGATCATTGAAATTATAGTTGAGCCTTATTGGATTTGTTTAAATATTTATTCGATGATTTATCGATTATATGGATCTTATGGAATAAATGGATATTGATCATCGGATCGGATCAATGTGGGTATATGAGTATTCTAATATTTATTCGAAGTTGGGATTTTCATTAGGACTTTGAAGTGAGTTGTTGATTGTAGGTCTATAAGATATGGGCTTTTGGGATTATTGGGCATAATGCTGTTATAAGTTGATTGTCAGTTGTTTGGGTAGTGATTGAATTGTTTCTGAATTATTATTTTATAATTGTTATGCTAGGTTATCAATATGCGAGTGTGTAGCGTTCATGCAGATGTATCGATTTGTATTGCGTGGACTGGAGGTGAGTGGATGTCTCTATATAATTCAAAAATCATAATATATGTATACATTTCGATATCATGTTATTTTTACGATTATGAAATTTATCTTGTATGAAGCATATGAGCATGTTATCATCATATAGGTTGATATTTTGGATATATCGTATGCATTGAAAATTATGAGATTTATGAAAAATTATCGCATGCTGTATACTTGAAAGAATAAGTAGTTTTGATTGTGCATGCATTAAATCGTCTAGGTGGCTCAGTCTAGGTGGCTGCGGTCTAAATTTTGACCCAAGTCTAGGTGGCTATGTCTACGTGGCTCGATTTTCAAAGTGAAATCTCTACGGTTAGGTGTCGTGGAAAGCGGGCATGCGTGTCCGTTGCATTCATAAGCATCATAAGTATTGACAGTAATTTTTGAGACCATGCATTTTGGTATGAGGCTTTGTTTAAATTATAGTTTATTGAAAATTTATTGTATTTGCAAATATCATTTTTATTGTATCTTGCAAATTGTTTTCTTATGATATATTATTAAAGATTATTATTTTAAAATCTTTTATTATCAGGACGCCAATGTCCATTCACTGAGCGTGTGGTAGCTCACCTCTCATTTTCCCAACCTTTCAGACTAGTCGTTGATGTTTGTCGATCTCGTTAAGGCATTGGAGGTTGAAGCTCGTATAATGATTTTCGAAGCATTAAACTCATGTAGGAGATGTTGATCATTTATTTGGTATGTAGTTGACCCATCTCCCTAGTAACCATATTTGTATGAAGTTGTGTATTTTTGTATAAGTTATATCCAGATCAAATTAAGAGCATTGTGGAATATTTGATGTTTTATTATTCTGAAGAATGAAGTTTATTTTATCTTTATTTTATTCTATAACTGGATAAAGGAAAAGAAAAAAATAGAACTCTGAGATTCGAGGAACTAAGGTAACGCAACCGGACTTCGCGCTTCAAAACGGAGTCGTGGGTTCGGGGGCGTTACAGAGTGGTATTAGAGCATAGGTTCATCCCTCGGACTGTAGGTTATGGATATATTAGCTGGCTTAAAGCTTAGGTTATAATTCCCTGCAAGCTTAGGCTTAATTATCCTCTGGAATTATGGAGTATAAGTATTTTTTATCTGGCTCTGATACAGAGTGGTATCAGAGCATAGGTTCAACCCTCAGACTGTAGGTTATGGATATATTAGTTGGCTTAGAGTTTAGGTTTACGATTCTCTGTAAGTTTAGGCTTAATTATCCTCTGGAGTTATGCAGTAGATATATTTTATCTGGCTCTGATACAGAGCGTAGGTTCAACTCTCGGACTGTAGGTTCTAGCCATTTTAGTTGACCAGTTGAGTTTAGGGTATAAGCTCGAATAACCTAAGGAGTTAAGTTTGACTGCCCTATAGAAAAAAAAAATTGATTTACCATATTGTGTTGATTATGGA
This sequence comes from Acorus calamus, assembly GCA_030737845.1. Classification (NCBI taxonomy): domain Eukaryota; kingdom Viridiplantae; phylum Streptophyta; class Magnoliopsida; order Acorales; family Acoraceae; genus Acorus; species Acorus calamus. The sequence continues at coordinate 9,259,557 of CM060876.1, read as the reverse complement.
GCTTAGGGTGATCTTTTATGTTTAGTTGTTTTATCGGAGCTTAAGAAGGCCTTTAGGAGAAATTTATTTGAAGCCTAGGATATGCTTATGGCGTGTTAAGATGCATTGCATATAGGGTTTGCATTCTAACCATTGGCTTTTTGCTATAGCGTAATTTTGGTGGATCAAGCGCACATTAGAAGGCGCACCAAAGAGATTGAGATTCGTTTTCAGTGTTATACGTGGCTAAATGTTTGTGACTTTCAAGAATATTTTTCATGTTAATGGCGATGTGAAAGACACATCATATAGTGAATGCGCATTGTGGTAAGTTAATTTTTATTCATAATGTTAGGAATGTCATTAGTGTCATTAGCGTCATAATGCCCCTTTTGTGTTGTATAAGTTGGATCATTTATGGTATGGGACGTAAATGGACCTAACTTGTACAATCTGGATGAAAATTATTTGCCTTGATTTGTATTTTGTTATTGTTGTATGGTATAAGTTTGGACTACCAGTGGAATGGGACATAGGTAGGCTTGACTTATACAAATGATTGTCTGTAAATTATATACATTATTGTTCTTGTTTATATTGTATAAGTTAAAACACCTATAGTGTGGGGCGTAGGTGGGTTTGACCTATACAGTAATTGTTGTGATTTGTGAATGTCGTGTTGTTTTTGTCTGTGTTGTATAAGTTAATCCACTTGTGGTTTGGGTCACCGTATATCAGAGTGGCGCAGCGGAAGCATAGTGGACCAAGCTTATATGATTGTTTTATTGTGTTGTCATTGTATATTGTTTGTTTCGGTATAAGTTAGAATTTCAATGTGAAGCATTGGTGGTTTTACTTATACACTTGTTTGTTTGATTGTTTGTGGCGTATAAGATGGACTCTTATACCATTATTGTATTTGTTGTGATTGCTAGGTATGTGTCAGATTCATTAGCTGATTCATATTTTTATTGTTTGAATGTATGATGAATGATTGTTTTGTTATTATTGGATGTTGTATGTCTTTGATTTTGTGTTTCTCCCTTGAATTTAGAGGACTAAATTCCTTTAAGGGGGGAAGAATGTAACGTTTCGGTATTTTTTCGGCCTTATATATTTATTTTAAATATATAATGGAAATTTTAAATTTGATTTTTTATATTTCATTTTTTTAGATTTGGCGGTGGGCCCAAATGAGTCCAATTTGATTTATAATTATGAAAATTATAAATTGATGTTGAAATTATTATTTTATATTTTTATGTAGATCTTTATAGTGTCAAGATACTTTGGCTGAAATTTGGTGAGATTCAGAGTTCGGAAAATTTGATTTTTAGGCTTAGTGTTAAGTTATTGGGCCTAGGGATCTAGTTGCGAATCCAGAATACATTTTTATAGCCTTCTGGGATCTTTCTGTAAATCGGATAGGGATCTGTTTGTAAATCAGAGAGGGACCTCATTGTAAACTAGAAACACTTCAGGGGTCGTTTTGTAATTTCGGTAAACCCCTTTAAATAACATGTTTGGGTTAGGGTTTTCATCAAAAAATTTCAGAAGGTGTGAAGGATGGTGATGACCTAACCCTAGATGGAGATGGTGTGTGGTGTAACTGGATCTAAGGTGAGAAATCATGCGTCTAATGATTTTTTATTGTTTAGGGTTTCAATTTATTTTCTTGTTAGGATATGAATGTGTCGATTAATTGTTTGGGTAAGAAGTTTGATGGATTATGGTTAGGGTTTGATCGATTTTAATTAGTTGATTATTTGATTATATTTCAATGAATCTCGAATGAATTCTTAAGATCAAATTAGATTTATTAGTTATGGGGATTCAATGGCTATTTTCGGGTTGATTTTATGCTTGGATGTAAATCGTGTTTTTGACTATGATAGAATCGTTTCTGGGAAAAATTTATTTCACAAACAGAATTATATTTTGAAAAGAGCTTTCCACCGAATCATGAATCGTCCAATTCAGAGTTACGGCTAAAAAGTTATGATTTTTGAAATATTTCTGTGCAGTTTATTGGAATTTGAATATTTAGCTTGAGGACCAAGTTTGATGAATTTTTAGAGATTTAGAAGATCCCAAATTGATGTTTAATGAAGTATAAATTTGTTTTGCGGGTTTTGATGATTTTATTGATCTTGAGGACTTAAATAGAACCTTAAATCGATAATTTGGTTTAGTGGAATCAATGAATATTAATTGGATATTATTGTTATTTGGATATAAATTGATTGGATTGAGTTATTTCGATCATTGAAATTATAGTTGAGCCTTATTGGATTTGTTTAAATATTTATTCGATGATTTACCGATTATATGAGTCTTATGGAATAAATGGATATTGATCATCGGATCGGATCAATGTGGGTATATGAGTATTCTAATATTTATTCGAAGTTGGGATTTTCATTAGGACTTTGAAGTGAGTTGTTGATTGTAGGTCTATAAGATATGGGCTTTTGGGATTATTGGGCATAGTGCTGTTATAAGTTGATTGTCAGTTGTTTGGGTAGTGATTGAATTGTTTCTGAATTATTATTTTATAATTATTATGCTAGGTTATCAATGTGCGAGTGGATGTCTCTATATAATTCAAAAATCATAATATATGTATACATTTCGATATCATGTTATTTTTACGATTATGAAATCTATCTTGTATGAAGCATATGAGTATGTTATCATCATATAGGTTGATATTTTGGATATATAGTATGCATTGGAAATTATGAGATTTATGAAAAATTGTCGCATGATGTATACTTGAAAGAATAAGTAGTTTTGATTGAGCATGCATTAAATCGTCTAGGTGGCTCAGTCTAGGTGGCTGCGGTCTAAATTTTGACCAAAGTCTAGGTGGCTATGTCTACGTGGCCCGATTTCCAAAGTGAAATCTCTGCGGTTATGTGTCGTGGAAAGCGGGCATGCGTGTCCGTTGCATTCATAAGCATCATAAGTATTGACAGTAATTTTTGAGACCATGCATTTTGGTATGAGGCTTTGTTTAAGTTATAATTTATTGAAAATTTATTGTATTTGCAAATATCATTTTTATTGTATCTTGCAAATTGTTTTCTTACGATATATTATTAAAGATTTTTATTTTAAAATATTTTATTTTTGGGACGCCAATGTCCATTCACTGAGCGTGTGGTAGCTCACCCCTCATTTTTCCAACCTTTCAGATTAGTCGTTGATGGTCATCGATCTCGTTAAGGCATTGGAGGTTGAAGCTCGTATAATGATTTTCGAAGCATTAGACTCATGCAGAAGGTGTTGATCATTTATTTGGCATGTAGTAAACCCATCTCCCTAGTAACCATATTTGTATGAAGTTGTGTATTTTTGTATAAGTTATATCCAGATCAAATTAAGAGCATTGTGGAATATTTGATGTTTTATTATTCTGAAGAATGAAGTTTATTTTATCATTATTTTATTCTATAACTAGATAAAGGACAAGAAAAAAAATAGAACTCTGAGATTCGATGAAGTAAGGTAACACAACCGGACTTCGCGCTTCAAAACGGAGTCGTGGGTTCGGGGGCGTTACAATATACCATTAAATTTTATTTATGTGAATATGTTTTTGTAATAGAATGAAAAAACCCTCATGAATTAAAATAAATAATATAAGATGTACATATGAATTTTATGTATTTTATATATTTTTAAATCTAAAATTAATAAAATATACGGGTACAATATATTTTAATCTTAATTGGATGAGATAGGCATAGGTACAAAATGTTCCTAATCTATCTTAAAAAAATTAAAATTTTAATATGATAAAATCATATCCACATGTAATTCAAAATTTCAAATTGAATAATCACCAAAAAAAAGAAATATTATAATCATTTTTTTAAAAATTTATGTGAATTTAAAGTGATTTAAGATAAATACTTAACCACCCTCCCATGATTTTAGGATAAAATTCACTTATAAAATCTTTAAATGCCCACGTCTCCTATACTTCATTTGGTTTTTTTTTATATTTCAGTTGTTAGGTCTTTCTCTTTTAAGAAAATCATTTTAAATTTTATTTTATATATTTTTTTGTTTATATTTTGTTTTAATAATAATAGGATTAGATTAAGAAATCATGTTTATTAATGTTTTTTAGTGTATTGTTAAAATGGATATGAATGTGTTTTGTTTTTAACATTTTTTAATATTTGTATTTGTATTTTTATAGTTGAGAAGTTTTAATCCTTTGTGTGGTTGAATGTTTATATCTCAGGAAAATTAATAGGTGCATACACGAGTTTGATAGACACAGAAAGTAAGTTGTTATTTTCAATTTTTTTATTTTCTATTTACATTCATTTTTAGAAATCATGTCATTCACTTATATTTTTTATTCAATTTTAATTTTTTTTCCATGTCTAATATTAAATTTTATTCTTCTCAATTTCTTTTAATAGCATTTGTTTGTTATATCATATTTTTAGTAATTATGTAATTCACCTATTATTATATGCCGTGTACGCTTTTATAGTTTTTTTTTTCTTGTAGATCAATGTGTTTGCTATTGTTTTCATTAATTGATAATACTGATCTTTCTATTTTTTATTTGGATCTTTTTTTTTCTATATTCATATGTAGTTATTATGTTAAGCATTTTATATATTCATCTCCTTCCATGCTACATAGAGCGCTTCAATATATTTTTTTATTTATTCCTCATTAATTTGAACCAGTCAATTTTTTTTATTAGCAAAAAGAGGCCCCCAAAATCTAAGAAAAAATTATATTAAACTTTTGGTTTTTTTTTTTATCAAACTTTAACATATCATGCCATTATTTTAATTTAAATATTTATTTTTTATGATTTTTTCAAATTTTACAAATATGTTATTAACTTTACTTTTCACCGCATATTAATTTTTATTTAAAATTTTAAAAGAGAGAAAATTGACAAAAATGGATTATAAGTAACAAAATGAAGAAAATAATTAGTATTAATAATTATTAAATTTGATATACCTGATAAATATTTTAAAATCAAATATTTAATTTGATATTATTTTTTAAACTTTTATCCATATATTTACCTTTTGATTTATTTGTTATTTTTGTTTTTGTCTAATCCCTTTGTTATAATGATATCAATTTTTTTTAATTTTAAAATACATTAAATGGGTAAAAATGGATTATAAGTAACAAATAAAAAACGAAAATTGGGTTAATGATTATTAAATTTCAAATACCTAATATATAATTTTAAATAAAATATTTATATTTTGTATTTTTTCAAATTTTATGCGTAAGTGTTGTACCTTTGGGCTTATTTTTTATATTTTTTTATATAATTTTTTTTTGTAGTGATATCTATTTATTTATAATTATATTGTACTTATAACATCTATAATGCAAAATAAGTTAGTTTTTCCTAATTTTTAGAAAATGCTACCCTAATCTGTTTTCCCTTCTATTTCTTTTGTATATTTTTATCTAGTCTGAGATTTATTAATTTTTTATAATTTTATCTTTTTTTTATCTAATCCTTATTTTGTAGGGATTGATAGTTCTCCGAGGATTTTAATGATTAATAAATTTTAAATACTAGGTACATAAATTAAAATTAAATAGTTAATTTATTTTGATCTTTTAAAACTTTATCCATATATTTTTGCTTATTTTTTTATATTATTTTATCTAATCCCTATTTTATAGTGATATATATTTATTTATCTTATTGCCAAAATGAAAAAAAAAACTCTTATTTTATTTTTTTTAATGATTTTTTAATTTAAAGTAGGTGGCAACTTACATTTTTATTGTTCTTTTTAAGAATTTCATTTTTTTTGGACTTTTCAGTAATTAAATAAAAGTGTGTCTAATAAGAAATGCAAAAGGTAGTCAGAATGAGTAAGAGAAAATCTCACTTATTGCTTTTTAGATGTTTCAATTCAGCATTTGGTTAGCAATTGATGTTTTTGAATTAGAACGTATATTGTGTTGATCAAAATGGAATAAAAATCATCATTTTCATGGGTGTTCCATTAATATTTTGAATAGGAACATATATTATATTAATCAAAATTTTATAAAAACTATTTTACAAGATGTTTTAATGATATTATAGAATTATTGTTAAGACTGTGTCACTTTTAAAGGTCAAATATCACGTTTTATTTATTTTAATAGTTCGGGCATTCAGTTTCAAAATCAAACTGCATATTTGTGGTTCTGGTGTTCACTTGGGCTTAAATGAAAGTTTTTGAAGCATTTTGAGGTCTTTTAGAAATTATGCAGTTTCGATTGGTATTCGGATTTAATTTTGTTAATGCCCAAGATGAAGTAGTAAAAATCTAATTTTATCTTGAGATGTTCAGTGTTAAGTTAGCTTTCATACAAAAGTGGAATTAGATCAACTGGATTCATGTATCAAAAGTTATGGGTATTTTTTCAATTATACCCTGGGGATATGAAATCCTGGCAGCAGCCCTATATGATGTTTAACCTAGATTTTAGAATAGCTGGAGAGGTTATTTGATCTGGGTGTAAACATGAAAGTTGTAAATAATCTTCTTATCTTTCCAATGCCATTGGAATCGTGCAATTCGGAGCTGTATTGGGGAAGTTATGGCCGTTTAAGTGAAGGCTGTCCAGAGTTTTTATGTCCGAGGACAGCTCGGTCATTCAGTCCGACCTTGCCTATTTAAGCTCCCCAAATGCACGACCTTAGCATATTTTTCCCCTCTTTTGCTCTGGTCCAGCCCCTCTTTGGGTGGAAGAAGTGGTGGTGATGGTGGGGAAGGAGCACAAAAGGAGAAGAAAGGTGTGTATACTTTTAGTTGTGTTATTGTGTTGTTGTTTCTCCTCCTTCTCCTCCTCCCCCCCATAGCTGATCCCCCCCCCCCCCCCTTATGTTTTTCCCTCCCCTTTGGACCAGCAGCCCCCACATGTTTGATGAAATGCCAAAGAGAAGGTGTGCTTGGATTGGGTGCATGTATTCCCTTCCCTCTTTGTGAGTGTGTTTGAGCTTGGCTTCCCTCTTCTCCACTCTCTCAAGGTATTCCCTTCCCTCTTTGTGAGTGTGTTTGTGCTAATGTGTGTATGTGATGGTGATTGTGGGCATATGTGGGTTATGGGTGTGTGTGTGTGCCCTCTTTTATTACCCCCACCTCCCTCTTCTTTTCCATGGCATTCTTTTGACCTCATTGTTGTTTTGGCTTATGTGAGATGGCTGATTTGGTGGTGGTTGTGGCTGTGCTATGTGGCATGTGTGATGGTGGTTGTTTGTGGTGATGGTGGTGGAACTCCTTATGTACACCATCTCCTCTTCTTCCCAAGGTATATTCACTTCCCCTTTTGTGTCATGTAGGTATTTGGGTTAATTCCTCAAAGAAGTATAAGTGTTGCTATCTATTGCTTTTGGTGGTCAGCAAGGATGTCCAAGTCTTGTTGTAGGTGTTTTTCACTTTCTTGTTGTTGGGAGCTTTATGTTGTTGTAGGACAGATTTATGACTTCTTAAGATCCTTGTAGAACTAGTACTTGGAAACATATTTTGAGGCTTGTGTCTTCATTTCATATGATCATCTATGTGTCTAGATGTTATATATGAAATTTGGTGTCATTATGATATATGTGTTGTAAGTTATAGCCTGATTCTCATGGTCTGTCCAGATTCGCGCAGAAATTAACCAGTTTCGGAAAATAATTTATTTCGGGCATTTAGAGATTTAATCAAGTTATTATGTCTTCACATAATATGATCCCAACATGTCATTGAATGTGTGTGATTTATTTCAGAATTTTTGGATGTGTATTTTATGCCGTGGAGACCAATGTCTGGTTGCAGTAGATGGACTAATCTTGTATAAATATGTGTCAAGAGTTATTATGCATGGTGTGGGCAATATCAGGAGTTGTTGTCTTTATGAAGAAGGCTTGTATATGTGTCAAGATGCCTTATATTTAATTAAGCATCATTGGTTGTTCTTGCAGATCTCGTAGACCGGACGTGCGGTGATCCAAGTCCTTGTGAGTGGTTTGATCCACCCATTTTGAGATGCGTTCGATGCATGTACCCATACTCGCGCATCCGTGGGGCTGTATAACTATACTCAATCTTGATTCCTGAATTATATTGCTATATCAGATCCATATTATGCTAAATAACTTGCATGCTAGGTTTATATGTGAATTATGATATGTAGGATTCTATATTTGTTAGTTTTATTTGAGGTATCTTATATATCATTAAGTATAGAGTATAACATGACCTTATATTAATAAGTTACATAGTGTTTTGCTTATACTAGTGAGTATGCCTCTAAGTAAACTATTCCTTGTGAGAATGTGGTTAAGACTCATTTAATTATTAAATTCTTGTTTGTTTGATGTTTTGCCTTTACCTTGAACTTTAGATGGGTCTTATTTGCCTCTACTTGATATTGGATGAGTAATGTTAAATTATAGTGATGAAGTTTGGTTGTGTTAGGAAATGTGATTTTCTTTCATTTCTTTAGAATATTCTATGAGGAGTGGTTAAGTTATTTATTTCATAAGTTACTTAGCATTGTTATTTGTCGATTCCCTGTTTGTTTAGGAAATCTAATTGCATATGCTTGTACTTATTGATAGCTAATAAATGGGTCTCACTATTATCTTGTGCATATAGTGGAATCATGTGATTGATTTAGAAAATGCAGTTAATTTTTGAATGCTAGGTTCTTTGGACATGTGATCCATGCACCTTGTTGTGATAGAAAATCTCATGTGATAATTGTGTGTATGTTCAATTGTTTGGCCTTATTTGTGACAGGTATATCTATGATCTGTTGTTGTCAGGATCATACTTTGTTTTAGCATGTAAATGTTGTAGCTATCTTGCCTGCATCCGATTGATGCATTTCTATGGGAATTCATGAGAATTCATTGTTGTATTGGAGTTTGTTATCTGATAGCTATGATGATAGAATGCGAGGCCTATCTGTGTTAGGTGTGTGCATGACTCGCCTTTAGGATCATGTCTTGTCATGATTGAGTGCGAGGACTTAGCTTCTTTCCCCCCCCCCCCGCATCCAAGGGATGCATCTGTGCGAGAATTCAAGGGAATTCTATATAGCAATGGTAATTGCTAGCGGATAATAGTTCAAGGGAATTCTCCCTTATCTCGTATCCGCGTTGAAGCTACCCGACGTTGGAGCTATCCTGGATTCTGCCGCTACATCATAGGAGGCCCAATGTGTATTTTAATACCATTGTGGCTTCGTACCTATCTTGGAAGGCTGTCAGGAAGAGGGCTACCCGGGAGAGGGATACCGGAAGGTTAAGGGAGTTAACGAGTTGATTTTCCTTTCTAATAGTCGCATGTCACCCTAGGGGTGAAGGTGAGGATGACATTGGAGTGCTTCCTCCCGTATCGTCGTACATCGAAGCTTCCGAGTGTTGAAGCTACCATGGATAGTGCCACCACATCATAGGAGGCTCAATGTGTATTTCGATACCTTGTGGCTTCGTACCTATCTTGGAAGGCCGCCATGGAGAGGGCTACCGGATGATGCAAGGCATCGTAACGTATTATACATCGATGCAAATAATATTTGAAGTGTTGTACTAGTTTGAGATACTACACGTTACTAATTAATAATTGCTTTTCAAGAGTCCTAGGAGTTCCCCTCCGGGTCAAGGGTGAGGTGAGGTGAGGTCACATCTCCACGTGACATGTACCGGTTGGGGTTCTTCCGCATATATTTTTCCTTACAAGAGCAATGTGCTTAATATTATACTATATTTGTAGAGCTTGGATTCTTGCCACTCACTGAGCTTGTAGCTCACCCCTCGTGTGTTATTTTTCACCAGGGACTGGGTTGGCATGAAGCTAGAGCATCTATCTGACGTGGTTCGTGCATAGAGTGTCCCACCTTTCAGTTGGCGAGTGCGAGACTGTCAGCAATCCCATTTTCTTTGTGTATATACTGGTAATCGTGCGTGTTGCACATATGATTTTATTTAGACTAGACTTGGACTCTCACATGACAGTGTTTGTGTATTCAGGTCTATAATAATTTTTTTTTATTTACAGACTTATTTATATTGTATTTCCGCATTTTTTTAATTGGCTACCACTTCCATGTAGTCTTGTTATTTTATTTGATCCTTATTGGTTATTGTATGATTGGTAACGCTCCGGGGACGGCCGCCTCGGGGCGTAACAATTATGACATAAAATTATTTATCATAATACACGTTAAGTGAGAGAAAATCAAACATGTGTAAGTGCTTTTTTTAATTTTAAGATTGAAATATAAAATGATTATTTTTAACCAATAAAAATTTGATACATTCATCATTATATCAGTGACTGAAATCAATAAGTATCTGATACAATGAATCAATATGTCTGATGTTTTTTTCCTTTAGTAAAAACATTAATTGATATTTCCATTTAAGATATATACATGTTATCTTTGTATATATTAAATAAAGTAGAAAACATTATATTGCATTTATAAATATATTTTACATTTTTATTAAATGATTATTTTATTATCATTATTTTTATTTTAATATATAACTAAGAACGATACACCACGTGCTTTGGCACGTGCATGATAACTAGTTTTATTTTTAAATAAAAAATAGAAGACTGAAATACCCTCTAAAAGGGTGCTTTTTACAAATCTAACCGAGGATGCATTTATTTCACCCACTCTTCCATCCCCAGTGGACCCGCGTGGTGTTCAGATCCTCTGCTTGACTGATTTTGTGTTGTGATATGCGTCTGAATCCTCTGCTTGACTGTAAATTTTCAATCCAACTTTTTGAATATCAAATACGATTGTAAATTTGTATGTAAGATGAAATAGTCATGTTTTTGTTTTGTATTTATTTCTACCTTAGGCATTAATAATCTTATTCCAAATACTACTAATTTTAGGATCCTAAAAAATATTTTAGTTTTTATCTATTTTTTTTAATATCAAATGCTATTGTAATTTTGTATTTCAGATAAAATAGATCATGTTTTTATCTTGTATTTATGTATTTATTTTTTCAAGTCATATGAGATTTGCGTAGTTTTTTTTTCAGATCAATGGGTGATTGTAAGAAGTACTAAATATATATATAATTGAATGGTTTGTATTCAAGATTTTTAAATAATTTATTCATCTGCACATGTCAATCTTTTTTCAGTTTGAATTTAATCTCATATGTTTCGTTAATATTGTATATTAGAATAGTAAAATTAAAAAAATAAAATATATGTGAATTAGTATTGAGACTAAAAATATGTGTATTAAAATAAAAAAAAACTTAGTAAGCCTGTGTATCTTGGAAGAAAAAAAAAAGTGGACAACAGTGGTTCTCAAGGACTAAATAAATAAAAAAATGTTTGAAAGAAAAAAAAACAAAAAGTTTGGGTGAGAGGAAACGTGGGGTCCAAGGTATAGTTTGACAACTTGTTTAGAAGTACTTCTACTAGAAGTTCATTCTGGAAGAAGTTACTTCTAAAGAAGGAACTTCTTGTATTTGGAGTAGAAGTTGTTTGGGAACACACATTGATGAATGTTTTCAAAAAGTACTTTTATAATAAAAATCATATGAATTGTCTAAAATACCCTTGACCCTATTTTAAACAATTATCGTAATAGATCAATATAAATAAATAAATAAATATAATCAACTATATAATCAAATGACCAAAACACACATATAACTGCAATAATATTTGCCTACAACGCATTAACAATAAAATTATATAAAAATATATTATTAAAATATTAATAATCTTATTAAATAAAGACATTATTCTTAAGATTCATTCCTAAAAAATAACACAATGGCTCAAATAACTCTCAAATAAATATCATTAGCTATTCTATCTCGAAAAGCATTCATTGTTGCTCTATCTTGCTCACGTGGAATCCGACCGTTTGATTGTGGTATCTGTAAAAAATCGCTATCTTCATTAATAAATTCACCCCATAGCACATCACCCAAGTCAACTCTTCTAATGAAGTTGTGAATCGCCATTGTAGCAACTACAATCTTTGCTTGTTTAATTACGGAGTAAGAAGGCATATTGTTCAATATTGGCCATCTCTTTTTCAACACACCAAAACAACGCTCAATAATATTTCTCAACGATGAATGAAGAAAATTGTATGCTTCTTCTTTATTTTGAGCAGAACGACCTCGATGATCTTGTAGATGGTAACGATGACCTCGGTACGGCGATAAAAAACCTGGCATATTGACAAAACCAGCATCTGTTAAATAATATTTGCCTGCATAATAAAATAAACAACATTATTATAAAAGTGAATTATAAATTATATGCAGAAAAAATACTCATATAAAAACTAACCATTTGGAGGCATAGGAAACCCTGAAGTAGGATTAGAAATACAACCCATGAGAATATTAAAGTCATTCACTGTTCCCTCGTGTCCTGCTGAAACGAATGTAAATCGCATATTAAAATCACATACTGCTAGAACGTTTTGAGTTGGTTTATTCTTTCTTCCACTTAAATACGTCATTTGTTGTGCCGATGGAACAACTGCCTCAATATGTGTTCCATCTAATGCACCAATACAATCTTTGAAGTACGGCATAAATTTTGCCTTGGTTCGAATATATTCAGGGGTTTCATCAAAGGACGGGGGTACAATACTTTCTTTTGCATATTCCTGCATAGCATTCAATACGATATTAAAATGTCGACTGCAAGTTTCACTTGACCGTTGAAACCACTCCCGCATTGGTCTTACTCGTTCATTTTGGCCAAGGGTAATGAGGAACAATGCCATTGCTTCCTCAACGACCACATATCGAGTATCCTTCAAAAGATTCTTTCTCCTAAATTCTTCACAAAAATGTGCAAATACGGGCGGCTCCATACGTAACATGACATGTGAACGCTCCCAATGGCCTCCCAGTAGTTCTTGTACCCTATGAAACCCTCTATGTGGAGAGGTGTGCATTGGTTCCTTACAAAGATAAAGACTTTGATATACTATATGACCAGCCGTGATAGTTACAAGTTCATCAAATTCTTCGTCAGAATCACTTGAATCCATCCTATTAAATTTAAATAGTTCACATAATATCACATAAAATAGTCACATAAATATGATTTGATAAAATTTAAAATAAGAATGTCAGACAATGCCATTTAATATGATAACATAAATACCATCATTTTAAACACAAATATGAATCAGTAACTAAATTACTTAATCAATTATATTCAACAAAGTCAAACATAAAACTTGATAAAACTTAATATTGAATCCACATAAATACATAAATAAACAAGCAATGCTAGAAATAAAACACAGTTCTAAAACAACTATCTATGGAATTTCTCTACGATTCTCTTCATATTCTGTTTGCAACCATATCAACCTCATCTCTGGATCAATTTCTCCAAACAACTCACGAAGTGTTGGATTCACTAATCTTGAAAGAGACCATGCATGCAATCGACCACCCAATTCTAAGCCTGGAATTTCCTTCAACATTTGACAAATATCATGAATGGAAGGTATGTTCTTGCTTTGGCTTGAAGATTCAGTTTCACTTCTTGTCGCATCCTCGCTTCTCTTGCTCCTTGTCTTTGCCCTAGTTTGCACATGTTCTAAGAGAGTATCAAACTGAGATAATAGTCGTGCTTGAATAGATCGTTTTTTTTATTTATTACGTAATGGTTCAGAAGGGCCTAGCATATGATTTTTACGAGGGACTTCACCATCATCATTCACATCTAATGGTTCATCATTCTCTTTATCCATCACATTTTGCACAAAAGAAGTATGATTAAGAGTTGGAGTTGAATAATCTTCAATTCTAATTCTCTCTTCACTTTCAAGGTGTACCAAAGGTGGCGATGGCTAAGTTAAATTAATTGTATCTTGGGAAAATTGGGAAGAAGGATTGACAACATTGTCACCCGTTCCAATCGTTCCTACAAAAAGTTTATGTAACAGGTCTTCATGCTCAAGTCCTTTCTTCTTAAAAGCTGCAGCTAGTGGATGTCTCTGCATAATAAATTTACCTAATTAATTATTATTTTAATATAAAAATTACCTTACAAAATTTATAATATATTACCTCAATATAATCCTTCCACCACTCCTCAGTTGCATCGACCGTGTTCCTCATTTGATCCCATCCTAATCCAGTAGTATTATTCTTTAATGCCATCCATGCTTTATATTGTGCTTTTAGTTTATCCCAGTGATTTTTTATTGATTTTTTTTCGAAGACTTGATCTGAATTCTTGTTCATGTCTAATAACACACTAGCCCATCCAGCCCTTGACAAAGAATGACCCTGTTTCTCGTTGAGATCCACTTGGGTGACACACAACCTTATGAATTTTTCATTGGTTTGTGAATCCCAAGTGACCTTTTGTTTTGAATAAATTTTTTCTTTTCCTTTATCCATGTTAAAAGATCTGCATATAAAGCGAAAAAATTTCTAAATATTCCAGTAAAAGATTCAAAAAAAAATTCATAAAAATTCAAGTATCTTAAAATAATTTTTTATTTATGGCATAAGAATCAAAATATTCAAATAGACATCATAATCACAAAAACAACCTCAATTTATCAAATTATCACTTCACCTCCTACCCAAACAAACAAGAATATATTATTTTAAACAATTAAAACTTTGCAAGTATTCATTCTCCACATAAAAAAAATATCAAAGATAATATTATCATCATGTACCTAATTTTAAAGAAACATAGATTAAAATCAATATAGCATAATCAATTTAAAAAGAGATATAATATAACATTATCAATTTTTAATTATAAAATAAAAACCAATAATAAAAATCTTAAAAAAAGATTGAGATAAAAATTGCACCTTGTTTATATGTTGCTCTATATATCTCTTAAAATTCCTCTAGAGCTCGTCGGATCAATTCCAACATTGTACCGGTGAATTATCTTTCTCATGAATTTATAAACTACATATGACATAACAGACCATATATAGATATACGCACGTGAGTGATATTTTTATATATAGGTTTTTTTTTATAAATTTTATATATATATAGTTATTCAATCAAATTCACATAATAATTTTTTTTTAACAATTTATAATGAAAGAGATGATAGAAAATTTGTTATTAATAATAACTAAAAATAGTTTTTTGAGAAGTTATAAAATTTTATAAGGGTATTTTTGTCAAAATATCAATTTTTTTTTAACTTCTACATTAGTGAAAAAAACTCCTTCCACAGAAGGAGTTATTTTCTCCTTCTAGAAAGAAGAGTTTTGTCAAACGGTACCCAAGTAACCCAAAAAAGTGTTGTCTGCCGAGTTGTCAACGTTAAAAAAAAAAAAAAACACGTGGAACCCACCGAAAGTTTAAATCCCAACCGTATGTTGTAATAGATGACACATGACAGATTTATAAAAGAAATCAAGCAAATCGCAACACAAAATCAGTCAAGCAGAGGATCCGGACCCGCCCAGCGTGATCTCCCAGCCGATATTTTTGTAAAAAATCAATGCATATAATAATCTAGATAGAAATGGCGGGAAAACTTGGCGCCACTGCGCCATTACTTGGATCCCTCACGAAGTTTTCCAGAGCTTTGATTTTCCGATTGTACCACCCACCAATGGAGGCAACCCAGATCGATATCGGCGTTGTAGAGCCCCTCACGAAGCAACAAAAGACCAACCCAACCGGCAATGGCTTCCGCGAGACGACGACACTCCCACTCCTCAAGGTCAAGAAGCTCTCCGACAAGGCCATCTTGCCTTCCAGGGCTTCCCCTCTCTCCGCCGGTTACGATCTCTCCAGGTACTTCAAACATCCTTCAAAAACACCTCATTTAAGCATAACTTCAAACACCCATTTTGCAATGACTCCATTCGATGTCTCAGCGCGATAGAGACCAAGGTTCCTGCCAGAGGGAAGG
This sequence comes from Acorus calamus, assembly GCA_030737845.1. Taxonomy (NCBI): domain Eukaryota; kingdom Viridiplantae; phylum Streptophyta; class Magnoliopsida; order Acorales; family Acoraceae; genus Acorus; species Acorus calamus. The sequence continues at coordinate 9,243,658 of CM060876.1, read as the reverse complement.
CTCTCGTCCCCACCGACCTCAGCATTGCCATCCCCGAAAACACTTACGCGCGAATCGGTAATCGAAGTTCCAATTTTTTTTTTTCAAGTGGGTCTGGTTTACATTGGGTTTTCTGAAGTGGGTTTTCGTTTGTTTTTTTGGTTGGGTAGCTCCTCGATCGGGGCTGGCGTGGAAGCACTCGATCGACGTCGGTGCGGGCGTGGTCGATGCGGACTACAGAGGACCTGTTGGGGTGATTTTGTTTAATCAATCGGATGTGGATTTCGAGGTGAAGCCCGGGGACCGGATTGCGCAACTCATCATCGAGAGGATCATGACGCCGGATGTCGTGGAGGTCGACGATCTGGATTCGACTGTGAGGGGTGTTGGAGGGTTCGGATCTACCGGAGTTGGACAGACACAAGTGGGGGAGGAGTGACTGTGATGGTTGTTTCTGTTCTGTTTGACTGAGGTCATTTGTCAAACATTTTGTGGGTCATTTTTGAAGAAGCCTAAAGAACTTTTGATTTTGATGTTTGACAATGTGGGTAAAAGTGGTTCCTTTTCCTTTTCCAAAAAAAAAAAAAAAAGTAATACTTCGGCCCGTTCAATCGATAGATTTATATTTATGTGATTAGAATATCTTTAATCATATATTTAAATGTGTATTTAATGAAATTTGAGTAGATATTTAAATAAGGGTTGAAGATGATCTCGTATGTGCATGCATATGTGTGCCCACTTATGTATGCCCGTCACACTAGTATGTGCATTTGGGTTGTATAATGCTTGTATAATGAAGAGTATCCATTTATATATATATGAAAGGATCTGTTAGGGTCATGTACTGCTCGGATTCAAAAGAATTCGCACAATGGGATTATAGTACAAAGTCTTTAGTATATACAGATTTGCAGAACGGAACGGAGCATTAAAGCTATGCTCGGGTCATGTAAAGAGAGCTCAAAAATTTATTCTAAAAATCATTTTAAAATTGTTAGATACTTTTATGCTTTTTTCTTTAACCTTTTGTAGTTCGAAATCTTTAAATAAATGTATATGACCCGGCAAAGATTTTTAGGATTGGGTGTGTGGGGGCAGATGCCAAGAGGGGGCACCAATGACTAGCATCCAGACATCATATAACATTTGAAATAATCAGTCTCATGGCTCCAACTATCACTGTAGCCAATTTTAGTTATAACTGGTAGAATGTTTGAAATACAACCAAATTCAACATTGCCATACTATACATCACAGCCACTCCAAAAAGCTTCCCAGGAGCACTAACACCTTCGAGTTTTTCAAAGGCCACAAAAGTTTGTCCTGGCAAATCATAAGGCAGTGTTCTCAAGGGTTTGGATACAACTTCTGAAATTCCTCGGCCTCAGAAGAATGGACGAAAACAGTGACCGGAAAACAACATTAAAGCGTAACAAATCTCAGATCTAATAGAAGAAAAAAAATCTGCATAATGTTGACTTGCAAAAGTTACATTTTCAAGAAGCTGTGTCGGATTAGTGTTTGTACAACATTGACCGCATACTCAGTTTCAGCCTCCGTCAGCTCTTCAGGTGCAGAGGACTGAGAATGGACGGGAAAAAAGAATATACATAAGTTCCATATATAAGGTACGCTGGAGATGCCAAAACATGCATTGTAAATATTTGAAAGACATTGTTTCATAACTTTTTAAAGCTTTCCAAAGCTAGAGAACTCAGAAATTGAAGATAACAACTTCTCATATGCATCAACAGTTGGACGGAGGACCACTAGGAGGTGCCCCTAACCCAGCTGGCTGTGTTTTGACCTCTCTTGGTACAGAGAAGAAATATCAAAAGGTTCTTCGGATGGCTCCTGTGTACAAGTTCAAAAATCATGAATGAAAATTTACCAACTCCCAATTAAAAGACCAAAAAAAATAAATAAATGAAAACCTACATAGTTCTGCAAACTTGTCTGCAGGTTGACTAGTGGCACATCCAATGAGCCAAAAAGGAACTCTTTTAAGGTCTTTTTCAGTCTCACCAACAAAACCATCCACTCCTAGTGTGTTGAGATAAAGGGTTGCTCGATCACAAACCTATGTTCCCAGTTAGTAGACAAACTATCAGGTAACGGAAATACAAATACGAGTGACTAGATTAACAGAATAATAAACAAATACGAGTCATAATGATAGAACAAAGTAATTGAGGAAAGCTTAAGTTTCCAACGTTTTAAATGGTTTGCATGTCACATCTTCGGAGCATTAGCTTCGTAGTGTTTCTGCTCCTTTATTGTTGATCCTCTTTTTGTAATTGACTTCAAGAAATATTGTAAATTTTTTGTTAAATTACAGCAATACAAAAATTCCCAAGTACCAATCAAAAAAAGAAAAAAAAAAGAACATCCATGAAAATGCATCAATTGGTCTAGTGACATCTGAAATATCTGAAGCATGAACTTCAATGTCCAAAGACACTAACTTCCTGTGTCTCTTGCATCAATTTATCAATTCACATGCATACACCAGATATTCTAGTCCTATTTCAAATCATATAGTTTGGAACTTTTTAATTATTATTACCCAGTAAAAGTCCTTGTAAATTCAAAAAGAGTAAGGTGGCAAACAAGCTGCTGAATTCAAAACTTATTGACATTCCTGAATTTGATATGTATCTAAGTATAATTACAAGCCGGTCCTCGGTTTCAAGAAATGCATCAATTGCTAGGTAGTCCAGTATGCAAGACTTAGCTGTTTACTTTGCATCACCAAAACAATAGAGGAAAATGGAAAGGGCAGCGATACTTCCACCACCTTTATTACTTAGAGCACCACCTTTTCAAGCTCACCACCTTTAATTTTTTTCATTTACCAAGTGCACCACCTTATATAAACATCACATGAGAAACACCCTTCTCACCACCCACCATATTTCATCACTTCGACCTCTCTCTTCCCTCTTCCCTCTCTTTCCTCTCTGTTTTTTTTTCCGATCTAGCCTCTCGAATACCTCTTCGACACATCCCATACGTTGCCCTCATTAGGACGCAAACAATTGGTCGTTGTGAAGATGCTCCCCATCTCTCTAGTCCGCTTTTGACGTTGTCAACTCTCTTCGATAGGATTTTGGGCCGATCGATCAATGTAATCTATCTAGACCAATCCTGTCTATCATGTTTTATGAGAAAATTTGATTCATGAAGTCAAACACAGTAGACTCGTTACAGAAGCCTTTTTTTTTTTTCTTCTGTTCCCATCGACAGAAAGGTGGTCTATGATATATAAATACATAGACATATCATGTGTCTAACCTATTCCAGAACCAGACGGAGGATTTTTCTTTTCACCATCAACTTGAGTATTGTTTAGGAAATTTAAAAACTTAGACACTACATGTGTATAACCCATTCCAGAACCTATGGATTGATTTTTCTGTTTCCATAGACAGAAATATTGTCTATAATATTTAAAAACTTAGACACTACATATGTCTAGTCTAACCTATTCCAGAACCTATGGATTGATTTTTTATTTCCATAGACATAAGTATTGTCTAGAATATTAAAAATCCTATACACTGCATATGTCTAACCCATTCCAGAACCTATGGATTGATTTTTTTATTTCCATAGACATAAGTATTGTCTAGAATATTAAAAATCCTATACACTGCATATGTCTAACCCATTCCAGAACCTATGGATTGATTTTTTTATTTCCATAGACATAAGTATTGTCTAGAATATTAAAAATCTTATACACTGCATATGTCTAACCCATTCCAGAATCTATGGATTGATTTTTTAACCCATTGTCTAGGTTATATAAATATATAGACATCTTGTGTGTTTAACCCATTCCAGAACCAAATGGATAATTTTTCTGTTCCTATCGACATAAGTGTTGTCTAGGTAACTTAGGGACATAAACACCGCATGTGTCTAACCCTATCCAGAACCTACGAGTGTTTTATACTGTTTCTATTTACGAAAAAAATGTCTAGAATTGATAATGTTGTAGACACTTCATGTGTCTAACCCTATCTCGAAAGGTGGTGCCCTTAATTATCATACTGTAGAAAAATTTGAATGTCTCGGGAGGTGGTGCCTAAAGTAGTTTAGGTGGTGGCAATATCGCTACCCAAATGGAAAATCATTCAAGCGTACTAAAGATGTACGGTGACCTATACACCACCAATCGACATTGAGGGAAACTGATGGAACAAAGAATATATATATTTCATATACTTTGCAGTATTATACAAATTTATTAAATAAACTAATTTTGAATGTGGATGTCCCTTCTACATGTAGGGCCCGTTTGGCTATAGGAATAGACGTGGAATAGATAAAAAAATGACGTTTGGATGAGGGGAATAAGGGGGAATCTGTATGTCGGAATAACCAAGAATTAAGGGGTATAGTAATCCCTCCTTTCATATGGAATTAGTCTATGCCAACAACAATTATAAGTGGGTCTCACGGTTTTTTTTTTTATTATTATTTCAAATCGCGTGTCATCACCTCTTATACATTAGTGGAGTCCACGTATCAAATCAACTTTTTTATACTTTATTCACATTTTATTATTCATCAACCAAACACACCAATATTTATTATTACGATTCCCAATGAGAATAATTGAAAACATAACCAAACACAAAATCTCTTATTCCATTGATAAAATCAACAATTCCTGGAATATGTATAAACCCCAGAATAACTTATGTCTCTATCCAAACGGACCCGTGGGGTAGCTAGTATATCTTCCTAGCAACACAATTACTAACCCCATAAATGAATCACTCCAACAACCCAATAAAATCCTAACAAACTAACCACTCTAATTATCTAATAGCACAAACATCATTTTCAAACGGGTTTGGATCCTCTGCTAGGATTTTGTGTGAGGATCAACAATACTTTTTCTTAGAGAATGTCATGTGACTCTCTAGCTTTAGTTTTTAATTATTGAGATTTATATGCTGGGTCCCACTTTTTACTTTTACTCTTTTGATCAACATCAAATGCTGCCACGTTTCAAATTTTATTTTTGATGGTTCAGATTTACTCAGTGGGGCTCATCTCTTTGCTTTTACCTTTTGTCAACTCAACTTGATTTTTTTTTATTTTTAATCTCCATGGGGCACATGGTAGTGAATGATATATAATGTATGATATATAAAAACATACATATTTGCATGATAAAGTAATATTTAATATATTAATGTGACAAGTTAGTTTTTTTTTTTTTTTTTTTTTTTTTTTTTACACAGTCCCAACAGTTTCTCAAACATATTTAGTGATTTTTTTTTTACAGTTATCCTAATAGTTTCACATCAATATATTTAGTCATTTAATCAACCATTTCATTTTATAAAAATCATTTCACAAGAAATTTAACTAAAACCACGTATAAGAGCAAATGAACTTGGTTAACATTGTCGGTTAAAGAATAACACTACCATACAAAGCCGGCCTGGGGCAAAGCCACCAAGGCAATTGCCTAGGCCCCCACCTAACAAGAGCCCTTAATAACCATCTGTTAAGTGGACTTTAATAAAATATACGGTAAGATACATTACTTTAATTAATAATTCTCAACAAACTTTCTCAATTTGTTTGATATTCTCCTAAAATTTCTTTTTTCCCTAAATCTCTTCAACCATAATCTAATAGGCATTTCAATTTTTAAAATTTAAGTTTTTATTTTATTAAGTGCATGTGATATTGTATAATGTTTTAATATAAACTATTATATAATAATGTGTATCTAGTTAGTAATATTGATAATTTGCAAGATTAAAACAACCTAAATTTTTTTTTTTAAAATAATATATGGTGCCCCACTTTAACATTTCGCTTAGGGCCCATTCGAAAAATTCCATTCTCACGGCCGGCCCTACTCCCATAAATAGTTTGTCATTTTGTCTCTATCAAAGTAAATATAGCATCCAAATTTTGCCACTCAAACTAATGAAATCCCATGACCATGTTAACGTTTGAAATGAAGTATTTGAGATTTCAACGAAGGAAGAACATCAACAGTCTTCATTTTCTTTACAATCTGCACTGGAAAAAAAATAGCAAAACATCAGATTAGAATAAAAAGCATTTTATACTGGTGTTTTATCATCTGCTAATGCATTACTTTGTCCATGATCTTCAACATCAATGCTATTCGAGGCTTATGGGTCTTGATATGCGGAGTTAGTATGTTGAGTTACTGAGTTTTGTTGAAGTAAAAACTAGAAACTTGTATGTTGTGGTTTTCCATAACACACTGATGGTGATAAATTAGGCATATTATTTCCCTGTAATTATATAATAAACATATTTAGTTAATAATATGATATCTATGAATACATAAAAATATTTTAAAGAAATACTTACAGGATATGTATTGTACATCAATGGAAGACACTGGATATTACCACCCATATAAAGCATGTGATGAGGTATCTGTACGCCTTGTACAAATTTAACATTATTTTAAGAAAATAAACCGGTCAATTATAAATTTAATACAACATTATATATAAATTTAATTTTAAATTTTTAAATGTATATTACCTCATGGCACCATTATGTGTGAAAATATTGGTCCTCCGTTTCATTTTAGGGTTTTTTTATTTTTAAGTCCCCATAAACTATAGGATTTAATGATCGATCCCTCACTTCTTCGTATTTTGGTTTTAGTCCCCAAATTTAAAAGATATTCTCTTTTTTTGTCCTTAAATTATTTAGTTTTCTTTTTAGTCCCTGGGAGAACTAAAAAGGAACATATCCTTGAAATCTGGAGTCTAAAACTAAAATATGAAGAAGTGAGAGATCGATCACTAAATCTTATGGTTTATGAGGATTTAAAAATAAAAAAAACCCTTCATTTTGAAGTCAAATGAGTAGACATCATTTGAATTAAATAGAATGACATTAACTTAATTCAAAAAAATTAATTGTAAGTTTTTTCTTACCTCTAATGATTGAAGATTGAATGTTTTCTTGTTCTTTGCTAAAGCTTTTTCCAAACTACTTTTAATTATTCGCCTTCCTCGATGAGAGCTTTCTTTCTTCTTTAATCTCTTTGCTTGATGACATTTGTATGATCTAGGTGATCTCCATCAACATTACCTTCGCATATAATAAAATCAGAGTTGTGATCATCTTTATCATGCATTTGGCCATCCATTTACAAATTTAACATGCCTTCCACAATGTTGCTCAATTTATCAGCATGTTTTATGGAAAATTTTAATGTTTCATCACATTCAGAGGCCCAATTTGATATCTTGTTGAATTTAGAGCAGAGAGACCTATACCGGTAGACTTGTTGCAATTTAGGATCTGTCTCAATGTTACTCTCACATATGTCGTGTACAATTTTAGATCTTGCTTTTCTAGTTCATCTTTTCAGAATATACTTGTTATCAATTTCCATGATATTTAATTTATCTCTTAAGACTTTAATTACATGACTACACAAGATGTATCTTATCTCGAACAATCTACAATTACAAGAGACAGTACCATCTCTCTTCTTCTCACGTGGCAGCATTTGGTGTCGATCAAAAGAGTAAAAGTAAAAAGTGAGACCCACCATACAAATCTCAACCATTGAAAACTAAAGCTAGCCATGTGACATTCTCTAAGAAAAAGTATTGCAGATCCCTAGATCATAGCAGAGAATCCAAACCCTTTTCAAACATCCTCTGTAGATATATAATTTAAAGATAAATAAAATAAAATCAAACTACATATAAGGACCCGATCTGCATCACCACCTAATGATTTTCTACATTGACCTTATAGAATTTATATACAAGGTTTCCATTTACACACTTATTTCTAATCCTATATGCTCACTTCCCATTTCCCACGTATCAACCTTAACATTCAGATTTCTGACACAATGACTTGCATTTTCTGAAAAGCTTTTAACATGCAACATAGATAGCCCAATATTTTATTGTGTTGTCCTAATAGTCACAATCCTAATAGTCTTATATATGCCTTCTAAATACTTACTTTATCTTCAAATGTCACTTATCAATCACACAACCAGGTGCATGCCTCCATATTTTCAGGTCAATATTTTGGTCTATCAAAAACGCCTTTATGTATCTTCCCAAGTTTTGCAATTTAGTACGACTTTTAAGCTAATCAAAGTTTCTCATCCAATACGACTTAAAATTACGTTCTAAATATTTGATCTTGATATAATAATCATTCAACACTCAATACATAAGTGAATCACATTGTATTAGTAGATATTTGGATCATGTGATTTTATTAAAGTTCACATAAAATTTCTTTAAAATTGAAGCAAATAGAAAATATTTCTTGAACATTGTAAGTAACATAACTTCTCAAAGCGTGCTACCCCTGTACCAAAATCGATATGAAGCCTATAGCATCTTGTAAATAAACGAACAAAAAAATCACTTTACAGCATCCACATAATGGCAGACAACTACCTTTTCTTTTAACCTTCACAGCCGAATCGTGCGAGTCAGTCCTCCATCCGCACACCAAACGTCCATCCATACACCCTTAGTTTGTGAAATGTGATTTTATTTTTAAGTCCCGATAAACTATGTTATTTAGTGATCAGTTCATTCATTCTTCATATTTCATTTTATTCTTCAACTTCAAATGTTTTTTTCTTATTAATCCCTAGGCAAAATATTTATATGATTTTGTAAGTATATTGATATTTGTAACTTGTATATAAAATGTTTGATGAAATATCTAAACCAAAATTGTATTTGTATTGTTTGACATTCAGTGATAATTTCAGTGTTATTCAACACAACATATGTAAACCCAATCCGAGATTACATTCTCGTATAGTCTTAATTGTCTAATTAAGATTGATTATGTAAGCAGAAAAAGAATGATTACATAAGCAAATTTTGAGGATATTTTCATTAATGAATTTTGATTTAAATGATATTTCTTAGTTGAAAATTGTGACAATTGTATAGACATTTTATTAATGGACTAATAAGAAAAAAAATATTTGAAGTTGGAGACTTAAAATAAAATATGAAAAATGGAGGGACAAATCACTAAATAACATAGTTTATAGGAACTTTAAAATAAAAATCACATTTCACAAACAAACTATGTATGGATGGTTGTTCGACAGAGGGGTTAAAAATGAAATAGATGGTTGAATTTTGCGAGTTAAAAAGAAATATGAAGAAGGAATGGATCCATCCCTAAATAGATATGTTTACGTGCACTTAAAACTAAAATTTCCATGATTTGAATAGGAAATTCAAAATTGGCGCCATTGATGATGGGTTGAATTCAAATATCATGGGTTGAATTTTGAAATTTGAATTCCCTCTCGTTTCTTTAATTCCCTCTCTGGGTCATGGGGCGCCCTAAATAGGCCACTTAATCGACGGGTTTTCATTTTCCAGCACCATTTGTTCCATCCATCAATGGAGACAACCCAGGTCGACATCTGCGTTGTAGAGCCCCTCACGAAGAAACAAAACCCCAACCCAACCGGCAATGGCTTCAGCAAGACGACGACCCTCCCACTCCTCAAGGTCAAGAAGCTCTCCGACAAGGCCATCTTGCCTTCCAGGGCTTCCCCTCTCTCCGCCGGTTACGATCTCTCCAGGTATTTCAAACATCCTTCAAAACCTCCCCCATTTAAGCATAACTTCAAACATCCATTTTGCAATGACTCCATTCGATGTCTCAGCGCGATAGAGACCAAGGTTCCTGCCAGAGGGAAGGCTCTCGTCCCCACCGACCTCAGCATTGCCATCCCCGAAAACACTTACGCGCGAATCGGTAATCGAAGTTCCGATATGTATTTTTTTTGAAGTGGGTCTGGTTTAAATTGGGTTTTTCTGAAGTGGGTTTTCGTTTGTTTTTTTGGTTGGGTAGCTCCTCGATCGGGGCTGGCGTGGAAGCACTCGATCGACGTCGGTGCGGGCGTGGTCGATGCGGACTACAGAGGACCTGTTGGGGTGATTTTGTTTAATCAATCGGATGTGGATTTCGAGGTGAAGCCCGGGGACCGGATTGCGCAACTCATCATCGAGAGGATCATGACGCCGGATGTCGTGGAGGTCGACGATCTGGATTCGACTGTGAGGGGTGTTGGAGGGTTCGGATCTACCGGAGTTGGACAGACACAAGTGGGGGAGGAGTGACTGTGATGGTTGTTTCTGTACTGTTTGACTGAGGTCATTTGTCAAACATTTTGTGGGTCATTTTTGAAGAAGCCTAAAGAACTTTTGATTTTGATGTTTGACAATGTGGGTAAAAGTGGTTCCTTTTCCTTTTCCAAAAAAAAAAAGTAATACTTTGGCCCGTTCAATCGATAGATTTATATTTATGTGATTAGAATATCTTTAATTATATATTTAAATGTGTATTTAATGAAATTTGAGTAGATATTTGAATAAGGGTTGAAGATGATCTCGTATGTGCATTTGGGTTGTATAATGCTTGTATAATGAAGAGTATCCATTTATATATATATGAAAGGATCTGTTAGGGTCATGTACTGCTCGGATTCAAAAGAATTCGCACAATGGGATTATAGTACAAAGTCTTTAGTATATACAGATTTGCAGAACGGAACGGAGCATTAAAGCTGTGCTCGGGTCATGTAAAGAGAGCTCAAAAATTTATTCTAAAAATCATTTTAAAATTGTTAGATACTTTTATGCTTTTTCTTTAACCTTTCGTAGTTCGAAATCTTTAAATAAATGTATATGACCCGGCAAAGATTTTTAGGATTGGGTGTGTGGGGGCAGATGCCAAGAGGGGGCACCAATGACTAGCATCCAGACATCATATAACATTTGAAATAATCAGTCTCATGGCTCCAACTATCACTGTAGCCAATTTTAGTTGTAACTGGTAGAATGTTTGAAATACAACCAAATTCAACATTGCCATACTATACATCACAGCCAAATTTAAATTGAGTTTCGTTTGTTTTGGTTGGGTAGCTCCTCGATCGGGGCTGGCGTGGAAGCACTCGATCGACGTCGGTGCGGGTGTGGTCGATGCGGACTACAGAGGACCTGTTGGGGTGATTTTGTTTAATCAATCGGATGTGGATTTCGAGGTGAAGCCCGGGGACCGGATTGCGCAACTCATCATCGAGAGGATCATGACGTCGTGGAGGTCAACGATCTGGATTCGACTGTGAGGGGTGTTGGAGGGTTCGGATCTACTGGTATTTGATAGAAAAAAGTGAGGAAGGAGAGATTGTGATCTGGGCATTGGTGTGTCGTGTTTGGTGTTGGTTTTTTCTGTTCTGTTTGGGTGAGGTCATTTGCCAAACATGTTGTGGGTCATTTTATGATGAAGCTTAAAGAAGCTTTTTAGAGTTGGGTGTATCAAACTCAAACCGAAAGTGGTCTTTGTTGTTTGAAATAACCAGTCTCATGGCCTCAAGCCTCCAACCATCACTGTAGCCAGATCTTAGTTATAACTTATAGAATGTTTGAAATACATTCAAATTCTACATTGCCATACTATACATCACAGCCACCCCCAAAAACCTTCACAGCCGTATCGCGCAAGTCAGTCGTGCGCACATGCTCTGTGCGCTCAAGATCTACTTCGCGAGCCCCTGGTTCCCCATCAACAGCAGCCCATCAAGCACACACCGAAACATGACCCTGCTCGGCGCATGAGCCCTCTCCACCATCTCCACCAATAGCCTCCCCGACTTCCCCGTCCCAAACAACCTATTTACCAAGACGTTATATGAATCCAAATTCGGCGCGCAACCAATCCTCTAAAACTTCCCTATCGCCCGCTCGAACTCCCCCACCGCGCATGAGTGCCGTATCAACACGTTAAACAGCTGCGTCTCCGGCTCGCACCCTTCCAAAACCATCCGCCCCACGAACCCCTTAACCTGATCAAGCTCTCCAATCACCGCGTTATACGTCATGGCGTTCGGTGGACAACCTCTGCTCACCATTTCATCGAACAAGAAGAACGCATTTTCGACGCTGTCCTTCCTACAGTGCATCTGAATCATCGCATTGTATGTCGCGACGGAAGGCTCGCAGCTCTCGCGCACCATGTCACGGACCACGCGCCGCGCGCGCGCGACGTCCCGGCGAGGCCGACGCCGTGGATCATCGTCGTCCTCGTGACCGATCGATTGACCCAATCCCTTCAATTATATGCATCATGTAAAGGGTGCATAAAATGGACCGAGTGATGTGAAAGCGGAAGACTATTATAATTTTTTTTTCTTTCGAAAATTAGTTCTCCATGGTTTGATCCCAGGATCTCTATAAAAAAAAACTGCGCGGCAGGTCTGGAGCGAGACGGACTCCACAAACGTAGTAGCATGGGCCATGGGAAGAGGGCAGGCTCCCTGGACAGCTATTCGTGATCTTCATATCCTCAAGCAACTCACTGAGGTCCTTGTCTCATGGTCATGGAGACTATCTCATGTTCATCGAGAAGGGAACCGCGCGGCAGATCTCCTCGCGGCACACCAATCCTCCATGGGACAGTCCTCCTTTCGCTCCTCACAGCTTTGGGAGGAACTTCGAAACCTCATCCACGAAGATAAAGAAGGGCACTTTCAGCTCCAAAAGGGATAATTCAAGGATTCTCTGTTTTTGCCTAGTTTATATTCCACCATCCTTTTGAAGTGTCACTTATAGCACTTGATTTTCTGGTTAATGTTGTCTGGTAAATGGCGTGGGTTATTCCCCGTTTTTAACGGATCTCTATCCGACCTTTAAAATCTCGGTAAATCTATCCTTCTTATATTAATATACATATCTTGCAAAAAAAAAAAATCATCTCCATCCTTTAAATATGGATAATTCAATGCAAATTCCTGTTAAATTTGGGGAGACGTACAATTTTCTATAAATTCAAAAAAACCCAACTATCATCTCTAAGTTAATTTTTCATTTAAATTTAACTGAATATCTCATAACATTTCATAACCATTTAATTGTTTATATATTAAAATCCTTATAAATAATAATAAAAACAAATTAGTTTCTGTAAAAGATAAAATTGTCATTGTAAGATTTTATAATTCTTCATTCCCAAAAAGGTGAGGGGTAAAAAAGTTTGAGGGTAATTTAATTATTTCATGGTATGGGTTAGGGTAACAAAAGTAGAGTTATGTTTAATCTCTGTTAATAGCAAAGATTATTAGTTTTTATGAGTTTTCATAGATTTGTATATCTGGTTCAGTTTTGATAAAGACTTATATAAGATACTTATATTTGCGGGGATATTGAGGTTTTTAACCCAATTAAAAAACCAATACCTTTTACAGTCTTGCATATAACAATTTTTTTACAAAGGAAAATACAACATATCAATCATTTACTTCTCACTAAGATGGAGAAAGTTCGATGAATAAATGAAGTAAAAAAAAATTGTCATTCTTGTTGTTATTTTCACATGGTGAAAACTCTTATGAAGATTCATCCACGTCAACAAAAACAGTTATGCCCAGTACTTTTGCTTATAAATAAGAGGGGTGTGTTGGATTTTGTGGCCTTCCATGACCCAATAAATGATATTAAAATTTTATTTTTCATTGTTTCTTGAATTCCTCATATGTTAGTCTTGGACTTTTCACAACTTGATGTTGTGTGCTACCCATTGAGATGTTATTAGTCACATTGTTAATGAATTCTATCTACCTAATGCATGCACATTTACCTATCCACTAATATGTTGCAAACCCAAGGAAGAGTTTTAGTTGTCCAATGTAAAGAATTCATGGTGGGAGTAAATCAATGAAAATAAAGTTATTGGAAATCATGTTGGGAGCAATTCCAATAAGAATAAAATTATGTTAGGCTCAATTCCAAGATAAATCACTTAAAGGGTTTCTTGGTTTATCCAATGTGACTTCTTGGGGGCTCATGGAGTTTATGATGGGAGTAATTTCATGAGGTGAGCCCTTGGTCTCCCATGACCTATAAAAGGGGACTTGGTCCCTCTCTCCACTCATCACTTCATACAATATCATATCCACATCAAAGTAAAGTGGTTTGTAGAGATACCCATCAAATCTCTAAGTAAGGGAAGAGTGAGGAGAGAGAAGTCCAAGCTCCTATTCTTGTTAAATTCCTTGATCAAACACCATGGAGCAAGGTATGTATTCTAGTCCTTCCTCACCATTTTGATTTTATGAATTATGGAGTCAAGATCCATATATTATGGCTATGTTTCTAACATGTGGTATCAGAGCCAGGTTGTGACTCTATAATTCATAAATCATATGTAGGTTGAATGAATAATAATTTGGTATTTACATGATATATGCATGCGAAGGAGATTTACATGCAATAATATACATAATAATATATATGGTTTGTAATAAACCCTTAAAGAAATGATGTTTTAGTGTTTCTTACATATATGTGTACACTGGAATGGATCTTGTATGGCTGTGCATTAAAGTTTAGTTTTCATGTTAGTAATATTGAATACATCATTTAAATGTTTTTTCAAATAAAAAACTGATATTGTTCCCCAAAGGGATCATAGTCAATGAGATATTTGGAAAACATGTTAGAAAGTTGCATAAAAGTTTACCATTTAATTTATTCATAAATAGTCGACCCAAAGGAGGTTATTTACTGAATAATGATATGGATTAAGTAATAACAAAAGCAACATAAAAGATTACTTTTGTTTTTATGAATAAAATCATTATTGAAGAAAATTATTAGTTTAATTGATCTCCATGAAATTTGATGTTATAGTTATTCATTTTTGAGTGATTTTGTAGTCACCAAAGTGACCAAATCATAACAAACTTGAATTAATTATGGTTATCAAAAAAAAAAAACATCTTCATGGTTTTGGAGAATTAAACTATATAAATGTGACTTAGTTACATATCACAATTTCGACCCAAAGGAGGGATTGTGATGATGTATAAATTAACCTTTAAGATCAATTCATTATTGTATTCGAATTATTATGATCAACTGCATGTCGTATTCTCGACCCAAAGGAGGGATTATGATGATGCATGATTCACTTTAAAATTAATTCATGAGTGTATACGAATTAATTTTAATAATAGAAATTGCATGTGATTTAATAGTATATGATTTAAAACATAATGTTAATGTAAAAATATTGTCTTTATTTCAGTGATGACCCCTACTCCATTGTCTGGGCATGTATCTAATGTTCCAACACTTAATGGATCAAATTTTTCTGATTGGAATGAGCAATTACGCATTGCATTAGGGTGTTCCGATCTTGACTATTGTTTGCGCATTGATGAACCTCCTAAAACTACTGAAGCAAGTACCACTGAACAGAAAGCTCTATATGAGAAGTGGGAACGCTCTAACAGACTTAGTCTCATGGTCATTAAGAGTACAATTGCTAAGACTATTAGGGGATCCATCCCTACTAGTTCTAAGGCAAAAGAGTACCTCCAAGCTGTGGAACAACAGTTCCAAGGATCTGATAAGGCTTTGGCGGGTACATTAATGGCAAAACTGACCACTATGAGATATGATGGAATAAGTGGAGTGCGAGAGCACATAATGAAAATGGGAGATTTGGCTGGGCAACTTAAAGGTATGGAAATGACCATTTCTGAACCTTTCCTTGTGCAATTTGCCCTCAATAGTCTTCCTCCTCAGTTTGGTCCATTCAAAATTACTTACAACACACATAAGGATAAATGGACCATGAACGAACTGATTGCTATGTGTGTGCAAGAGGAGGAAAGACTGAAACAGGAGGGATTGCATACTGTCCATCTAGTATCTCAGGAGAATCAACCAAACAACAAGAAGCCTTTTAAGGGAAGAAAAGGTCCACCAAAGAAAGGCAAGAGGTCGAATGAAGTTGGCCATCAAAGTGGAAAGAAGGGTGACAATTTGAGGTGTTTCTTCTGTAAGAAGAAGGGACATCTCAAGAAGGACTGTCAGAAACGCAAAGATTGGTTTGCAAAGAAAGGTGATGTTTTGTCACTTGTATGTTTTGAAACCAATTTTATTGATGTTCCTTCTAATACTTGGTGGATTGATTCTGGTGCCACAATTCATGTTTCAAACTCTATGCAGGGATTCCTTTCAACCCAGAAGCCAAATGAAAGAGAACAGTTTATTTTCATGGGAAACCGGTTGAAATCTAAAGTCAAAGCAATAGGGACCTACAAGCTTATTTTGAGTACCGGATTCCACCTTGTGTTGAATAATGTTTTCTATGTCCCTTCATTTTCTAGAAATCTCATTTCCTTACCTAAACTTGACCTCGAAGGATATACCTTCAATTTTGGAAGTTGTAAGGTCAACTTGTTTCAAAACTCTCTTTTGATTGGTACTGGTTTATTGTGTGATGGATTATATAAACTATCTTTGGATTCCTCATTTTCTCAATCTCTTTTATCCCTGCATGTGAATGTTGGTAATAAACGTGGCATTGTTAATGAAAACTCTTCTATGTTGTGGCATAACAGACTTGGACACATCTCTGAAGAGAGAATTAAGAGATTAGTGAAAGATGGAGTTTTAAAAACTCTTGACTTCACTGATTATGGTGTCTGCATAGATTGTATTAAAGGAAAACAATCTAAAACCTCTAAAAAGACTGCCACACGGAGTTCTGGACTTCTTGAATTGATTCATACTGACATTTGTGGTCCCTTTTCACCCTGTTTTGGTGGTCAAAAATATTTCATCACTTTCATTGATGACTACTCACGTTATGGATATATTTTTCTGTTAAAAGAAAAGTCTGAAGCTTTGGATACCTTTAAGGTTTACAAAGCTGAAGTTGAAAATCAATTAAACAGAAAAATTAAGGTTGTGAGGTCTGATAGAGGTGGTGAATATTACGGTAGATATGATGGAACACACCGTCATTTAGGTCCTTTTGCTAGATTTCTACAAGAAAATGGCATCATTGCACAGTATACGATGCCGGGGACACCTCAACAAAATGGTGTGGCTGAAAGGCGTAACCGCACCCTTATAGAAATGGTTAGGAGTATGGTCAGTAATTCCACATTACCTGAATTTTTGTGGGGTGAAGCCTTAAGGACAGCAATGTATATCCTAAACCGAGTTCCTAGTAAAGCTGTTCCGAAAACTCCATTCGAGTTATGGACAGGAAGGAAGCCAAGTTTAGGACATTTACATGTTTGGGGATGTCCTGCTGAGGCTAGGTTTTATAACCCACATGAAAGAAAATTGGACCCAAGAACAGTTAGTTGTTTTTTTATTGGGTATCCAGAAAGGTCAAAGGGTTATCGGTTTTACTGTCCTAACCATACAAATAGAATATCTGAAACCATTACTGCTAGGTTCATTGAAGATGGTTGTATCAGTGGGAGTGAACCGCGAAACGTGATATTTCAAGAAATAAGAAATTCAGTTTTTTTCCTACTGAAACATCAAAGGTTGATGACATGAGTAATGCTCTTGAGCATAACATTTTGGAAGATCAATCTGAAAGGAATACATCATCGAATGAAATAATTGAAAACAATGAACCTATTTTAGAAGGTGCACAAAATAATGAAAATGTAGCCACACATGGTACTCTTCGCAGATCGGAAAGGGTGAAAAGATCTGCTATACCAAATGACTACATTGTGTACCTTCAGGAGTCAGATTTTGATATTGGAATTAAAGAAGATCCAATACGTTTTCACAAGCCATGAATGGTGATAATTCTGAAAAATGGTTGGATGCCATGAAGGATGAATTGGGATCCATGAGCAAAAATCAAGTTTGGGAACTTGTTGAACTGCCTAAGGAGTTTAGACCTATTGGTTGTAAATGGGTATTTAAGACTAAACGAGATTCCAAGGGCAATGTTGAACGGTATAAGGCCAGACTTGTTGCTAAAGGATTCACCCAACGAGAGGGAATCGATTATAGTGAAACCTTTTCTCCTGTCTCGAAGAAGGATTCGTTCAGAATTATCATGGCATTAGTAGCTCATTATGATTTAGAGTTACATCAAATGGATGTGAAAACTGCGTTCTTGAATGGAAATCTAGAAGAGGAAATCTACATGAGACAACCCGAGGGTTTTGAAGAAAAGGAAAAGGAGCAACTAGTATGCAAATTAAAGAAATCTATATACGGACTAAAACAAGCTTCCCGTCAATGGTACTTTAAGTTTAATGACATCATTACATCCTTCGGATTTGAGGAAAACACTATTGATCAGTGTATATATCTGAAGGTCAGTGGGAGCAAGTTTATTTTCTTAGTCTTGTATGTGGATGATATATTGCTTGCTAGTAGTGATTTGGGTCTTTTATATGAGACCAAAGAATTTCTCTCACAGAACTTTGACATGAAAGATTTAGGTCAAGCTTCTTTTGTGTTAGGCATTGAGATTCATCGAGATAGATCTCGTCATTTACTTGGCTTATCACAAAAGACTTACATTAAAAGAGTTCTTGAGAGGTTTAAAATGGAAAATTGCTCATCAGGTGATGCACCCATTGTGAAGGGTGATAAATTTAGCCAATCTCAATGCCCAAGAAATGAGGTAGAGCGCAAACAAATGAAAGATATTCCTTATGCCTCTGCTGTAGGAAGTTTAATGTATGCCCAGACATGTACTCGTCCGGATATAAGTTTTGCTGTTGGAATGCTTGGGAGATATCAAAGTGATCCTGGATTGGAACACTGGAAAGCTGCAAAGAAGGTTATGCGTTACCTTCAGGGGACAAAAAACTATATGCTTACATATAAAAGGGTTGATAATCTAGAAGTGACTGGTTACTCAGATTCGGATTTTGCCGGTTGTGTCGATAGTAGAAAATCAACATCCGGATTTGTTTTTCTACTGGCTGGTGGAGCTATATCATGGAAAAGCGTTAAACAAACAATTGTTGCTTCATCCACCATGGAGGCTGAGTTTATTAGTTGCTATGAAGCTACTTCACATGCATTATGGTTGAAGAATTTCATTTCGGGGCTTCAAGTGATGGATACAATTGCTAAGCCATTGAAAATTTACTGTGATAATTCCGCTGCTGTTTTCTTCTCTAAAAACAATAAGAGCTCAAGTGCGTCTAAACACATAGACATTAAATATCTTGTTGTAAGAGAGAAGATTCGGATCATCTAGTGTCCATTGAACATATTAGTACAAGGAATATGATAGCAGATCCCTTAACTAAAGGATTGGCGCCAAAGACCTATAAAAATCATGTTGTAATGATGGGTCTTACAGAGTGGGATCATTAAATTGTAATGTGACACTGTATGTTTTGAGATCTTTTATTTAGTGATGATTCCGGTCGATTTCTATTTATTTGTGCACATATATATATTTGGGAAATAGAAATATAAATGCCTAACATAATGGTTGGGATAATATTGATAAGTGAAAATTTATCATAAAAGACTTAGTTATCTGAAAATATCAATGATGTGATGCATAGAAGGGAGCATATTTAGATATAATGTGTGACCGCTATGATTCGCATTGATATATACAGTTAATGTAAGTATTATAGTAAGGATCACTCATTAAAGAATTATAATAGTAGTGATCATTACAGGCCAAGTGGGAGAATGTTGGATTTTGTGGCCTTCCATGACCCAATAAATGAGATTAAAATTTTATTTTTCATTGTTTCTTGAATTCCTCATATGTTAGTCTTGGACTTTTCACAACTTAATGTTGTGTGCTACCCAATGAGATGTTATTAGTCACATTGTTAATGAATTCTATCTACCTAATGCATGCACATTTACCTATCCACTAATATGTTGCAAACCCAAGGAAGAGTTTTAGTTGTCCAATGTAAAGAATTCATGGTGGGAGTAAATCAATGAAAATAAAGTTATTGGAAATCATGTTGGGAGCAATTCCAATAAGAATAAAATTATGTTAGGCTCAATTCCAAGATAAATCACTTAAAGGGTTTCTTGGTTTATCCAATGTGACCTCTTGGGGGGGCTCATGGAGTTTATGATGGAAGTAATTTCATGAGGTGAGTCCTTGGTCTCCCATGGCCTATAAAAGGGGACTTGGTCCCTCTCTCCACTCATCACTTCATACAATATCATATCCACATCAAAGTAAAGTGGTTTGTAGAGATACCCATCAAATCTCTAAGTAAGGGAAGAGTGAGGAGAGAGAAGTCCAAGCTCCTATTCTTGTTAAATTCCTTGATCAAACACCATGGAGCAAGGTATGTATTCTAGTCTTTCCTCACCATTTTGATTTTATGAATTATGAAGTCAAGATCCATATATTATGGCTATGTTTCTAACATGGTGCCCCCATGGAATACGGTACGTAACAAATCCATAACTTTCTTGATTTCACTCTGAAAATTTTTAGGTTCATCTCTTATTAGGATAATGATCGTCATCGTGCCTGTTTTTTTATCGTTTGTCCACTAGATTATGCTCGTATCATCTCCTTCTCAAGGAGATTTGGAGGGTAACTGGATTGCGTGTCTCTCACGCTTTTGATATCAATTTTAAAATTTCAATGTCAATATATTCAAAAGATAATGGCACATATGCACCGAATATATTCCACAAAAGCATTAAATCAAAATATTCTTTTATACAAATATATATGATTTTAATACGTATGGTCTAGAAAAGGGTCAAGAAAATATTCACGCCATTAAATAGGAACTCAGCTTTCAATTCTGAGTTGTGGTCTTCAGAATGGCAAATATGAAGTTGTATTAGTCCAAAAGTTTGAGGGGACTTACTAGACCACTGCAGTTGTCCAATGTGGCTTAAATAGAAAAGGAAACTCATTTTCCCTTTCTAATTTGTTTGACGATGATGGGGATATATCTTTGCGTTCTAAATAGGCTACGTTTGAAATGACTCCATTCCATGTCTTAGCTCGATAGAGACCATGGTTCCTGCTAGAGGGCAAGCTCTCGTCCCCACGGACCTCAGCGTCGCCATCCCCGAAAACACTTACGCGCGATTCGGTAATCAAACTTCCGATTTATTGTTTATTTTAAAGTGGGTCTGGTAATTGGTTTAAATTGGTCTTTCGTTTGTTTTGGTTGGGTAGCTCCTCGTCCTCGGTCGGGGCTGGCGTGGGAGCACTCGATCGACATCGGTGAGGGCGGGGTCGATGCGGACTACAGAGGACCTGTTGGGGTGATTTTGATTAATCGATCCGATGTGGATTTCGAGGTGAAGCCCGGTGACCGGATTGTGCAGCTTATCATCGAGAGGATCATGACGCCGGACGTCGTGGAAGTCAACGATCTGGATTCGACTGGTGTTGGAGGGTTCGGTGGATCTACCGGAGTTTGATAGAAAAAAAAAGTACATATCGGTTACTACGTGCATTGCATGCGTGCACGAACTTGCGTTATATTATTATTATTATTAGCCCTTAGAACTTATAACAATAATATTGTAGATGTGGAGAAACAATTTGCGCTAAAATTTATCTTCACCATCTTTCTGATGTTGCCTTTTAAGCATGACTCTGATGTTGCCTATGAACACTCCCGACAATAGGCATGTGTGCGACCTTGAGTTGCTCGGAACATTCTCCTGTTCCCTTCTAACAATAGAAAACCCAGTCAGAGGTAAAGGACTAAAAGACACAAAGATGCATTCATTGCAGTGAACGCTTCCGAGAGCATCTCCAACCGGGATGCAAATCTCCACTTTGCATATAGGGGAGGCTCTAATCGGTCTCTATTGGAGGCTGCAAAATGGAGATTGGGATGTTTGAGTTGCAAATATGCCGTAGAAATCGGTGAAATTGAGGGGCCTCCAATTCACTGTTCACTTTATTAAAAACTCCTAAATATCCTCCCAAAGGGCCACATAGACACACACCAAGATAATGCGCATGGCCACAATATAATCAAAGTGAAACGAAGTCATGATTCAAAGACAGAGAAAGAAGTCTCTTGACCAACATCAACATATTGAGGTCATCTCTACAAAAAAGATAAGGCATTAACTACGAAGGTTTGTTTGGCTGGAATTTCCAGACAACTCAGGGCATGCGAAGGAATAAAATGAATGTCAAACCAGTACGGCAGGTAACACATTTCTTTTACAATGAACTCCAGCAAATTTGAGAACTTCCCAACAGGAGCAGTAACACATTCTAGTTTTTTAAAGGCCACGAAAGTTTGTCCTGGTGAATCATAAGGCAGTGTTCTCAAGGGTTTGGATACAACTTCTGTAAATTCCTGTCTCCGAAAAATTAACGAAAACAGTCACCTGAAAACAACATTAAAGCATAACAAATCTCAGATCTAATAGAAAAAAAAACATCTGCATAATGTTCACTTACAACATTTACATTTTCAAGAAGCTGCGTCGGAATAGTGTTTGTACAGTTGTACTGGAATACAACATGCCCATCATAGATATGCTTGACAATGTTGAGTCGTTGACCGCATACTCAGTTTCAGCCTCCGTCAGCTCTAGAGGTGCAGAGGACTGAGAATAGACAGGGAAAAAGAATATACATAAGTTTCATATGTAAGGTACGATGGAGTTGCCAAAGTATGCATTGTAAATATTTGATAAGACATTGTTTCATAACCTTGAAAAGCTTTCCAAAGCTAGAGAACTCAGAAATTTAAGATAACTTCTCTCATATGCACCAACAGTGGACGGAAGACCACTAGGAGGTGCCCCTAACCCAGCTGGCTATTTACCCATGGCTTTTTTCTCAGCAAGAAGCTGTGTTTTGATCTCTCTTGGTACGAAAGAAATATCAAAAGGCTCCTCAGATGGCTCCTGTATACAAGTTCAAATCATGACTGAAAATTTGCCAACTCCCAATTAAAAGACCAAAAAAAAAATGAAAACCTACATAGTTCTGCAAACTGGTCTACATAGTTCTGAAAACCTACATACTAGTGGCACATCCAATGAGCCAAAAAGGAAGTCTTTAACATCTTTTTCAGTCTCACCAACAAAACCATTCCTTCCCAGTGTGCTGAAATAAAGTGACACTCGATCACAAACCTATGTTCCAAATTAGCAGACACAAACGATCAGGAAACGGAAATACAAATACAAGTGACTAGATTAACAGAATAATAAACAATCAAGAACATCCATGAAAATGCATCAATTAGTCTAGTGACATCTGAAACATCTGATGGATGAGCTCCAATGTCCAAAGACACGAACTACCTTTGTCTCTTGCATCAATTAATCAATTCACATGCATGCACCATATATTCTAGTCCTATTTCAAATCATATAGTTTAGAACTTTTTAATTACTATTACCCGGTAAAAACATTGTAAATTCAAAAAGAGTAAGGTGACAAACAAGCTGCTGAAGTCAAACTTATTGACATTCCTGAACTTAATATATTTCTAAGAATAATTACAAGCTGGTCCTTGGTTTCAAGAAATTGCCTAGAAGGCAATGCATCAATTGCTAGGTAGTCCAGTATGTGAAACTTAGCCGTTTACTTTGCAACACCAAAAATACAGAGGAATATGGAAAATCATCAAGTATACTCAAGATGTACGGTAACCTATACACCACCAATCAACATTGAGGGAAACTGATGGAACAAAGAATATATATTTCATATACTTTGCACTATTATCATAAATAGGAAAAAAAAGAAGAGGGAAAAACCTAATGCGCAATAAAACGACCTGAACTGAACAAACCTAGACATGCAGCCACTTGCATTATATGGATATTTCAACATTTGCCCTGGTGGCCACAACATCACTACATGTTCCATACAATTACCAATGCTGTTGCATCAATCAGTTTCCAACTAAGCTCTCACATCCACTACTACGTGGCTCACAAATCTCTAACAATGATCTGACATATCAGAGTAGGATTGTGTCCAGATTACGGAATCAGGTGGAATTAAAAATGCAACCCGCCTGTTTCTTGTTTGTATAAGTATTTTAAGCTAGAATTGGCAGAATTCATCCCAAATCAGTCCAACGCCTGATTTTTCAATTCCTAGAAATATAGAAGGATCATTAATTGCCTGTTGGCTTTTTTCTTTAACAGAAGATTTCATTCGTAAATCTCTGTAATTCTTTAATGGTTCATCTTCACTCAATACATGCTTCCCGAAGATATGTTCCTTCCATACACACATAACAGATCTCATTTCTTTTGGCATAAATATATACATTCATATCTCAAACCATAATGAAATCTGATAAACATGTGTAGATTTCATAACCACTAATATGGAATCAATCCTATGACTTTTACATGTAAGGAAGATGTAATTCTTATTGAGGAACTGAATGATTAAAGAAATTTCAGTGCCCGACCAAAAAAATAAAATAAAATAAAACTTTTCTGTATATTACATTTGCACCTTTTGGATGTTTATAGTCTGAGCTCTTATAATGATGAATGAATATTACACATCAACTCTAAGGAATTATACAAATTTATTAAAACAACTAATTTTGAAATGTAGATGTCCCTTCCACATGTAGGGTCTGGTGTGTTAGTAGATGTCTTTTCTACTGTGCCCTAGACATCAAAGTTTTTTTTTAATTGGACATTCGCATCTCTTCTTTAATATAATTGGGTAGGATGCTACTATTTTAAATTAAAAAAAAAAAGGATGTACATTCCAATTAGAGTTATTGAAGCATCTAACCAAACTACAAAAATTCCAATTTCATTCAATTTCCAGGAAATTGCAATTGTAATTCAAAGTCTCATTGTTAACTAAGGGAGGCAGATGGATTGCGGGAGCATCAAGAGTGGAGTTTGTAGAGGGTGTTATGGAGGAGTGATTGTATTCCTGAGTGCTTGATCCTAGGATTGAGAAGTAGTTTTATTGTCTACTGTCCGGTCAAGGGATCTTCTCATGTTTTTCATGTTTTGCAATTTGGTACAACTTTAGCTAATCAAAGTTTCTTAGCCAATATGACTTAAACTTACGTTCTAAATATTTGATCTTGATATAATAATAATTTAACATTCGATACATAGGTGAATCACATTATATTAGTAGATTTTTGGATCATGTGATTTTATTAAAATTCACACAAAATTTCTTAAAAATTGAAGCAAATAGAAAATATTTCTTGTACATTGTAAGTAACATAACTTCTCAAAGCGTGTCACCCCTGTACCAAAATCGATATGAAGCCTATAGCATCTTGTACATAAACGAACAATGAAATCACTTTACAGCATCCACGTAATGGCAGACAACTACCTTTTCGTTTCTTTTTTGTAAAAAAACTACTTATTCAAATAGAAAAAATATTCTAAATTTTCACTCTTATTTACCTCATCATCACTCTAAAACCTTCACAGCCGAATCGTGCGAGTCAGTCGTCCACACACGCTCTGCGCGCTCAAGATCTCCTTCGCGAGCCCCTGGTTCCCCGTCATCAGCAGCCCATCAAGCACACGCCGAAACGTGACCCTGCTCGGCACATGACCCCTCTCTACCATCTCCACCAACAGCCTCCCCGCCGTCACCACGTTCCCCGACTTCCCCGTCCCGAACAACCTATTTATCAAAACATTATACGTATCCACATTCGGCGCGCAACCCATCCTCTCAAACAACCCCATCGCCCGCTCGAACTCCCCAACCACGCAAAAATGCCGTATCAACACATTATACGTCTGTGTCTCCGGCTCGCACCCTTCCAAAACCATCCGCCCCACAAGCCCCTCGGCCCGATCAAGCTCTCCGCAATGGCACAACCCTCTGATCACCGCATTATACGTTGTCGCGTTGGGCGAACAACCTCTACTCACCATTTCATCGAACAAGAAGAACGCATTTTCGACACTGTCCTTCCTGCATAGTATCTGAATCATCGCGTTGTACGTCGCGACGGAGGGCTCGCAGCCCTCGCGCACCATGTCACGGAACACGCGCCGCGCGCGCGCGACGTCCCCGGCGAGGCCGACGCCGTGGATCACAGTCGTGTAGGCCACGACATCGCAGACCTTCCTCCGCCGCATCTCCGCGAAGAACTCCCACCCCTCCCTGACCTGCCCGGCCTTGAAGTACCCCTTCAGCAACACATTGTACGTCGACGCGGTCGGCTCGAACCCGGACTCCACCATCTCCTTCAACACCGCGACCGCCCTCGGCGTCTTCTTGACCGAGCACCAGCCGTTGGCGATGATGTTGTAGCTGACGGCGTCCGCGCCGAACCTCCGCTTCAGGTCCCTAAACACGCGGTGCGCCATCTCGACCCGGCCGGACTTGCAGAGCGCGTCGAGGAGGGTGTTCAGGGACCGGACGGTGGGGGTTCGGCCGAAGGTGCGGTCCATGTTGAGGAGGGCGCGGACGGCGCGGAGGGGCTTCCCGGCGGAGACGTAGCGCTCGGCGAGGATGGAGAAGGTGCGGTCGGAGAGAGGGAGGCCGAGGCGGCGCATGCGGGAGAGGAGGGACCACGCGGCGGGGAAGTCACGGAGGCGGGCGGAGATGTCGAGGGCGTGGTGGAAGGAGGAGGGGGAGTGGGAATAGGAGGAGGGGAGGGAGTGGAAGAAGCGGAGGGCGGAGGAGCCGTCGTTCCAGAGGCGTTTGAGGACGGAATCGACGAGGGAGGGGGACCAGGGGATTGGGGGTTGGTGGGTTTGGAGGGTTTGGGTTAGGAGGTTGGGGTCTCGGTGGGAGGTGACGAGGTTGGCGATGGTGGTTGTGAGGGAGTCTTGGTGGTGGGGATGGGTGGTGGTGGTGGTGGTGGGTGGTGGGGATGATGAGTATCGGCGGTTGAAGAGGCGGGAGAGCATTTGTTATCTCGTCACACCGATCGTGGCTTCGGGAGCTTGGTCTCGTGATACTGAAGGAGTCATTGGTGAATGGTGAGAATCAATCGGTCTAACAAATGTTCGAATGAAGGTTTGAGGGGACCGAATCAAGCCTTCCACATATGTAAAGCATTTGAATGAGGGTGTTGATGCCCCTAGTTGGCACATCAATGATTTTCTGATTTAATAATTATATATTAAATCATCTTAATATAATATATATTTTGATTTGGAAGATTTAGCTGAAGCATGAATAATAGATGTAGAGATAAAATTATAGAGGTAAAATTTTCACCATTCATAAATGAACAATACGTCCTTGATAATAATATAAAAAAATGATTATTGTTCACATCCCAGAGGAAGAAAAGTAAATTTTTTTGGCTCAGGACAATTCTCCTTAGGTCGAGACGACTGAGGAAGAGTCTCATCTGAGAATTGTATGAGGACATGATAATTGAGCAACCGATATATATGAACCGGTGGGATATCCCTCATTCGAAGACCTACATGAGTAATCATATATGAATAAGTTAAAGATAAATTATTGGTAACAATATGAAACCTGTTAATAACATAACTGACATCTAACTGTTGAGTTCATGTGACAAACACCACACCAGTGTCAAGACTCACATCTTCACCATCTTCATCCGATCAAAATATTTTCGTGATTTCCTCGATATTCAATGGCAAACATGTTATTCGTTGGCTTGCACTTTTAAAATGGGCTTTTTAAAATAGTTTTTCACTAAAATCATTTTTAAAAATAGCCTTCCAGGAAACCATATTTTTGTACAAACTATTTTCATTTTTGAGTTAAGACTCAAAATATATTCTGCAAAAATAAAATCTCCACACACTACTCAAACCCATTTTCAATCAATACTAAGGACTAGGGTGTGACCTCGACATGAGACCAAATGAAACCCAGAACCCACTTCCATGGCATCGCCTGTTCCACTGACCGATTGATTGAACCAACCCCCATCTATTCCATGCATCATGTAAAAGGGTGCATAAATGGATGAGTGAGGTGAAAGAAGAATGCATTACATAAACTTTAGCATGAATACCAGCACTGTAAATATTTACCTAAAAAGGCTAGATATAGTAGCACAGTGAATCAATACAAGTTGATGGTAGGGCAAGTAATTAAAATTACCATACATTTTCAGTCCTGCATATAACATTCTTTTAGAAAGGAAAATACATATCAATCCTTTAATTCTCACTGAGATGAAGAAGGTTCGATGCGTAAATGAAACTAAAACAAAATAATGAATCAACTGAAATTTACTGACACGGACTCATTTTAACACATAGGGCCAATAAGGAAATCTGAATCACTTGAACAAAAAAGGCGGAACTCAACTCATCCTTGAATCTCGGTATCAAATCACATGATGATGATAATAATTAGCCATTGGCGACGATATCATGGATAGCGTCACTGATGGATTGATCTTCAGACCTGACGGAGAGCTTCATTGCAACTTGTCTACCATCAATTCCAAATGCCAATCTGACAAGGACTCTGATGTTGCCTATGAACACTCCCGACAACAGGCAATTGTGCGACCTTGAGTTGTTTGGCACATTCTCAGTTCCCTGCCAACAGTGGAAAACTCAGTCAGGGATAAAGGATAAAAGACACAAAGATGCATTCATTGCAGTGAACGATTCTAAGATAGCATTTTTTTGAAATCAGATTTTGAAGCTGTTCAGAAAATGAAAGATGGTAATGGAAGATGGTTTTTTGGGTATCATTGAAAAGGAACTGTTTTGCTCAAGAAAATGATGGGAGCTGTTCCACTCCAAGTAAGCTGCATGCTCCTAGGTTTATAAAACAAAGCATGGAATTACGTTTTCAGTGTTAAAAAAAGAAAAGAAACTCCTCAATAAAAACATAAAGAAATAGATGAAATATCAGACATTGTAGTCTGATTAGAATAAAACAGTAACAAATGAAGGAAAAACAAAAGCTTTATATCATCATATGGAGGCCTTGTAAAAATGTCTGAAATCTCTCTTGCAGAGATGATGTTCAAGGTATTGGAAAATGCACACACACAATTTGCGAATAATTCATGTAATTTGGCTAAAGATGGTATAAGTTTCTGCAACAGCAAACAATTAATGGCCATGAAATGGCAAGCATCCATGTAAACATCGTTCGTGGCCTTACCTCGCAGGGCTGCATGCCTAATATGTTGATAACAGCACTCACAGCCTCCGCCAGGCTCTCTCGTACACCTAGACCATATTCATCCACCCGCTCACAATCATCACCCATGCTTTCCCAAGCATTTCTGAAGTTTGCTACTCCCACCTTCAGCATGTAATCTGCTGGAACAACCTCAAGATCCTCTAGCTGATACTCATCTTCAACACCATCATCATCTGCCTCACCGGAAGAATCCACCTAAGACATTAAGACAACACATGATCACATGTTTATATCATGGATACCAACTATAATGTGCACCGCATGGTATATTAAGTCTCCAGGCTAGCTACTACAAGTGATTCTAGGTGGGAAAAACCTCGAAGGGTCAGACACACCAAGGTAATGTGCATGGCCACTATATAATCAAAGTGAAACGAAGTCATGATTCAAAGACAAAGAAAGAAGTATCTTGACCAACATATTGAGGTCATCTCTACAAAAAAGCTAAGGCATTTAACTATGAAGGTTTGGCTGGAATTTCCAGAGAACTCGGGGCATGCAAAGGAATAAAATGAATGCCAAACCAGTGGGGCAGGTAACATACTTCTTTTACAATGAACTTCAGTACATTTGAGAACTTCCCAACAGCAGGAACACCTTCTGGTTTTCCAAAGGCCACAAAAGTTTGGCCTGGCGAATCATAAGGCAGTGTTCTCAAGGGTTTGGATACAACTTCTTCAAATTCCTCTGCCTCAGAAGAATCGACAAAAACAGTGACCTGAAAACAACATATAGCATAACAAATCTCAGATCTAATAGAAAAAACATCTGCACAATGTTGACTAATCAAACAACACTTACATTTTCAAGAAGCTGGGTCGGAATAGTGTTTGTACAGTTGTACTGGAATACAACATGCCCATCATAGATATGCTTGACAACGTTGACCGCATACTCAGTTTCAGCCTCCGTCAGCTCTACAGGTGCAGAGGACTGAGAATGGACAGGGAAAAAGAATATACATAAGTTCCATATTTAAGGTACGATGGAGATGCCAAAGCATGCATTGTATTTGAAAAAAACACTTTATTTCATAACCTTGAAAAGCTTTCCAAAGCTAGAGAACTCAGAAATTGAAGATAACAACTTCTCATATGCATCAACAGTGGACGGAGGACCACTAGGAGGTGCCCCTAACCCAGCTGGCTTTTTACCCGTGGCCTTTTTCTCAGCAAGAGGCTGTGTTTTGACCTCTCTTGGTACAGAAGAAATATCAAAAGGCTCCTCGGATGGCTCCTGTATAAAGTTCAAAAATCATGACTGAGAAAAATTACCAACTCACAATTAAAAAGACAAAAAAAAAAAAAATGAAACCTACATAGTTCTGCAAACTTGTCTGCAGGTTGACTAGTGGCACATCCAATGAGTCAAAAAGGAATTCCTTAACATCTTTTTCAGTTTCACCAACAAAACCATCCGCTCCTAGTGTGTTGAGATAAAGTGTCGCTCGATCACGAACCTATGTTCCCAATTAGCAGACACAAACCATCAAAAAACAGAAATACAAATACGAGTGACGAGATTAACAGAATAAAAAACAATCGAGAGCATCCATGAAAATGCATCAAATAGTCTAGTGACATCTGAAACATCTGATGCATGAGCTCCAATGTCCAAAGACACAAACTTCCTTTGACACTTCCTTTGACTCTTGCATCAATTTATCAATTCACATGCATACACCATATATTCTAGTCCTATTTCAAATCATATAGTTTAGAACTTTTTAATTATTATTACCCTGTAAAAATCCTTGTAAATTCAAAAAGCGTGAGGTGGCAAA
Source organism: Acorus calamus (assembly GCA_030737845.1). Lineage (NCBI taxonomy): Eukaryota > Viridiplantae > Streptophyta > Magnoliopsida > Acorales > Acoraceae > Acorus > Acorus calamus. Next base: position 9,212,961 of record CM060876.1, on the reverse strand, counting down.
CAAGCTGCTTAAGTCAAACTTATTGACATTCCTGAACTTAATATATATCTAAGAATAATTACAAGCCAGTCCTCAGTTTCAAGAATTTGCCTAGAAGGCAATGCATCAATTGCTAGGTAGTCTGGTATGTGAGACTTAGCTGTTTACTTCACCAAAACAACAGTGCAAAATGGAAAATCATTCAAGCATACCCAGGATGGACGGTGACCTATACACCATCAATCGACATTGAGGGAAACTGATGGAAGAAAGAAATACATATTTCATATACTTTGCTGTATTATCATCAATAGAAGAAAAAAAGGAAAACATGATCAAAAAGTGTTTTAAGACCTAATGCCCAATAAAAAGACCTGAACAGAACAAACCTAGACATCCAGCCACTTGCATTGTATGGATATCTCAACATCTGCCCTGGTGGCCACAACATCACTCCATATTCTATACAGTGACCAATGACGTTGCATCAATCAGTTTCCAAATTAGCTCTCACATCCACTACTACATGACTCACAAATTTCTAACATTGATCTGACAAATTAGAGTATGGTTGTGTCTAGATTCATGGAATCAGGTGGAATTGAAAATGCAATCCCCCCAACTGTTTCTTGTTTGGATAAGTATTTTAAGCTAGAATTGGTGGAATTCATCCCAAATCAGTCCAACTCCTCATTTTTCAATTCCTAGAAATATAGAAGGATCATTAATTGCCGGTTGCCTTTTTTCTTTAACAGAAGATCTCATTCGTAAATCTCTGTAATTCTTCAATGGTTCATCTTCACTCAATACATGCTTCCCGAAGATATGTTCCTTTCATACACGCATAAAAGATCTCTTTTCTTTTGGCATAAATATGTACATTCATATCTCAAACCATAATGAAATCTGACAAACATGTGTACATTTTCATAACCATTCATATGGAATAAGTCCTATGAGTTATACATGTATCGAAGATGTAATTCTTATTGAGGAACTGAATGATTAAAAAAATTCAGTGCCCAACCAGAAAAAAGGGAAAAATAAAACTTTTCTGTATTACATTTGCACCTTTTGGATGCTTAGTGACTGAGCTCTTATAACTATGAATGAAGATTGCACATCAACTCTAAGGAATTATACAAATTTCTTAAAACAACTAATTTTGAATGTAAATGTCCCTTCTACATGTAGGGTTTGGTGTGTTAGTAGATGTCTTTTCTACTGTGCCCTAGACATCAAAGTTTTTTTATAACTGGACATTTGCATCTCTTTAATATATTAGGGGTCTGGGAGACCCTAGGAAGCGGGCAGCAGCCCGTGGCATGCTTCAGAAATTTGGTGTGGATGTTTTCTGTTTACAAGAGTCCAAGCTATCGTCTGTTAATCCGAGTATCAAATGTCAATTAAGGGGCAGCTCATATGATTTGATATTCCTTTCGGCATCGGGGGCTTCTGGTGGTATTATTATTGGTTGGAAGAGTTGCATGTGGAAGTTGATGGACAGTAAGATTGGAAATTATTCTATTACAGTAATTCTTGAAGATTGTAAATCTTGTCTTCAATGGATGCTTACTGGAGTTTATGGACCAAATGTAGATGAGTCCCGACCAGCCTTTTGGGAGGAGCTCCAAGCCATTCGTGGGCTGTCAAATTACTCATGGTGTGTTTTGGGTGATTTTAACACTGTCTCCACACCTAAAGATCGCAGTCCACAGTCTTGGTCTCCAAGGGAAATTCGGGCATTTCGTGAATGGATATCAGACACGGGACTTATTGAAATTCCTGTGTCCAACCACAGATTCACCTGGAGTAATTTACCTGATAGGCCAATTCTTTCAAAGTTAGACAGATGCTTTGTGGATGCCAATTGGGAAGATGGGTTTCCAGTTTGCCGTCTCCAGGGGTTGGTTAGATCCTGCTCAGATCATATTCCCATCCTTCTCACTACAGATTCCACAACCACTAGGCCCAAACAATTCAAATTTGAGAACTGGTGGCTTAAAGAAGTGGGATTTTACCAATTGGTTGAAGATTGGTGGACCTCAGCAAATGTGGAAGGCAGGGGTGCCAGAAAAATGGCAGGAAAACTCAAATTTCTCAAGAGGAAGCTAGTGGAATGGCATAAGGCCGCAATTTCTGCTCGGTTCAACAAGAAATCTTTGTTAGAGGAGACAATAGGCAAATGGGACTTGCTTGAGGAAGAGAGAGATCTCACATTATTGGAGCTTACAGACAGGAAAAAAGCTAAAGAGGATTTGATGATTATTCTTCGACAGGAGGAGGAAGCTTGGAGACAAAGATCAAGAGAGGTGTGGCTTAAGGCAGGTGATGGAAATACAAAATTTTTCCATAGATCAGCCAGCGCTAGAAGACGTATTAACCATATTGCTTCCATTATTTGTAATGGTGAAAGGATAGATCAGATGGTCAATATTGAAGCTTCCATTGAGCATCACTTCAAATCTTTTTTCAAGAAAGATAGATCATGACTTCCGGACTGGTATGATAGTGATCTGCCTAAATTATCAGTGTCACAAAGTGAATGCCTTGATGCTCCTTTTGAGGAGGCAGAGATCAAAGCAGCAATTTTCCAGATGGATAGTGATAAGGCGCCCGGTCCCGACGGTTACAATCTGAAATTCTTCCAAGTTTTTTGGCACGTCATCAAGAAGGACATGATGGAAATGTTGAATGACTTTCATGTTGGTAGTCAAGGATGTGCTTGCCTCAACGCTACTTTCATTGCCTTGATTCCGAAAAAGAATGGAGCGGAGTATATCACAGATTTTCGGCCGATCAGTCTTCTCAATGGTGCCTATAAGATCATTGCTAAAATTGGCAAACCGTCTTCGGAAAGTAATAAAGGATCTCGTAGATCCAAGTCAATCGGCATTCTTACAAGGTAGATCCCTTCTTGATGGGTTCCTCATAGCGCAAGAATGTTGTCCGGGGTTCATAAAGATAAGAGGAATGGGTTTCTTTGTAAACTTGACTTTGAAAAAGCCTACAAAATGGGACTTTCTATGGAAGCTTCTGGAGGCTTATGGCTTTTCTTCTAAGTGGCGATGGTGGGTGAAGGAATGTATTGCTACGGTTCGAATGTCGATTCTTGTCAACAGGAAGGCAGTTGGTTATTTTGATTCGAGGAGGGGCCTTCGTCAAGGGGACCCTCTCTCTCATTTCCTATTCATTCTTGTGGCAAATGTTCTTAGTAGAATGATTCATAAGGGAATGGCTGGTGGATGGATCAATGGTCTTGAAGTAACAAAAGGTGGGTCTCGGATTTCTGATTTCTCACATTCAATACGCCGATGACACCATTCTCCTTTGTGATGCAAATGAACGCAATTTGGAAGGTTTCAAATTCATCATTAAATGCTTTGAGATGGTTTCTGGTCTCAAAGTTAATTTCCTCAAAAAAATCGTCGACGATTTCTTTGGAATGGATCTACGGAAGGAAGTAAGAAGCCTCATCTTGCAAAATGGGATACTATTTGTCGTGCCAAGAAAATGGAGGTATGGGTGTCCTAGACCTCCGCAATATGAACAAGGCCTTTTGGGTAAATGGCTATGGAGATTGCTTGCTGATCCGGATGCTCTATGGAGTAGAGTGATTCATGAAAAATATTACTCGAGTTGTACAAGACTTTCCCTGGCACCGAGGCAAAGAGTCTCTATCTCTAATGTTTGGAGGAATATAGTGGGAGGGATTGAGGAGATCAAGGAAGTTATACAGCTTGTTCCCGGTAATGGGGTGGAAATCCGATTTTGGAAAGACGCATGGCTCAATGGTTCATCGCTAGCAAGTTTATTCCCTAATCTTTTCCGAGTAGCCCTAAATGAGGATGACCTCATTTGTGAATCTTTCACATGTGATGCCAATTCTATAATTTGGTTGCCAAGGCTTCGTCAGGATCTTAGCGAGGTGGAAATAGATCTTTCTTCTCTTCTTGGATGTCTCCAACAGTCAATATAAATTTAAAAGAAAAGATTCGGTTCTTTGGAAATTGTCTCCTCGGAATGGGTTTTTCGTCCGCTCATGGTATAGGAAGCTAAATAAAAATCCTCTCCCTCATCTTCTATCGTCTCAATTCGAAAGTTTGATTTGAGGCAAGCTTTCTCCACTGAAGATTAGAGCTTTTATGTGGCTCCTTTCATTGAACAAAATTCTCACAAAAAAGAATCGGGCGAAATGGTCTAATGACGGTGATACAATTTGTGGCTTATGTGGCATCGATAATGAATCGACAATCACCTTTTTTTCTCTTGTTCATTTAGCACACAAATATGGAAGAAGGTAGGGGAGGCTGTTGGGGCTTCTTGTTCATTCTCGGATATGGAAGGAATGTGGAGGTGGTTTCAGGATCATCGGAAGCAAGTGATAGAAGCAATCGAGCGAAATTCCAATGGATGGTTCCTCATGCTACGTGTTGGTCTATTTGGCTAACGCGTAACAAAGGTCTCTTCATGCATAAAAGAATATATTGGGAAAACACTTGGATGATGATTTCTTCAATGCTATCGGATTGGGTCAAATTCATTTTAGAGGAGCCTTCGCCAGGCTCTATTTTGGGTGATGTTTGGGAAAGGGGATAATACATTATTGGCTCTCATATAATTCATTGTATTTTCATTTTGTTAATTAATTTGTAAGGAGATCCTTCGTCTCCTATTTTCGGGGGTTTCTTGAAATAAGATTCTCCTATATTATCCTAAAAAAAAAAAAAGGCCTACTACTTTTCCAAAAAAAAAAAAAAAAGAATGTACATTCCAATTGTAATTATTGGTGCATCTAACCAAACTACAGAAATTGCAATTCTAATTCAAAGTCTCACTATGAACTATGGGAGGGAGATGTATTGCGGGAGCATCAAGAGTGAGGTTTGTAGAGGGTGTTCTTATTACAGAGGAGTGATTGTATTCCTGAGTGCTCGGTCCTATGATTGGGTGGTAGTTATCATCTACTGCCCGATCAAGGGATTTTTTTATTTTTTATTTATTGTAATAATTGACTTGTTCCCAATTTAATGAATTGTGGTAGCTAGTCTACCTTCTTTTCAAAAAAATAAAATAAAATCTTAGCAACACAATATAACCCCATAACTGAACCACTCCAACAGCCCAATAAAATCCTAACAAACTAACCACTCTAATAGCATAAACATCATTTTCAAACAGCTTCTCTAGATCTAATAATGAAAATAAAAATCAAACTAAATGTAAAGACCCAATCTGCATCACCATCTAATGATTTTCTACATTAACCTAATAGAACTTATATATAAGGTTTCTTTTTACACATTTATTTCTAATCCCATATGCTCAACTCCCACATATCAACCTTAAGATTCAGATTTCTGACACAAAAGACTTACATTTTCTGAAAAGATTTTGGCATGCAACATAGATAGACCAATATTTTTTGTGTTGTCCTAAATTCCTAATAGCCCTATATTTGCCTTCTAAATACTTACTTTTACTTCAAATGGCACTTATCAATCACATGACAACAAGGTGCATGCCTCCATATTTTCAGGTCAATACTTAAGCTAATCAAAGTTTCTCATCCAATATGACTTAAACTTACATTCTAAATATTGATCTTGATATAATAATTTAACATTCAATACATAAGTGAATCACATTATATTAGCATATATTTGGATCATGTGATTTTATTAAAGTTTACATAAAATTTCATAGAATTGAAGCAAATAGAAAATATTTATTGTACATTGTAAGTTATATAACTTCTCAAAGCGTGCCCCTGTACAAAAATCGATATGAAGCCTATAGCATCTTGTAAATAAAAGAACTACGAAATCACTTTACAACATCCACATAAAGGCAGACAAATACTTTTTTTGGAAAAAAAAGTACTTATTCAAAATAGAAAAGATGTTCTGAATTTTCACTTGTATTTACCTCATCATCACTGTCAAAAAGGCACCGTCTCAACAGTACAAAGATTCGAGGCTGCAATTAATAGGCAAACATCAACTCAGTTAGGCAATTGGCCAAACATCAACTCAGTTAGGCAATTGGCCAAACATTAACTCAGTTAGGTAATTGGCCAACTACAAGCTGAACCAAAGTCACTAAAAGTAGAATTTGACAATACCTTAAGTGCATCTACCAGGGCACCAAACTTTGCCAATGTACTTACGGCACTGGCCCTTACAGTTGGATTTTCAAGAATGACCCGGTTATAAATGTAGCGTATATATTTGCTGGGGTCCGAAGTCTTGGGTCCTTCGTTTCCAAGAAAGTGAAGAATCTAGCACATATATATAATATAAACATTTAGAATTGAAATAATTAACATTCTGAAAGAAAAGATATTATTTCAATCATCTTAAATGGTGAAGAAAAATAAACCTCCAATCCACCAAAAATCAAGCAGAGAGGTCTTGATGATGAAACAAAATGGAACAGAAGATAAAAGCTGAAGAAGACTTATATGTTCAAATTATAATAGCAAAATAAGATAGCATAAATATATTATCAAACAGGCAGGTGAACTTATTTTTGAATATTTCCATAATTAGGCTCACTTTTAAAAAAAGTAATACAAATTCAATGCTTGATATTGGAAACATACATATGAAAGGAAATTATGATGTGCTTTACAGAAATATCCAAGTCATATCAGCAATAAAATTAAAACAGAAAACATAAGACATGTATAATAAGCATATAAATTCAGAATATTGAGTATAGTTTAATGTTATGTTATGGTTTAGAACAAGATTCACATGTTAACAAATTGAGCGTCTATTCGTTTTTTTTATTGACATTCTATTTGATTTTGAGGGAGCGTGGTGGCCCCACCCAAGATTCATTCAATGAAACAAAGTGATATGGATGACAGGATGGGACAGGTGTCACACCTCTCTTTTCTAAAGATTAAAAAAAATTGACTTTACACCTGAACATGCTCTTTCACATGTAAATCTGCTTTACAGATCTTCTGTACCAAGGAGGGAAACTCAAATGGTCTGGGAAGAATTCCATATTGGAGAAGGATAAGATTATCTGATTGGGGGAAGGTCCAGTAAAAGCTACCCATATAGGATGTCTATAATTCATTGTCCTTAAGGTTTAGAATTACCTGAGTAGAGAGGTATGTGAATTCACAATCCTCAATAAATTCACAGAGATGGAATAAGCCGCTTTCTTTAGCATCTGGAATATCTCTTATGAGGATTACAATGGAATCAACAATGGCTTTCTTATACTCAAAACCTCCTTCTTCCCTTAAAATGTTGCTCAAGAAGTTCATTCTGGAGAGATGTTGAACAGAATTCAAAATGAACTTCATTCACAATAACCCAAACAAAGAAATACATGTATGAAATCAGAATTATTGAAAAATAAGACAACTTACAGTGAGCGATATTTTAAGGGAAACTTGAGGCACAAGGATCGAATAGCCTCCACAACAACAATCTTGAACTCATCAGCAATATCTGACATAAAATTAGTTATCTGTTTCATCAAGCGATCCACACTTGACTCATTGCCTGTTTTCAAGAGAGTGGTAATAGCTAAAGTAGCAATGCTCCGGTTTTGATCTGAAATTAAGCTTTCCATATCAATATTGCAGTTTGTAACTGCCAGAGGATGTGTCATTGCAACCTGCAGCAGTTTGTACAAGTATCTCACAAGTCAGAAAATAGCATACCATAATTCAAGACCAACAACAAGGGAATCAGAGTGCATAGGTTTCCTCAGCGATACATACTGTTAAAGCACATACTTTAAATGGTATTAAAAATATTTGGGAGACAATGTTTGGAAACCCAGGAAAATAAATTACAAACAAAGTATCTCCCAGAACTTGACCCACAAGTGCAGAGCAGAATTCCACAAGATCACAAGGCACCACACATCATACACACCATGAGTTAGAAGTATCTGAGTTTTGTATGGTATCACAACTAAATGGGCAGAGTTGTCTAGCACAAGCACAAGGAATTACACAATGAAAAAAAAATAGATCAAACCTTATTCAAAGTGCGAACAGCAGCAAACCGAAGCACTGGCTTGGACGAACTCAAAAACAGCTGCAGAACTGTAATAGCAGGAGTCAATTCCCTACTGGTTACACCACTTAGTTCTGTAATTGCCCTTGCAGCTTCAAATATCACCATTTCTGCTTTGTGTCTCAGACAAGCTTCAAGATAATCATAGAAAGGACGATCTCCTGTTTGTGAGTTCTGGCTTGACTCACGAATTACCTAATCACATATATCATTAAACAATGTTAATTTTTTTGCAATCTTAAGATGTAAGAAAGCAACATTTCCTAAAATAGTAATATTTATAGAAGATTACCTGGCTAGTGTATCGAATTAAAAGGCACTGTGCCAAAGGTGAGCGCACTGTTCCCCTAGTCAAGCTGGTAACTAGTTTGCTAACTGCCAAACGGTCATTTTGTCGTATCTGAAAGTTTGGAAATGCAATCAAAATATAAAAGAATGTTTAAACTTCCAAGAAAGCTAAAAAAATATTATTTTAAAATATTTCATTTAAAATGGCACAATTACAATGTTTAAATAGAAAACTAATATCGACCAAGTCGATCTGGACAAATGGAAGAATGAAGGTCCTTTGCCGTACATGTATATTTAAATGCAGAGGTTCCTTCATAATTCGAATATGCATAGCAAAGGCCACATAGTGCTGGCTAATTTAATAATAGAAGTTACGATATGAAAAGAAAATCTCTACCACACCTGGTGAAGAAGAGCCAGAGCATGGAATTGTACGAGGGCAGCCCTGGATTGAACAGCCTCCTGTACCTCATTGCTCCATCTTTTCACAATTTCTGGGTTTGTCTGTTCAACAAAATATAGAGATAAGGAAAAGCAAAATGGAACTTCAAAACCCTCTCCATTGTTTGGAGCCTTGGGCCCAGCAAAGATATACCTGCAGTATGTGCACACCACTGACAAGTGCAGCACTGGAAACAACAGGGTTCTTATCAACAATCGCTTGTTTCAAGTACCGTTCAATTTGAGTTAAAAGAGTCCCATCAGTTATCCTACACAGGACCCGTATCGCATTGGCTCTGTACATGTCAGTCTTGCTGTTCATGTCTTTCATTAGAGAGCTTGTGACGATGATGACCTGTCACAATTAACCACACAAATCAGAACCTAACTATAAAAAGAAGCATCATGAATATTATGATAAAAAAAACCAACATGAACAATTTAAAATATCCTAATCATGATCGAATTAAAACAACCATCGATTCAGATACTAGACCTCGCAATTGCAGCCCTTACATAATCATCCATAAGAAGGAATCATTGACAGAATATTGGAAACATAAAAGGCCATTGCCCATTTGTTAAATGTAGCATTGGAGTATCTCAAAGAGATATTGACATCGTTTGGTATAGAAAATTTAAAGGACCATAAGAATTATCCATCAGCATCTCCATCAATAAACAAAGAGTTCCATTTAGAGTTACCTCATCTGCAGATGGGGAAAGCTCTTTGATCATCAAATAAACCATTCTTCTCAGTCCTGTGTCCTTGGACTGGAAAAGTTTTGTAACAGCAAAGAAAACTTCCGTGGCTTCAACCTACAAATGTTCCAAGCAAAATAGGTATGAAAATAGCTATACCATCCAATAAACTGATTAAAAACAAACTTCTACAAGTTTTTCGATCCAAGAAAAACAAATCAAGCAAATTAATCAACACACAGATTCAAGTATAGAAATCATACCTTAGTAAAGGTTTCTCCTTGGTTTAGTAAATACAAGAGTTTCGTAATGACCTGTACATTCCAAATTCAGAAGGCATGAAAAAACGATCTTTGGAGATACAAGGTTGAAAAAATATGTGTTTATCAAGCCAAATAGAACCTGAGAACATCTCCTCGGGTCCAGCTGAGGATCATTGAAAACCCTAGCTTCCTGAAGGACCGCACCCTTCTCGATCCCCAGAAACGGAGAGTAATCCGCTGCAAAAATAAAAGGGTCGCACATAAACCCGATATCATGAAGAAGATCGCCATGTTGGATAGATTTCATCAAATTGGAATCACAAAATCGAATATAGGAATCAGAAACTACTTTACAAGATCTGGACATTTTGCAACCCACATTTCATGAAAACGGACCCAGATTCAAACAACATCTAAAAAACCACGAATAAAGACAAATCACGAATCAAATCTGAAACAGATCTGTTCGTTGGTTTTGCCAGATCTATGAGCGATCAATCCAGATAGGAAACAATTCGGATCTGGAAGAAAACGCTCGAAATCAAGATATAATAATTCGAATCCGAACCAGAACTGATCGAGTGAACACGGATCTGAACTGAATCAACATCGAACGGAAAGAATTGAGGAAGGACAGGTGACAATAGGAGGAAGAGTTTCTTTTTAGCGTTTCGGAAACGGACCTTCTTCATCGCGATCGTCGTCCTTCTTCACGAGGGGTTGCGCCATCGCGAGATCGGAAGTGCTTCTCGCGAATAATGAGAGAGGAGAAAGAGAGGGAGAGAGGGGAGCGGAAGTTGAGAGTGAGGAGACGAGAAAAAAAAGACGCCAGATCGGTGGATTCAATGGCAAAATGCCAAAAATACCCTCACAACAATATGAATTTTAACAAAAATGCCGGAACAGTACAAGTGGAAATTTTTAACAATCAAATTAAAATTAATATATTTGTTTGATTTAATAATTACAAAAAGAAATCATCTTTAATATAAATAAATGCACGGGTATCACATCAAATAGTCATCAAATATTTTAGGGGAAATTAATTACATGTCTCTGAGACATCTCTGTAATAACAATATGTCACTTGATTTTTTCTTGTTTTTTTAGGTCTCTAAGTTAATGGTGGTATATTGTTTAGGTTTTTTCCATTCAATCTATTTTTTCACCATCTTTTATCTCAAGTGAACATGATTTGTCTCTCTATGTCCCTCAACATCTCTCTTTCTCTCCCAAACACATCAATAAGATGTGAGGCTACATCCACCAGCCCTCCATTGTGCCGATCTCGACCCCAACGCCAATCGCGTCCCCCAACCTCTCCCGACCGTGTCCTGCGTCTCGTCCACGTGTCGTCTCCCGATTCTGTGTTATACCCATGTACACTGTTATTCCCAATATGTACATTGTTATACATGTTACAGGTTGTGTATGTTACACTGTGTACACTGTTACACACATTGTGTACAGTGTATACCTCTTATAGATATCAAGTTTTGAGTTACACTATGTACATTGTTATACCTGTTACAGATTATGTGTGTTACAATACGTACACTTTTATGCTCATTTTGCACACTGTTATACATGTAACATGTTAGGCTCACGGACAGGATCGCATGAGGTGGTTGGGCTCACGGACGTGGTGGCAAAAGGGGGCAAGACTCGCAGACGGGTCGCGAGAGAAGGGTTAGGCTCGCAGACAGGGGTCGCAAGAGGGGGTTGGGCTCGTGGACAGGGTCGCGAGAAGGGGGTTGGACTCGCGGATGGGACGCAGGAGACGGTCGAGAGAGGTCGATGGACACAATCGGCGTTGGGGTCGAGATCGGAGCAATGGGGTCTGGTGGAGATGGTCTCACAACTTGTTGAATTATTTGGGGGAGAAAGAGAGAGGTTGTGGGAGATAGGAAGACAAATGATGTTTATTTAGAGGTAAAAGAGAGAGGAAAAAAATAGAATGAATGGAAATTAAATAAAGTTGGATAGAAGGACCTAAACAAAATTCTACCACTAACTTAGGGACCTAAAGAAAATAAGAAAAAATCAATAGATCTATTGTTATTACAGAGGTGTCATTAGGGACCTCTAATTAATTTTCTCAATATTTTATTTTATTTTTAGCCGTGTTTTCTCAAAATAAAAAAATTTGGTATCCCAAGAATTTCATCTGTTGTCATCTTATATAGAGAGGGGTGCTAGTAAACTTTTTAAAATTAATTAAAAAAAATACTAAATAACATGTAGCTCACATCCCATTCTTTAATTGATCATGGATACTTGTATTTTATTTAACTTTCTTATAAATTAGTACATCACCACAATGAAAATTGAACAGTTGTAAATGCATAGAAAATCTATAAATAAAATAAAATAAAACTCTCATTTCATTTGATATATTTACAACTATAAGATATTATCTAAGGAAAATACCAAAAAAAACTTCTAAAAAGTATTGGAAATACCTAAATCAGTCATTTTAAAACATTATACCTCAAAAAGTCTTCTTTATAATTTTAAGAATTATAATGACTTAACTACCCCTATATTATTTAAACATCATCTCATATATTTAATTATTTAACACCCCAATTAAAAAACATTAATAAAAATAAAATACTTTTTAATTTGTGTATGAAGTTTATTATTATTTTTTGTATATCTAAATATACCATTAAGATTTAAATTGTAAAAAATTGAAATGTTGCGTCATAAAATATTTTTTTGATATTCTAAACTTTTTAAAGTCTTTTGGTGCACTTATATACAAAAAAGATCCTTATGCAAGACATTTATAAAATATAAATAACAAATCCAAAAAAAATCTTATAAATTTATTAATAACGATTTTGACAAATTTAACATTTTTGATAGCATAGTTCAAAAAATAATAATAATATGTAAAATCGCTCTCAAATAAAAAGTATTTCTTATATCTAGATTATTTTTCAATTAGATGATGGTTAATAAGAGAGAGTTTAAAAATTATATAAGAGTAGTCTTTTTAGTTTCCAAAATGGAAATGAGATTTTTTTTTATAATTTTAAAAAATAACTGATTTTGGTATTTCTAACTTTTGAAATATTTTTTTAGGTGTTTTCCCAATCATCTATGGTAATGTGTATCCCTCAATGAGTAAAAAAAAAGAAAATTAATTTAAGATGGTATTGAGACTATTGATTTTATTTAGAAAAAACATCTCTCACTTCAATTTCTTTTAGTTTTTAATTACATTAAATTAGTATTGGGAATTAGATACGATGCAATGGAATGCCAGCATCTTCTCTCACCACTCACCACCTCCCTCCTCCTCATTGTCGACCCCCTCCCTCATTCTCCATCCCGGCTTCGCCCCCTCCTCATCATCGATATTAGGATTACAATAACATTTTTTAGGTCCTAACTTCACAGGCCCCAAATCAAGCCTTATGATGTGACAATGATACATTGTCTATTATACCATTAAGGGAATCAAACTAAAGAGATCTCTCGGCCATTCAAATTACTTGATAACCACCTCAATATTTTATTCCAAGGATCGTAGAGTAACATTAATTCTTGTATTTCTTCACCATTGCATCGTGTAAATTTTTATTTATGCATTACATCCATTCATAAGCAGTGGAAAAAATAAATCAAAGTCTCTTTGGATCATGTGGATTCTTTCTTAAAGTCTCCTTGTAATGTTTCACATTTTCTAAGTACTTTTGCTTCTTGAAGAACTCATTACTCATCATAATAATATTAACATCATCTACTGTTATTGTTACCGATATATAGATTGACTTTTGAAACTTTTATTCATGCAATAATATTAATCGATTTTTTATTTTCAGAACCGAATTTGTTTATGAAAAACACATAGGAGCAAATCCGAAATTCTATTTTTGAAGATTTGGAAGGTAGGGAATCATTTTTTTTCCGATTTGGATCACACCTCAATGTCTCTCGAATCAGTTTGACATTATTGAATTTATAAGCGAGTTATGTTTTGCTTATTGTTTTTTAAATTTAAACAAGAATTTTTTTATGTAGTGAATGTCATTTTTCAAATTTGTGTCGTTTTTGTTACATTTGTAAATATAATAGTCAACCGCATGCGTGTATTGATTTATATTTGTTACATTCATAAATGTAACAATCAACTACAGGTAAATTGCATAGAATGTAAAACATTTAGATATACATAAATGTAAATGTAACAGTTTTTATGAAAATATAACAAATAGTTCATGTAATATTTGTTAAATGTAACTCACAATAAAAAAAGTGTTTGATATTTTCCATAAAATGTAAGGATTTGTTTTTAAATTGTTTAAGTATTGCATGGAATGTAAAACATTTATGTAATGTAAATGTAACAGTGTTAATGTAAATGTAATAAATTATGTAAACATTTAGGAAATGTATTTGCTGCTGTTTGAAGGATTTTGATGAAAAACAATTTAGATAGTTTTTGTATAATTTATGCAAGTTTTGGTGTAATTGAAATAAAAAATTCAATTATTATGTAAAGATTTCAAAAATTCAAATTTTGAAATAGGGTGTAACCGAAATTAATGTGAAAGATTTGTAACCGAATAGAGAAAAAAAAAGGGATTTGGGTAAATGGGATATATTTTTAATGAAGGGCATATCCGTATTTTGTCGTTTTACTCTTTTTCAAAAGTCAACAAGCCAACCAATAAGGTGATGACATATCATGGGCTTGTGAGTGGGGCTTGTGATTTGATTATGCCTCTATTCGGTGTATCACATTGGATAATCATGATAAAATTATATTAGGGTAGACACCTAATTAGTAAAATATTAATTGAAATTTGATTTTAATTAATATTTAAAGTGAATCTCCTAATGTATTAAACAATTGTTTGTTAATTAAAAGAGTGAATATTTCTTAAAATATAAGAACAATATTTGTTTATAAATTGGGAGATTACTTAGGAAGGAAGTTATCTTTATAAATATCTTCTAGGGTTTTATGTAGGACATGATAGAGGTTGAGAGGATTCTAAGATAAGATAACTGCATGAAAGAGTTTGTGAGTATTTAAATATATAACTATCAAATTGGATTCTCTGTTTTTTTTTTTTGTCCCATGGATGTAGGTGTAGGTCGAACCACGTATATCTTGTGTTATTCGTGTGATGTGGTGTTTTGTTCTTGTGTTTGATGTTGTGTTTGTTGTTTCTGCAATCACCTTCCCAACAATCGACCCATCTCTCCTCCTTCAATTCAACCCCATTTTATGTCTCCTACTCTCCTTCACATCCTATTTAATTCTACCCCCATCCATTGACGTCTCTCTGCCTCCTCTACCTCTCGTCTCGTCTCCACATGCTCTACTACCAATCATTGTCCACCCCGTTGGTCCATCCAGCATAACATGGCCTATGATTTAGACAAATTTTTTTCATTGGTAACGATTTTTTTTGTCAAGATTTCATTTCTCATTATGTGGCAAGACTCGAATTCAGATCTATCACTAGTGAATATTATGAATAAAATATTTGACTGAGGTATAATGTGATATGATCAAATCTCAACTAAATGATTATTTAAACAAATTCTATTGAGATTTGAGTCTATCCAAATTTATGGTACTGGTTTATAAATAGGATTCATGTAATATCATTTTTATTATCCAAAATATTCAAAATGTAGTCTTTCTGTATATTTGTGTTTCTCTTCATTTCTCTTATTTCTATATAATTTTAAATTTATCTTAAATTTTAGATTATCTACATGGTATCAGAGTCGTATCAGATTTTGATCTAATGTGGTCCTGCTTTTTATTAGTTTAATAAATTATGTTTTACTTTTATTTATGAAACTCCTTCTTATTCATGAAGCCCGGTTATCTTTTAAATTTATTTCAGATATCTCATAAAGTATTTATTCCATCAACTCCTAAAGACGTACAACGATTAGCAATTCACATGATTGAGTTTTTTCAATGATGAAGATTAAGAGGTTTTTATCATATGTAACAGTCACATAATGATGTATGACACAGTGCCAAGATTCAAACTCACAACCTACCCTTAACACAGGTAAAACATAAACCATTATGTTATGACTATTCAGAATGAAGAAGAGAGATTCAAATTGTGACATCTCACAATGAATATAGAATACTAAGAATCCAAATTATGCCTCTTGAAAAACCTAGGATACCGGATTTTCTATACCAATTTCCATAATGAATGCCCCGACACCTCTATCAATTGCATGTAAAAACAATCAATTTTATCAAATAAACATTAAAAAAAATGGGAAAAAAATAAAATCAAAACAGAAGCAAAACTTACTACATTAATCTTACAATAAACACATCACATCAACAGTAAATCTCCGTACACACACGAGTACAACCCATAAGACTTTCAAATCCCAAATCTCTTTCAAATATAACACGCACAACAAATTTTCCTATGCTAGATTTCCCAAGAATGCATAAAAAAAACTATTCAAATAATACATATAGAATAGATACATATATAAGTTTTAAATCAAGGCTTCTTCAATGGTGCATATGGGCTGGGTTGCCTGTGGGATCCATCTCACGGGACTGACCGGCATCGCTGCTCGACAACGACGGGTTGAGACCATACTCGCTCGTGGCGCCGTACTCGCTGCTGTTGTACTCCTGGGTCGTCAATGTGACCTTCCGGAACTTCTTCATCTCCGAGTCATATGAGCTCAATTCATTGTCAGAGCTCTTGTTCGAGCTAAAGTACATATCATGAGTCTTCACCCCCTCGTTTAGGTCCTCCAGCGAGACGTCACCCTCCAGCGCCCGCACAATCTGCAATTTATATAGGTTAAAAAGGGTTATTTGAGATCTGTTTGAAAAGTATGATTTTTGAAAAAATAATTTTATAAAACACAATTATCATAAAAGCTCTGTTTATTTACTTCTCCAAAAACATGCTTTTTGTAAAGTTGCAACTAATTTCTATTTAATTAAGCATGTTTTTTTTAGAATCGTTTGAAAGCACATTTGCATTTTTCAAATCTTGCAAATGCAAAAATGAGTTCAAACGAGTTTCTAAATAGCTCCTCAGTCATCATCTTATTGCATGCGCAACATTGCTAGTGAATAAAATATGTCCTCCAATCTTAGTCACACATTTCGTACATGATTGATATTCACAAAAACATACAATATTATGTACATTGGTAAATCATATAGAATAGATAGTTCGATAATGACAATTGGATTAGCTTTATTATGGAAATATGTGATAAATCATCTAACATAATTGATTTCGAAAATGCAAAATATGCATTTTGATAAATATAATTATGAAAAAATGTGACAAATCATCTAACATAATTGATTTCAAAAATGAAAAATATACATTTTGATAAATATAATTATGTTTGGTCGTTATGCATGAGAAATATCCAATTTTATAAAAAAAATTAGAGTACTTAGTGACTATACTCTTAATTACCTGACTCATCTTTGGGCGTCTCCTGGCCGACTGGCGGACACTGGAGGCGGCGCACGCCACTAGGCGAGCCATCTCCAACGGGTTGTAGTCGTTTCCAAGACGTGGATCTACCATCTCGTCATATGTCCCGTCATTGAGTGCGCTAGTCAAGATGGGCCTTGCCTGTTCCATTACAAGCACATTGGTTCACAATTGCTAAAAACACACATGAGATAGTTGATTAGGCTCCATAAGCAAAGTCACAAACCCAATCGACTAAGCTATCTTCCATGAGCGCGTTGTCAACCGGACGACGTCCCGTTATAAGCTCCAGAAGCATGACTCCGAAGGAGAAGACGTCTGATTTCTCTGTTAGCTTTCCGCTTGATGCATACTCGGGAGCGAGATATCTACATTGCATCATGGATTAGTTCCCTCACTTGAAAATCTCATCAGTTTGGATACTACGAAGGATATGTACACTAACCCGAAAGTACCCATCACGCGAGTCGAAACATGGGTGTAATTGTCTGATGATAGCTTCGCGAGTCCGAAATCCGCAACCTAGAACAAACAATTCATATACATAAATGGAGTTTATATGAAGTTTAAAATAATGATGAAAATCGATTTTCAACACCCCACCATAGCTTCGAAATTATAGTCGAGGAGGATGTTTGCGGCCTTGATGTCCCGGTGAATGATGCGAGGGTGGCCTGCAATGAGATCAACAATGCGTGTCAACAACAATCTTCAAGGGTGTGCACTTCTATTTTAAAAATCTGTGGGATATGATGAGACATAGCATAAGGGATTAGAGAAAATTTGTTGGTAGGGCGTCGCACATCCTACTGGAGGTGGGATCAGTAGTGATTGTAGAGTGATACGGCTATTAAAGACATGTAATGGTAGAAATCTTTTCTATCAGGCTCTTGCTCTCGCATTTGTCTTTTTCTTCTCATTTTTGTATTGTGTTTTTTGCATGCTATATTTTCCACTTAACTCCTATTCGAATATGTTCTATTTTGATTATAATTGATATGATTGTGCCCATAATTCTCTAGAAAAAAAATCAAAATGCGCAAAAAAGAAAAAAGAGACGAGCAATGCATGACTCACAATCTTCGTGCAAGTATGCGAGTCCCTTAGCAGAACCCAAAGCGATCTTGAGCCTTGTCGGCCAATCCATTGTTGGGCGACCCTTTCCTGTTTGAAAACACATTCAATACAACAACACAACACTCGCCTAGATCGAAAGGGGGAGGAGGAAAGCTTGCTCACCGTGGAGGTGGTACTCGAGCGTGCCGTTAGGGACGTACTCGTAAACGAGCACCCGCTTCTGCCCCGTGATGCAATACCCAACAAGCGACACTAGGTGGCGGTGGTGGACACGGCTTATGATATCGACCTCGGCCTGGAACTCCCTCTCCCCCTGCCCGCTCCCCAACTTGAGTTGCTTCACGGCAATCTCCTTCCCGTTGGGCAGCACCCCCTTGTGCACGTAGCCGAACCCACCTTGTCCGAGGAGGTTCGCCTGTGAGAAACCGCCCGTGGCCACCGCGAGTTCGTCATATGTGAATGTGCTTTTGTTGAACCCCAGTGCGATGCTCGGCGATGGGGGCGGGAGAACGGGCCCATGCGGGCCCGAATAGGCCGAGCTCATGTCGCTACTGCTGATCATCGGCGGGGGTGGTGGTGGGGCCCATTTTGCAGGGGTGCCCGGTGGGGGCGGGATTTTCATGACTTGTGGGGAGCCCCATTTCGGGCGCAGGCCGGTGCCGTCCCTGCCACCACTACTACTGTTGTAGTAGTCGATCCCCCCTATTTCAATCACAAAAAGATGACATATTTAGAGCCAATTTGATAATTTTGGTTCAAAAATCGAATTTCTCCTTCCGAGAATCTAGTTACGGTGGATTTCGTGGTATGTGGATGGAATTTTTTTGCCTAAAACGTAAATTTCCTTGGTGTTCTAGCAGCAGCTATGCTTGGCGGGTGTCTGAAATGTAAATCTCATGCCACCACTGTTGTTGTAATCGATCCCTTATTTCAATCACAAAAGTTTGACAACTCTGATTCAGAAGTATAATTCATCATTCTCAAAAATCCAATCTCGGTGGATTTCGTGAAAAGAGAAATTTTGTCTAGAATATGTAAGTAGTAACATAGAAATAAAGATTTCAGACGTAAATTTTATAGATATTCTGGCAGCAAAAGAATGCAAATGATTGTCAAACTGGCCCTTAAATGTGGAAGCTGATCGGATGAGAGTTCTTTTGATGTGGGGGTCGTTTTGGTTACCTTTGCCGGGCAACGCAGGAGGGTCGCCGTAGTAGTACATCGGATTCTGTGGCCTCTTGCGCTTCTTCTTGGTGCAGATAAATACGGAAGCGATGATTAGGATCACCAAGAAGGCTCCGACGCCCGCAGCGATGCCGATGATGGAAGGAAGGTTTGGGTTCATGTCATGGTTCCCGCGCGAGCGTGACGATGGTGGCGGTGGAGACCTCCCTCCACCGGGGCCCTTTGAATACGTAGGCGGCAACTTCCCGGCTGATCTTGGAGGCGACGGAAGCACAGATGAATGTGGCGAAGATGGCGGAAGAGGCGGTGAGACTACCGGTTGGGGTGGTATGAACGACCCATTTGACGATGGCGGCGGAGACGATGCGGGCAGTGGGGGAGGAGAGTTGTCCGATGGGGGTGGCGACAATGGCGGAGGTGACGATGGTTTGGTGGTATTAGGCGGCAATGGCGGAGGCGACAATGGCGGAGGTGACGATGGTTTGGTGGTATTAGGTGGCAATGGCGGAGGCGACGATGGTGGGGTGGTCTTGGTTGGCAATGGCGAAGGTGGAGAAGCGGGTGGTGGTGTCTGTTGGGGAGGAGGAGATGGGGGTGGTTGGGGAGGAGGAGATGAGGAGGTGTTTGGCTTGAGAGGCGGCAATGGCGGCGATGGCAGCGGTGGCGGCGATGATGATGCGTTTGTAGGGGCAGGAGGAGTCTGGGTGGTTGGCGGTCGGGCAATGGAGCCGTCGCGGGTGTTGAAGCCATTCTTGATTCTTAAATTTACTAGTTCTTCTATGATTGAGAAGGGAAGTGGAGGAGGAGAAGGAAAAGATGTCGCATTGGTATCTGTTCTTCCTCCTCCAAATGCCTCCGAGAGGAGGCTTAGATGTTGGTTTTTTTTTTTCTTTCTTCTCTTTCAACAATGTGTTTGTGAATTTTTTGTTATTTCTATTTTTGTTTGGCCAACTATAGAAGGGAAATAAAATGACCCAGACATTTCTGTTTACCGGTTCTGGACCGGGCGGTTAGATTTTCCCGCGCTAGCCAGATCACGGCCGATGAGAATGAGGAGTCTCCACGTGTCTTGTTCTGTGGGTTCAACTGAGAGAGTTAATTAATACAGAGGTTGGGATTTATATTGATGAACGAACTAATTGGACTATACAGATGGAAAAATCTGTCCTTCCAACCTATCCGAAAAAAAGATCCTCTGAGCATCTCATACAGAGAGATTTGAGATTGCAAAGGAGAAATGGTGGGATCTCTTACCTCCCAGTGTAATTCAAGATGCTCCAAAAATGATAACAGAGAGGTGAGAGTCCATTCTGAAGGTCTTTTTTGATCCCCCCTCGGCTTATAGAATTCTAAGATCTTGGAAATCTAGAGTTCTATGATTTATTTATTTATTTATTTATTTTTGGAGAACTTGGTTTGCATGATTTGTTGTTTTTTTAATGGTCTGAAACAAATTATTTTGGGTGACCATCAATTCTTGTTCGTTGTGGATGAAGATTGTGTATAAGAAATTTAATTGATCCACACGAGTTTTTGTAGTTGCACTTTGAATGAACCTGCATTGTTTGTTCTTTGGGGGATCAAATGACTGGGATTTTTTTTTTGATGATCCAATACTAGTTGAAAAAATCTTGGATGCATAGAATAACCCACAATGATGCAGGAACATTCTACTCAACTACAGATAGGCCAAATGCATCTATCAAATGACCAATTTTATGGAGTAAAATATAACTCAAAACATATCGAACAAGAACAACTCATGGTTTGACCATATCAACCCAACACTTAGTTAAACAAGCCCATGAATATGGTCGATCCAAGATTCTCTAGAGGCAACTTTTATTATCTCATAAGTGTTAATTGAATCATTGACTTTCTTTTGAAAGAGGATATATATTTTGTAAATTGTGTTTCTAGCATTGAAACATAACATTTTCTTTAAATTATATTTTATATTTTCTAAATCTTGTAAGTCGAAGTGAAAATTTTATAAGTTGTAATACCTATTTTCAAAGTTTTAGAATGAGTTTCTTTTTTGTTTCAAGACATTGGAATAGTGCAAGTCAACCTAGAGCTTGTTGCCTAGTTATGATGCTTGTCTCCTTCCTTTGCCTATATAAGGTCTATATAAGGTTGTAAGATGAATGAAAAGTCAAGTTAAGTTTAATCAAATTTATTAAAAGTTAGATAAGAGTGGATCTTTTGAGTGTAAACTTTATCTCTTATCCTTCTTCTTGTGAGAGTTGAAGGTGGCGAGACCAATCTCTTATCCTACTTACGTTTGATCGTGACTAATCTGTTAAAGGTGACAAGCATTTTCTTATCCTTCTTCGTCTAATCAATCGATCCGTTTGAGGTGACAGGATCCCTATCCCCAATCCCCATCA
This sequence comes from Acorus calamus, assembly GCA_030737845.1. Taxonomy (NCBI): domain Eukaryota; kingdom Viridiplantae; phylum Streptophyta; class Magnoliopsida; order Acorales; family Acoraceae; genus Acorus; species Acorus calamus. The sequence continues at coordinate 9,191,107 of CM060876.1, read as the reverse complement.
CACAAACCTTGTGTATTAGGTAAATCTGACTCGAACTTGAGACCAACGGAGATCAAAACCTAGGATTCTAGCCAAAAAGTCAACTTGTGTGGGTTACTCAGTTTGATGTTATGCATTGACGCATTGTACTGAATTAAGCTAAAACAATGGAATTGGTTAAGCTAAAACAATGAAATTGTCCAAATTGTGATCCTCTTCATTAAGCTAAAACAATGGAATTGGTTTTCTGATGTCATAATAAATTTTTTGATGCAAGAACTGGCTTGATTTGGGCAGCAATGCAAGCAGCCTTTTTTATTAGTAGTGCTGCGGAAGTTATCTTGGTCGAAACACGTACCAGGAGCATCCGGACATGCTTCCTTCAAAGAAGGCTGGGAAACTACTCTCCAACTGAAGCATTATAAAGTAGCACTACAATCTTCTCTTCGATTTGTTTAAAACGCTTATCAGAGCGTCGAATTTGCTCCTCCATTTCTTGGAGTTCTTGGATATGAAATCCACATATGCTTTCTTGGTTGGGATTAATGCAAATCAAATAAGGGTTGTTTGACAATGGATGACGAGAGTTTATAGTCGTTTGCATTGCAGTTGGTGTTGATGGGTCGGATCAAATGAAAATAATGTTGTTACAGGCAGTGTCTGAGGAGAGTCCCGGTCACTTAAAAGCCATTCAATGATATATTTACCTCACGAGTATAAGAGTATTACACATTGTTTAATTTCTTGTTTTACATCTAATGGGTTTATGCAATACATCACGAGGATAAATTTTTTTTTATAAAAACATATACCTTAATAGACGATGCTTTATATTTTAAAAAAAATTAGACCGTTTCGTTTTTGTAGGTTGATCCGGTCTTAAAACACACAAATTGTATTTGGGACTGTTCGCAAACCGTTTTTAACGATATTCAAAGAAAAATGATTTGTTCATCCCTTTTACGATTACGCATTCAGTCTTCGATCATTAAAATATTTTAAAATTATTTACTCGTATAATGAAATACACAATATTATGAAAAGTGAACTATATATATACCTAGATAAATTAATATATTTTCTTTTTAAAAAAATTATTTTTTAAAATCGAGTGTACATTGATGGAGTATATATTGCACTGACAATATATACTACACTACACTAGTATAAAATAGTCTTTGAATTGTAAATGAAGTTACAAAATGGATTGAATGTAATAACAGTGAAATGAAAATTCTACAACCTCATTTACTAGCCCGCTTGCAGTCCGTATCCATTTTGTTATAAAAATGATATACATTATCTAGTAAATTATATATTTTTATAGAAGATGAAATATATACCCTAAGGAATTAAGGATACATTTTTTTTAAAAAAATGTAATTTTTTTTTAATGAAATGTGTATTTCATTGGACAACTAAAAAATAGATAGCAACTCAAGGATAATTGTATTAGGGACTGTCGGACTGATGGAAAATGTTACCCTTGGATAATTAGACATTCATGTAGTCCTTTTGCAAATGTTTTGATTTTTTTTATAGTGAAATACATACTTTTATCAAAACAAAAGTAAAACGTAGAATACCTTTTTTGTTGGGCAACCGAGAAGGCATTAAACGAATATGTTTTCACATTTTGGTAATAGAATATATACTAATAATTAATTATATACTCTATTGAAAATTTTTACATTTTACGTTTGGTGACATGGGTTTTGTTGGAAAAAATTTTTGGGTCTTGACCATTTGTTGGTCAAAATGAATTTAGATTCCACTAATTTTTTTTTTAGTGGAACCACATTGGATTGAGTTCCTCTCATCGAGGAGATGAATGTAATATATTTATATTTTCAAAATCATTTCTGGGTGAATGAGAAAATTAGATTTAAAGTTTTTCTAACAATATGGTGAAAATGGGTTATTGAGAAAAAATATTAAGGATTTATAAGATGAGTTGTTTGTACTCTAGTGAATTGCTTTTTATGGACACCTTATAATGAACTTTTCCATACGGGGTGGTGAGCGTATTAGCGTTTTAGAGGCATACTTGGCATGCGCACATTGACGCTAGGAGCTAGAGTCTTTTCTTTTTAGATTTTTTTGTCAAATCGAACGGTGAAGACCATTTTGATTAAAAACAATCTAAACCATCCATCGGAGGAAATCTCATATGCAATATGGACTGTTGGATTACGATATGGCTGTTGATTGGTTGAAGGAGGGATGCCTTAGGTTATATTTCAGTAGAAAAATTGAATATAAGAATAGGTGCCTCCTACAGTCTCTTCAACATTTTTCTTCTTTACATAAACCACCAAGTCCCTGCATTTTGAGACTACTGAAATCACTAAGTCCTTTCAGTTCTTGCATACTATCTATTGCATCCAGTCTAGTTTAGTATGTCTAGAGAGAGTGTCGCAAACAAAGTTGGTTCACTGGTCCTCTGATTTGAAGTGCTGCCAAAGGACGTTTGACCGTTGTATCATGGGAGACATTTGCCGCTATCCATGAGCACCAGTGAAGGGCGAATAATGTCTTAAGGAGATAGAGTCTAACTCTAACCTCAGTCTTCCTCTTCATCAAAACAGACTCGCTAATTTAATACGTCGTGTTCTTCTTCCCTGTCTTGTGTAATAACTCCCTACTAAATTTTAATTACAGGTTTATAAGAGTATTCAATATATGAGCACCCTCCATGGTAATGATGAGGTGTTGGATAGATACAAGATGCTTATACACCTATCTAAGGTACCGTTTGGCTTTGCGTCTGGGGCGCGTTTGCGCCGACCGACGCGGTGCAACGGAAACTCGCAAACAAACACAAAACTTGCGTTTGCGGTTACCATTCAATTCATGCGTTTAATGTGTAATATTGCTCGCTTCTCCGACGCCTCAAAACATTGATTCGGCAGACGCGGAGCGCTTCAACCGACGCGGAGGTGCTCAACGCGGAGCCAAACGGCACCTAAGTGTAAATCTGGTTTTTAAAACTGATTCTATAGGAAACTCATTCCCTAGTTTTTAGAAATCGCAACTTCTGGATACTATTTTTCTGAAATCTGTTTATAGGAAGCTGCTTGCACGACTGCAGAAAACAGCTTTCTGTAAATGCAAAAACTGCCAATTCGTACAACCAAACGCTGCTTAAGGTAGTGTTTGGAAACACGTTTGAAAATTAGGATTTTGAATAAAGCGAATTAAATAAAATTGATTATTAGAAATCACATTTTCTGCGTTTTTTAAAAAGTAACCTTTTGTATTAAAAACTATAAGTAACTTTTTAATTACGTCTGCTTTCTGGAATGCGTTTGGTAACACGTTTACGCTTTCTGTTTAATTAAAAACATAATCGACTGATTGAAGTATTGCCAAATGCTCCCTAAAAATCCATTTGGGATTGTGATTGAGAATTTTAAAAAACATTATTTTAGGCTTCTCAGATGCGAAAAAAGGAAAAATTTCAAAAATAACCCTAAAAAAAACAAAATTTTAAATTTGACCCCGAGACCAAATTATTAGCAAAACTGATCCAGACTCCAGAGTCTGTTTGAAAAGGGAAATTTTCAAAAACAACGTGGCGCGCTGACTGGACGCCACGACGGAGACGTGATCTAGTATCACGTCTTTGTCATGCTGAACCCGCGCGCGCGAGTTCAGTGTGCATGCATGGGCCTCCCACAGGGCTCCCACAGTGGGAGGCCTGTGCATGCCATGCACGGGCCTCCGCGCGCGCGTGCGGGGGTTTGATTAATTTTTTAAAAAAATTAAATTAAATTTTTATAAAATTAACCAAATCATATAGTGGAAATTAAAATTGATTTAATAAGGTTTAACTTTGATTTAAATTAAAATTAAGTTTAAAATTTTAAATTCAAATTAAATTTTAAATTTAATATTCAGATAATATTTAAATTTTGATTTGATAAAACAACCATTTATAAAAAAATAATTTATAATAATTCATATCATATTTAATATTTAAAATTAAGATAATATTTTAAATCAAATAAGGAAAGTAATAATAATCAATTATTTATAAAATTAAAGTAATTTAATATTCAGATATTCAGATATTATTTATAATAGTGGCATGCACGGGCCTCCCACGGGGGAGAGGGGAGACGTGATCGTGGATCACGTCTCCCCCTGTGGGAGGCCCATGCATGCACGTTGAATCCGCGCGCGCGCGTCGATGCGCGCGCGGGTTAAACATGACAGAGACGTGATACCGGATCACGTCTCCGTCGTGACGCCCAGTCAGTGCGCCATGTTGGTGCGTTAACCGGGGTTAAACGGACTCATGATCAGTTTTGCTAATAATTTGGTCTCGGGGACAAATTTGAAATTTTATTTTTTTGGAGGGTTATTTTTGAAAATTTCCCAAAAAAAGGGGCAGCTATTACCACCCCATCACATCTTCACCCCACCCCTTTAAATATTAATAAAAAAATATTTCACATATATTTTAAAAATAACATCCCACCCCCTTTATGTCCATCCCATCCATCTCTTTCAAATGAAAATTTCATCCCCAAAATCAAACCAAAAAAAAAAGAAAATTTAAAATTCATTTCTCAATCCAAACCCATCTGCCAAATAGACTCTCCAAAACAATAAAATCATTAGAAATCTTTACAATTTTTTTTTAAAAAAACAACAAATCCAATCCCAAATTCTAATCAAGCCCAGATCTCCTGAGATCCCAAAAAAAAAATCTAATTAAAAGAAAGATTAAACACCTCCGACGAGAGTCTCGTCTCCGTCTTCACCATCTTCATCTTTAGTTTACATAGAAAACCAAAAAGAAAAAAGAAAAAAACAAAGATTGATGGCTTTGTCGAGTACTGCTCAAACCTCCTCCATGAGCCTTGCCGACAATGACTCTCCAACAAGACGCCTAGAAGGTAAAGTTGGGGGATTTATTGGTCCATTTTTAGGGTTAGAGTTGGGTTGATGGTAACAGTAATGGACGTGGAAACGGCCACCGGGGGTTGATAGAGGCAACGATGGATGCCGGGGGAGGACCTCCGACGGGAGGTTGGAGAAGAAGAAAGAAAGAAGAGAGAGAGTGGGTTTTTTAAAATGACAGGGGTGGGGTTTGTAGGGTTCATTCCCTCCTTTTAATATAGGGTGGATTCACAGTTTTTAATGAATTAGATGGGTGGGGAAGGTAATGGGGTGGGTTAGATGAATACTGGTGTGGAAATAACGGCCCCTAAAAAAAATGCTTGGGATGCTGCCACCACCCTCTAAACGAAGATGCCAAAATAGTGTTTGGATCTTCAATAGTGTTATGACAGATTCTCCGGCCCCACGACGGATCCAAATGGGCCTAATGGGCCTAAAGCCCGTAACCTGGAAAAAGTGAACCGCGACGCAGCGGACAGGAGACTTTCCTTCCCTTTGGTCAAACGGAGAAAGAGAGACGCGAGTGAAACGTAAGCCGATCGGGAGATATAAACAAATCCAAAACTGACGTGGAACATAAGCCAATTGATCTACTACTACCAAAATCATAACCGTTCAATTAAACGGTCCAGATTTTGCCACGAGTATGATCGAGGGCAACGAGGAACAGTTTCTCATTTTACGATTTTGCCATCCAATCGCCTCTCTTTATCTTTGCTTGCCTCCTGAGACTACATTTTCTCGCCCCAGTTTTCTCTCTCTCTCGCTCTTTGAAGGGTTTTTGTTTCTGTGCGTGTGTTCGAGCTTCCGAACGATCGATCATGGCCGACCAAAGCAATGCCGACTCCCGTCACCCCCTCACCATCGCCCATCCCGAGCAGATCACCAAAGGTAACCTGGCCACCACCGTTCAATCGCTTCCCGCCTGCGTTGTTTCAACCCTAATACTGCTCCGCCGGTGATTTCTCCTTAAACGGCGGATATATTCGTCTCTGACCGGAAACCCTAGTTTTCTGCGATGTTTATGACGGTCGATGAATAATCTGTTCAAGAAATCTTAAGTAGGGTTTTGATTGGGTATTTTAGGGTTTTGTCCATTGTCGTTTGTTTTTCTCTCTCACGTTGAGTTTTGATATGAAGGTCTGTCCGTTTTTTCAAAAAAATATTTTTTTGGTTCTCTTTCATCTCGTGTGAAAAGTTCAGAGTTGCATGGATTAGTACAAATTGAGTTTTTGACTGGTTCAGATATACTGTATCCAGAAGGTGAATCTTAAGGAAAAAGAAAAAGAAGTGATGGCTATTTGATATTAAATAAGAAGCAAATGAAGGAAACCTGGGGATATAAGTTGGTATTACTCAAAATATGAGGAGTTAACTAGCTGGATGCTTATGGAGAAATTTTTTTTTTTCTCTCGTATGTATGATTCCACTCTGTCTAATCCTTCTTTAGTTTATGAGAAACATGCATCAATAATTTGAAAATAACAAATTTTTACATTTTGCAAATGTCAAGTAAGGTCTGTATCACCGTAAAATAATTTGGTTCTCAAATTTTTTATATTTACATGTGGTACCCATGGTATAGTAGTCCCTTCAAAAGAAGCTTGGAAAATAGCTGTATTTTCTCGATTTCTCCCTGTTTCAGCGTATATCGCCAGACTTGGTGTCCATATGGATTGATATTTTATCATTGTTTCAGTTGTTTGTTAGGGGATTTAAGAAACATAAAAATATCCATTTGTGATAGTACATATAAGGTGAATCGACTGATATATGTATACTTGAAAAACCTTGTTCCATGGACATGGCAGGCCAAATTTTGATTACTGCAGAAGTAGCTCACCTTTCTCGGTAGACCTGAAATAAATGAGAATGCATGTTGGACAAGCATTGTTTTTGTGTTTTGTGCCAGTTTGTTATAGTACTGAAGTGATTTGATTGCCTGCCTTTATGCAGTTTGGATTGGTTGCACTTTACATCCTTCATGTTTAAGATTTATCTTCTATATATTACCTGTGCCTCATTGTTTTACCTATCTATTATTGGCAATGCCCTTTCATTCCTGCATGGCTCTGAGATTATGCTTCCTAATCCCTTGTTGTCCGAGAACTGAGATATACTTACCTATTCTTATCAGCAGTCTATATGTTGTCATCATTGGTATCTACTCATCCATACGTTTTTGTTTCATAATTATATTGGTCTCATATGGAAATTTTGTATCTATTGGTTTCATATATTTGTATATTTAATATTTGTAATTCTTGCCATTTTTTTATTTTTAATATGTTTGTTGATTATAAATTTTATGTAGTTGCAAGGGTTGTATGACAATTGGCCCACCCAGTCATCATGCTCTATCATGTGTAATTAACCACACCCATGTGTGAATCTTTTGTTTCCTCTTTGTTCTTTTTAGGCATCCATGTGAACCTGTATTGATATCTGTCCCCTGATGAGGTTATGCATGATCAGTTTAGCAGTGCCTCAAAGTGTATTTTGACCAGTTTGTTGTTCATGTTATATATTGCAATATAGGAAATTCATATTTCTGTCATATTGTTATCAAGCAATGTGTGCACATGACAATGGTTATTGCTACCAATGGATTTTGGCATCATGCTTTTTAAGTTGCCATATGCATGACTTTTGTCTTTGGCTCATAAATTTCACCGCCACCAGTTGAATACATTTATTTTCTGCTATTCTCATACTGGGATTTAGTCTGTTGTAGCTCATGTGCACAATGTTTATTATGACCTTGCAAATATATTCTCTAGTTTCTTACAACAGATGTAACTTTGACAGTTATAACATCATTTCCTTAAAAAAGTATATAGCCATGAGTGGCCTTCTCTGTACTTATTCTTTCTAATTTTCACAGATATGCAAGGTCCCGATAACCCAATCCCACTTTCTCCACAGTGGCTTCTTCCAAAGCCCCAGGAAAATAAGCTGGGAATTGGAACTGGGGTAAGTACATGATGTATTTCATGGGCTATTGTTATAGTGCTGCATTTAATTTTCCTGTTCTTTCTTTTCGTGTGAATATGTATATACTACCCAATCATGAGTAGCTTAAACACTTCTATTTGATAAGCGTGGATCTAGCTTGTATTACCTAATTGAGGCTAGTATGAGTTTTTCTTTTACATTTTTTTACTTGCTTCGTTACTGTTTTATAGGAAGCTCATTTCAGACCTCATGCAAATCGCCCAGATAGTGTTAAAGCATCGGGTAATGGTGATGACTTTCTTGACACTGAAAGGAAGAAGGATGTTTTTAGACCGTCTTTCATGGATACGGAAACTGGACGTCGTGATCGTTGGCGGGATGAAGAAAGAGAGATCAACTCTGCAATTCGCAAAGATCGTTGGAGGGAGGGAGAGAAAGAACCTGGTGATTCACGAAGGACAGAGCGCAGGATGGATAATTCCTCCAAACATTCTGCAGAAGCACGCTGGGTTTCATCTGAACGATGGAATGAATCGGGTAATCGGGATCGTGAAGGCAGTTATGATCAGCGACGTGATAGCAAATGGAATACACGTTGGGGACCTGATGATAGAGAACCAGAGGGCCGACGTGAGAAGTGGTCGGATTCTGGCCGAGATGGTGATGGGTCTCGTGATAAAGGTATTCTGCATTCAGCTGCTCATGGAAAAAATATGGACAGGGAGGGGGACCATAATTCTCGCACGTGGAGGTCTAACTCCCAAAATCGTGGGAGAGGTGAGTCTCCATATCACCAAAATCTGACACCAAACAAACAGGGTCCCATGTTTGGCCATGGTAGGGGAAGAGGTGAAAATTCTACCACTGTTTTCTCCATGGGCCGTGGAAAGGCTACCCATAGTGGAAACTCTGCAAATAACAGTTCTTATCCATTAGGTGCCCCGCTAGACAAATCTGACGGGGTCCATGGTGATTCAAGACTAAGATACAGCAGGATGAAACTACTTGACATTTACAGACTGACTGATGTGAGCAATTTTAGAAAGCCATTGGAGGGATTTGTACAAGTGTCTTCTTTGACTCAGGAAGAACCACTGGAGCCCCTAGCACTTTCTGCACCTACCTCTGATGAATCTGTAATGAATTTTACAGTTTTTTTTGGAATTGTGTTGGCTCCTGTCATGTCCCTAACTTTTAGCTTCTCTTTTTGGCAGGTTATTTTGAAGGGGATCGACAAAGGGGATGTAGTAAATAGTGGTGCTCCCCAGATTTCTAAGGATGGATCAATTGGACGGAATTCTAATGATGTAGTCCATCTGAGGCAGACCAAGCTTGGTATTTTGCCTCTGCTCTTTTTTCATAGTAGTAGACCTAATGTGATAATGTTTGCTTATCATTATTTTTGCTGAGATCTAAAAATTGTTGCAGGAAGTAGAGACGATTTATGGTCTGCTGCAGATGATAGCAAGGAGGAAAGCACCGGCAATCTAAAAGGTGGGAATTTCACTGGTTATGGGAGCCCAGCCTATGAAAAAAACATGCAACATTATGTGTCTGTTCTTTTCCTCCTTATGTTTATTTGATTTTTATAGCAAAATGTTTTATATTTTGTTTATGCTATCCATGAATAAAATACTTATACGTGATTCCACTGTTTGCATCATGCTCTATATTTGCATTATGAATTAGATGCTAATTAAATGAACTATAATTGTAAATAGTGGAAAAATAGTTAGATCACTTTTTACTATTAATAGATGGGTTTACCCCTTGCTTGAATTTTTGAACAAAACAATGGGTGTGATTGAATAATGTTAGGAGTAGTTTTTTTTTTTTTGATCCAATGGTAGGCTTGCGCCCTCTACTATATAAAGGGAAAGCCCAAGTAAGTACAAGTTCAAAACCTCCAAGAAACTTCGAACCTACACAGGAGTTCTGCGTTAGGCCAAAGTTCCCAGAAGAGGAAAAAGGAAAAAATATTACAAACACTCACTCATGGACCATGAACACCCCGTTAACCAGACAAGTCGACTTAGCCCCAACACAGAACATGCCCCAATCAGTCACCAGACGTACAATCGACACCCTTATTTTTTCAGCATAGGGAGTACTCCCCTGGAATACGCAATGGTTCCTGATCAACCAAATGGACCATAAGGCAGCCGGTACAAAGATCTGTGTAAACTTCGCCCTCACGCTTCTATCGCCTGTCGCACACAACCCCTTCCCTTCCAACCACAACTCCTCTAAGGTACCCGAAAGGCACCCCACCCCTCCGGCCACCGCTAGCCACCGCCACACCTGCTTGACCAGAGGACATAGAATGAACAAATGTGTAGCCGTCTCCTCTGACTCCCCGCATAGCACACACCTCACATCCATCATCGGATCCCATCGCGCGAGGCGAGATTTTGTCAAGATCCTTTCCTGGAACAGAGTCCAAAGGAACGCCTTCACCTTTAACGGAATCTTGCATTCCCACACCTCCTTATACATCCGTGCCAATGTTGGACTACCCGGTCTCCCGCGCCTCACCCATGAGTACCCTCCCTTAACCGAGAATCCATCCCCTGGTTTGGGACTCCAAATGATCTCATCACTCTTGGAATCCACCACCTTCTCGCAGTGTAATTCCTCCAGCAGCTTCAAGTACTCCTCCACTTCATTATCATTTAGGTTCCTCCTCACCAAGACTTCCCAGTAGCCGGTCTCCCCTCTAGCCCTCCAAAATCTGGACACCGTCGCATCCGTCTCCAATGTTAGGAGTAGTTTAGCACTCGTTATATGAATAAACATTTTTTTTTCTTTTTTAATTTTCAATCTCCTACATTCTCTATGTAATTCCTAGTGTCTACAGTACCTGAAGTCTCTCTCTTCTCCTATAGAACTCTGCCCTCAGACAAGTCACAACCAAAAAAGAAAAAAAATTCTAATTTGAATGACATTTTATAATCATCTTTTCAAGAAATATATATTTATAAAAATTTGATCATGTTTTGGGATTTGGGATGCAACTTGGGTGGGTTGGGAGGTTGGAACTCAACTTGAACCCAACCTGAAGTTAGAGGAATTCAACCCAAACTCAACCCAAGCAACATTGGATAAGTCAAATTTTTTCTCACAAATTAAACAATGAAATTAATTTAGAACATTTAAATTTAACGCTCCCTATTTTTTGTCCGGGTTGGTCCAGATTATCTAAATCCACAACCCAAACTTAACCCGAATTAGGTTTGGGTTCGGATTAAACCCGAACGCCAAAACCCCAACTCAAACCTGTCCGAATGTTAAATTCCCTATTTCGGATTATATTGAAATTAATAAAGCAGTATTAAATAAAATAAGGAAATAGTGACAATAGTATATTTGAAGCCCCCATTTAACTACAATCCTGGCTACGCCCCTAGTTCATGTCCATGACTGACATTTAAGAGTCAGAAAATGATATGTCCAACTCCATTTGCAGCACATACATGTATTTTTTTTAAGCATATACTTATCTAATGAAGTATATTCTTTATAAAAATTGATGTACATACTCGGATGAATTAAATGCATATTTTTTATGTTTTTTTTATAATGTAGTATATACTGAGATAGTGTAGTATATAGGCAATTTCATAGTGTGTTAGTGACTTGGCAACTGTAAAAGGGAATGCCATTAAGAGTCCAAAACTGGGCCTTATTTTCTTTTATAAATATCTTTAATTTTGTGCTTTTTCTGATTGTTTTCTAGCAGGCCTGCCCTTAAATTCCTATGCTTTACATCATATAGAAATTCCAGAATGCGTAATACTAAAATATATTAGGATATGTTCAGCTATTGGACATGGAGTGTGGGACACAGCCCCAATTCCTGATGTGGGGTACCCATGTTACATGGGTGGTTATTGCTGTTTTCTCATTAGAGTTCTAAAATCTACTTCATGGCCTTTGGTATTATTGCTGCCAAATAAACTATAATTTCTATCTTTAAATCCTAGAATGATTAATTTGTAGAATATAAATAACTACTTTCTTCTGCAGTCCTCTCCATTTTATCTTCCATAATTTTTTTGATTTATGAGGACCAGATAATAGCTTTTTTGCTATATAAAAATGGTTTCGAGCCCCTTGTTCTTCATGGATAACCTCTTGGTTGTGACGTTACCTTGTCAGCTATGTTGTTGAGTTATGAATAGCCAAGATGTTGTCTGATCTTATAGACATCTGATTGGTCTCATGACAGAATAAACTTGTTTTCTCCATTTTATATAGTGCTATTTGCAATGCCCTTGACTATTGATTCTGCATTTTTTATTTTTTTCCCCTTATTGATGAGTGGAAGATGCAGAAATTTGTCCAAAGAAAACCATAAATGGTCACTACTGCCAACCCCATAACTGTAGGGAAATTCCGAAATTTAAATTGGCAGATGGTTGGAAGTGTTGGGACTAGTATGAACCACCATCAAATTGTTGCACTTGATAGGCATCCGATAGTTTCACGTTTATAATATTTTTTTCTGCTAATCATTGTAGCGGAATCTAGTTGCAATTCCTGGCAACATGCCTCATTTAATCTTCTTCTTGGCCATCATATGTTTGATATTCTTATCTTATTGTTTGTATAAGACAGCTATGGAAGTATTATCTGAAAGAATGGTAAAGGTATGGATTTTGGATTTTCAGTGCTAGCACAACTGGCAACTTCAATTTTAGCTGTGGTTTCAGAACACATTATCTTGCAATTTGTTGCTGAAAGCCGCAAAATTGGCAGTTCATGATGCTTTTCTGGATACTTATTTTTTGTGGCTTTGAATACAGAAGGCAGTGTCCATTATAAGGTTGACGAGATGGTACCCAAAGAAGCGAGCATGTGGAGATCTCAATCTGTTGACGAACAACGTTCACTGCATGATTGGAAAGATCTTCCTCCTGAAGTTAGGTCAAGATCATCTGTTATTGGCTGGTCCCACTCACAGAAAGACCAGGAAATTGACAAGAAGACAGAATCTGTTTTTCCGTCATCTTACTACAATGATGAATTTAACTGGCAGAATGAAGGAAGTCTTCGATCAGATAGGCGGACAGACTCAGATATTACTAGGCGATCATCTGAAATCTTGGACCAAGAAAGGGAAGCTCTGAGTAATTTCCAGCCACAATCTTCACCAGAGGATTTATCGTATTATTACAAGGACCCACAGGGTAAAGTCCAAGGTCCATTCTCTGGCAGTGATCTGATTGGGTGGTTTGAGGCTGGCTACTTTGGTATAGACTTGCAAGTTCGCGTGGCAAGTGCTCCGCCCGATAGGCCTTTTTCACAGCTTGGGGATGCCATGCCTCACTTGCGAATGAAAGCAAGGCCTCCCCCAGGTTTTAATAATCCAAAGCAGAATGAGGCTCTGGAGGTAACTAGCAGGGCACAAATTGGCGATGTTGGAGCCATCTATGCTGGCTTGGGTGAAGTGGACCTTATGAAGAATGATCAGAGGAGCAGACATGTGAATGCAACTGAAACAGAGAATAGGTTCCTGGAGTCCTTGATGTCTGGACAAATTAGCAGCCCGCCACTGGAAAAATTGTATATGTCGGAAGGTTGGTATTTCATCAATAGATAAAAAAAACTGTTAGTAATTAAATATTGGGCATACTGGTAAATATGTGAAATTGATTGTTATATATCTGAATTAAGCTTTTGTTCTTGTATGTCAGTTTATCACTTATGCTGTAACATGCATGAATTTTTTTTTTGTTTGCAGGTCTGCAAGGACACTCTGGGATTGGTGGAGGTGGCTTGCCCTCCATGGGTGCAGAAAGTGGTAACAACTTAAACTACCTCTTGGCACAAAAAATGTCATTGGAGCAGCAGAGGTCTCTGTCGAATCCTCTTCAATATTGGCCAGGAAATGATGCAGCATCCATGGTGTCAAAAACAAAGCTTCTTCCAAACAATCCTTTGCAGTCTCTCCCAAATAATCCTTCACAGCTTCTCCCGCATAATACTTCACAACTTCTCCCAAATAATCTTTCACAACTTCTCCCAAGTAATCCTTCACAACTACTCCCAAGTAATCCTACCCAGCATTCAAAGCTGATGCCACCAGTGGCAGACAGTTCTCATCTAATTCCACAACCTCAGCAGCATGTTGACTTGCTGTCTATCCTACAAGCTGCCATGGACAAGCCTCCAGCATCAGTTGTTAATAATGGTGCTACTGGTTGGTCCAATATTCCTGATGTTCGACCGAACAACACTGTTCATGGAAGTGTGGACATCCTTCAAGATAAAGCAGACATCCATCAGAATTCACATTTTTCTTCCCAAGCGGGGTTCGGAATACAACACCAGACAATGCAAATGCAGAATCCTACTCCATCTCATATAATTACACAGACTGCTGATCATCCATCTAACATGGCACCATCAGAGAAATTTCTTTCAGGAATTCCTCAAGATGTGCAATCCTTAAAAATCTTGCAGCAACAGTATCTGTTATCCCAACTCCAGTCGCAATCACTGTCACCTGCCCAATCCCAACCATCGCTCTTTGATAAGCTTCGTTGGCTAGAGCAGCAGCAGCAGGAGAGGCAGCAGCTTATGCTGCAGCAGCAGCGTCAACAGTTGCTCTCACAGGTTCTATCAGAGCATCAGTCTCAGCAACATTTTGTCCAGCCATCCTTTGGGAACCCACAGACTGCTATGCCGGCAGGAATTTTGGACCATCTGGGGATTCGGCAATCATTTGAGCAATTTCAGCTTAATCCACAGACATCAATCCCTCATAATCCACAAACATCAATCCCTCATATACAAGATGGACAGATGCCCAACTTCTCAACTTTGCTTTCCCAAGTTCCTCGTGAGGCTAGTGGTTCTAGATCCTCTTCCCTGCAGTTACCTCATCAGATTTTTGAAAATGCTTCTCAGCCTAAAAATTGGGGAGCTACTCCCCTTCAACAGGTCGAGAGCATTCAGTCGACTGAATCATTGTCTATACCAGCATCAGAAGTGACAGAGAAGCCTTTGCAAGAGGTCCCCTTTGATCTTAAAAAGCATACTGTTGACTCGGAAAGCGCTGCCGCTGTAGTGCAGGAGGGTGTTTCTCTTGATAAAAAAGCTGATGTATTGGTTGTTCCTACACCATTGGAGAGTTTTACATCTCCCAAGGAGGACACAGTGGTTTCTTCGAATAGGTCAGGAAAGATTGACTCAACTATTTCTGGTCAAGTTGAGATGGGTGGTTCTTTTGGAAGTATTCTTGAGGAATCACAAATGCAGAGAGGAGAAATGAACGTAGACTCTCCTGCAGTAAAAGAAGTGAAAAATGTGGAAGGACGGGAGGCAAAGAAAGCTTCAGAGAAGAAATCCAGAAAGCAGAAAAACTCGAAGGCACAATCAGTAATTGATGGGGGCAAGGGGATATTAAACGCTGGCAAGCAAGACATTGAAATAGAGGGTAGAGACGCTGGGGGTTTGAAATTTGAGACTCCAGTCAAAACATATGAAACACCTCATGGAACTTCTCATTTGGGAACAGGAGTTTCTCATTCCTCTGCTCCAGCCCAAGTTTCTCATCAAGTACAGCCTCACCTGTCCAGGAGTACTTCACCTAGCAAAGTTGAAACTGGTGCAGACAAGGCTGAGGCGAGAGAAATCGAATCTGCATCACTTCTTAATGCTCAAACACCTTCAGGTCATCGAGCTTGGAAACCTGCTCCTGGCCTGAAGCCAAAGTCACTCCTTGAAATTCAACAAGAGGAGCAGCAAAGGGCGCAGACGGTCATGGTGGTTCCTGAAGTTGCCACGCCAAATGTTTCACGTTCTTCAGGAACGACCGCTTGGGTTGGTGTGGTTGCCAATTCTGAGCTTAAGTCTAACAAAGATGTCCATCAAGAAGCTAGTGGTCTGCAATTGGTTTCTAGCAATTCTGAAAGTATTACGTCTTCGAAGAGCAAAAAGAGTCAGTTGCATGATCTGTTGGCAGAGGAGGTCCTATCAAAGTCAAATGAAAGCATTCTAGATGTTCCTTCTGTTAGTGACAAAGGAGGTCTTTTGTCTTCACAACCTCTAGCAGTCACCCAGGTGGATCCTGTGTCTGTGGGTGAGGATGATTTTGTTGAAGCTAAAGACACTAAAAAAAACCGTAAAAAGGCAGCAAAAGCGAAGGCCGCTACTGGTAAAACCGCAGCTCCAGTTGCTTCAACTGAAATTTCCTCTTCTCCTGTTCTTATTGAGAGAGGTAAAAGCTCTCGTCAAATGCAGCAGGAGAATGACAATTTGCCAGCAGCACCATCAGGTCCATCTCTGGCGGACTTTGTATTTTGGAAGGGGGAACAACCAAGCTCTGTACCTGCTCCAGCATGGTCTACAGACTCTGCAAAACTGAATAAACAGACGTCATTAAGGGACATTTTGAAGGAACAAGAGAAGAGAGCTCCATCTGCACCACTCCAAGTATCGATTCCAACTTCTACTAAACCCCAGGCAACTCGAATCACTCGTACGAGTAGTTCTTCGTGGCAGTTACACGGATCATCTCCATCAAAAGTTGCATCTCCTGTCCAAATTAGTTCCGCTGCTTCTACCCAGTCAAAAAATAAGACAGAAGATGATCTGTTCTGGGGCCCTTTAGATCAGTCGAAGCAAGATACAAAACAGTATGTTTCTTTGGATGATTTTCAAAGCTTTGCCTTTTCATCATTTTTACAACAAATGAATTACTCTATCTCTTATATGACTTGTTGCTTTGACATATTTTTTTACCCTATGTTCCTGGAATGTCTTGTTTCATGTCATAAATTTTCTGTATGGTACTGCTATTAATGATTTGTTGTCTGTACATTTTGTTTACATGCATAGTAAATATCCATGAATGAAATTATATAGCCAATGCACGTGGCATATTTATACTGGGTGCTTTTATCTTTCAAATATAGTGAAGTATTGCTATCATCACTTGTTCAATTCTATGACAGTTCTCCAATATTGCTATGATGCTGTTCTTATCTCATTCTAGGCCTACAAGTCATTGGACTGCATATGTGATTTGTGCCTCTCAATGTTTTTAAGATGGATACTCATTTCCTTTATATTCTATTATTGTGTGCAATAGATCATAAACCCAGTGAATGCACTGTAAATAAGAGTTTCTTTTATAAATGGAAAATTATCACCTGATCTGTAAGAACATTGACCTGCGTCAGGGTGTCATTGTATTGATTCCATTTTTTATATGTTTGTCATGTGGCAAGAAATTCTGAGAAATCCTGATTATTCTTTTTCTCAAAATTTCCTTCAGTGTCTGCTAGGTTGTCACTTGTCAGTCTTTCTGTTTGTAGCATTTTGTTCCGTGAATAGACTGGCTACTATGACATGCCACAAACATGAACACATTGCTTTTGGAATGGGATTGCCCTATGTTATTGCTGTTTCTTTTTCATCTGTGGACCATTACCAAGCACAGACACTTCTCTCGGGCCTCCGTATCTGGGTCGGACATGGACACACACCCGACACATGTTAGACACGGGCCTAGGCGTGTCCTGTACACTGGGCCTGAATTCTGGTCTGGACACAACCCAGGACACGGGTCTAACCTGTTTCAGCCCTACAGTTCAAAAAAAATAAAAAAAAGGAAGGCCACGGACAGCTGTCAAACCCATTTAAAACTGCCCAAGTGCAACCCATTTAAGCACAACCCAAAATTGAAGAGGGAAAAAACAAATACAAACATAGAGATCACAAACATAACACTAACAAAACCCAAAACTGTATGGAGTATGTCCATTTTGTATTTTAAACATTTTTAATATATTTTAAACCCAAAAAAATGTTCTGATAGAGATTCTTTGTTGGCTTGTGATATGGTGGATTTATAATATATCTTTATGTAAAACTGGGAAAATAAATAAAAAGGATAAAATTAAGACAAAAGAAAACAAGTACTTTGGTCCGTGTCAATGCAAAATAGTTTTTTTCCCCTTCTTTAGATGTTTAGAGATGTTTAGATTTATTTCAGCTTCACAAAGACCTATTACTCAGTGTATTCTTGTCGAAGACTGACTAGTTAAGTTGTATCCTTCAACATGGGAAGGGGTCTTCTGACAAGGCGACCTGTTATCCCTGTTTGTTTTCAACTTTTCATCCCTGTAGCAAATGTGCTAAGTTGGATGATTCATAAAGGAGTGGCATATGGATTGATCCACGAGCTAGAAGTCACAGGAGGCGGTTCTTGTGTCTCCTACATTCAATATGCCGATGACACAATCCTTCTTTGCGATGAAAAGAAGAGCAACTTGGAGGGCTTCAAATTCAGTATCAAACGTGAACAGTCTTCTATCTAAAGTGAATTTCTCCAAAAGCAACTTAGTGGGTATCAACATTCCTATTATGAGGTTTGCATACTAGCTTCAAGGTTGGATTACAATACTTCCAGCTTCCCTATGAAATATCTTGGGCTCCCTCTCTACACAAGTTGTCTCTGGAAGTAGGATTCGGATTCTCTTATAACAAGGTCTGAGAAGAAGCACGAAGGATGGAAAGAGAGCTTCTTAGTTTGGGGGGGGGGGGGGGGGGGTTCGGCCTGTACTTCTATAAATGGTCCTCACTAGTCTTCCTCTCTACTTCTCCATCTTCAAAGTCCCAATTGGCATCCTCGAGAAAATGGAGAGAATGAGGAGGAATTCTATGGAATGTAACTAAGGAGAGCGGTAATAGCCTACGCTTAGCAAAATGGAGCCTAATTTGTAGAGCCATGAAGGAAGGTAGAATGGGCGTGCTTATCTACACCACATGAGCAAAACTCTATTAAGGAAATGACTTTGGTGATTGATTGCCAATTCAGACTCCCTTTGGATTAGTCATCAGAGGAAATACTAGGGTGGATGCACTGGACTCTCTTTGATCCCCCAATCTAGAATGATGCTTGCCAAGGTGTGGAGGACATCCTTGACTTGGCCGAGGTGTTTGAGAAGGGAGATTCAATTCTTCCCTAGAAATGGAGTTGATACTAGATTTTGGAAAGATGCTCAGCTTCAAGGTGCTCCTTCATCATCACTTTTTCAAATTAATATCGATTGGCGTTAGATACGAATGATCTCATTTGTAATTCCTTCATGTATGGAGATAATTGCATCATTTGGACCATGTGGATTGTGTCATTGTCTAAAGTGGAGGAGTTGGCATCTCTCCTTGTGATTCTCCAAGAGGTGGATCTTATCTTGGAAGAGGACTAAAGTATCTTGGAAATTGTCACCTTGAATTGGATTTTCCGTGAGGTTTTTTTTATGGAAAGCTCAATAAAAATCTTGCCCTAGACAGATCTACCTCCCAGTTTGACCACCTTATTTGGGGGCACCATTGAACATAAGATGCTTCATGTGGCTTCTTACGCTCGACAAGGTTTTCACTAGGGTCAATCAATTGAAATAAGTGCACGATGGTGATAGTATGTGTGAGTTGTCTAGGATGGAAGAGGTATCTAGGGACCACCCTTTCCTTGGGTGTCCTTTTAGTGCAAAGATATGGAAGAAGTTGAGGTGGACCCTCGAATCTCGGTGCTCTTTCAATGAGATTGAAGAAATGTGGTGTTGGTTCTGGAATAGGCACAAGTGAGGGGATCGAAACAATATTGGAAAATTCCAATGGTTGATTCTGCACGTGGCATGTTGGAGTATATGGATCACTCGAAATGAATGTTTATTTGAACAAAAAACGATACTACTTGGAAAACACGTGGGCGGCAGTGCCCTCGAATCTTAGAGATTGGTTACTATGATATTAAAAATGGAATGGCTTGGGAGTTGAAGCCTTTGGAATTGTGAAAGGGAATCCCGTTTTCTAATTGATCATCTTCTTAATCCCTTTCCTATATTTCTTCTTTCATTCCTTTGTACAAAGTCTTTTGTTATGGGGCTTCTAATTGTTATGAATGGAAGCTCCTAAATTTCCTTCAAAATAAAGTTGTGCCGTGCCACATTATTTTCCTTTTTAAATTTTTCTCCTTATGTTTTGGGCCGTTGTTGCATTATATATGATGTCTAATTATTTATTGTTATTATCCAATTATTTAATGTTATTATTTTATGAAATAAGGTGGGATTTTTACCACTTCTAGTCATGGAATGAGAAAAGGTACAGATCTGGGATGCCTAAATATCACATAGACAATTCCTTCAACCTCTAGGGGCAAGGGTGTTGGGTGTACTTCAAAAAAGCTGCCTGAGACCCGTAGCCCAAAAGGGAAACATGAAATCAAAATGAAATAAAATAAAATAAATCAAAACGCAGAAAACATTTTTGGGAGGTGCATTAGGTAAGGAATCTACCAACTTCCCTAGAGGCAAAACCAGGAACCCGAGGTATTGCAGCTCCCCAACAACCAAAATATGTGTCAATTAGCTGCTTTGAATCTCCCCAGGCTAAATCTCGCAGCTTGAATTCCAAAGAATGTGGCACGTGCTAGAACAATGTTAAATAGGGAAGACCTGTAACATATGAAGGCATCAAGGATATGAAACATAGCAATGACCCTCTTTTTGATGATGATGTGAATCCAAAGCATTCTTGTGTGAATTAATTATAATGGTTGTTTATTCTGAATGTTGATGATTTATTAATTTTTGAATTCATGGAATCATTTGTGACCTTAGCATCCATAAAGTTGACCCCAATAAGTTGTGAAACCCTTTTCGGTGGCATCATTTATCTGATAATACCTTCAGAAAGGATAAAATATATCAATCCTTTTGAATGATAAAAATCAAAAGGTATAGAATTTGATAATTTCATGTTAATTTGGTCGCCTTTTTATTTTAACAGTTCTTGTAATCATTATATATTATGGGGAACTGTAAATGTTTTTGTGTTCCTTTTCTTTCATGGATATTCATTGGTTTCATGCACTAACTTTTCATTAAAAAATCAACGAGTTATTTGGAGTATTGTTCGATATGCTATTTTGCAAAAGGGTGTACGTGTATAAGTTTGATTGCTAATATTAAACATGTGATGCCATTTCTGAAAAGAAGAATGTGTCATAATTTTACACATTCTCCCTTAGATTAATCAGTTTACTTTTATTTTCACAAGCAGGTCTGAATACCCATCTCTATCAAATCATAGCAGCAGGGGTACGAAAGCCCCCACTGTAAAGGGATCTCCTGGGGCTACAACTATTCGCCAGAAGCCTTCAGGAAGCAAACCAATAGACTATTCCTTCTCTTCTTCCCCTTCTGCTTCTCTATCATCATCAAAAGGGAAGAGAGATGCCACAACCAAATATGCTGGTAAGGCTCATCTTACATCAATGGCTTCCTTTCCATCGTTTAAGATTTCCTCTAATTTTCAAACCTTGTTTTCTATTTGCAGAGGCCATGGACTTCAGAGAATGGTGTGAGAGTGAATCGATCAGGCTAACTGGTGCAAGTGGTATCCTTCTTTACTTTATAATCACTTAAATCAAGATCTAATTTATTCTCTTTCTTCATATTCTTCTAGAAAGGCATGCTCATGGAAAAAAGAAAATAGGGCTTAAGCTTAAACCTGGTTTCTGTTCCTGATTTCATTCTATTTTCTTCTTAACCTGATTTTGCCAGACATGAGTTTCCTAGAGTTCTGTTCAAAGCAGTCCACCTCAGAAGCTGAGATGCTTTTGAAAGAGAATCTTGGTCCACTGGACCCTGACCATACATTTATCGACAAGTTCCTCAATTACAAGGAGCTGTTGTCAGCTGACATAATTGAGATCGCGTTCCAAGCTCGAGGTGAACGTAGGGCGACTGGTGATGTTGTCGGACGCCCGAATACTGATTATGCAGTAACAGCGAGGGAATCGCAAGCTGATGCAGGACTGGAAGCATCTGCAAAAGGAGGTGGGAAGAAGAAAGGGAAGAAAGCAAAGAAGGTGCCCGCCTCGGTGTTAGGGTTTAACGTAGTCAGTAACCGGATAATGATGGGTGAGATCCAGACCATTGAGGATTAGGTGGGTTTTCATGGCAGAGTGTATATACATTGTCTCAAGAACTGTCTGTAAATTTTTGTACCCTCCCTTTTGAATTTTTGCTGTTTTTTCACCGTTATTTATTTTTTTGTGGTTTAACCCTTCCCTTTGGTCTTCCCCACCGCTGTAGCGCAACAGCAGCTGTTATCACTAACTTATCAGCTTGAGAGATTTTGTTGAATGATTTTGAGCAGATCCCTTGTGATGACAGTATTTATTTTAAAACCAAGCAAGGTGAATCTTGGAAGAAAGAATCTTGATTTCACTCATGCAAGTTCCCTTGTTTTTTCCCCCCCCCCCCCCCCCCCCCCCCCCCCCCCCCCCCCTCCCAATTGTGTGATGTGCTTTCGTATGTGGGTGAGCTCCTAGATAAATATATGATTGCTTTTTTTTTTTTCAAGTTTTTCAAAGTAGCCATTAATATAATTACTATACATCTCCCATGATTATATTTAGATGCCTGTTGGTTGTAGCTTTTGAAACAGTATGGATCAGTGAAAACTGAAGCCGTGGCTGGACAATCCTTAGTTGTCAAAATGAGCTTTAAAATGTAGTGTTACGATTTTGTTTTCAATGTGCATCTGGTTGTTTTTTCATCTGAATGAGAGGTAAGTTGGAACAATGTTAATGGAACTTTGATTGCTCTAAAAAATTCTAGTGTGCTGCAAATGTTTTATATTTGTCATTGCATGCAATGAAGAAAGACAAAAACAGAAATGATTTAGGTTTTTGAATTTCAATAGATATAATTCATGCCTTTTTTTTGGTGACAGCCTTTCAGGCATGTATTTAGTACAAAATATGTAACTTACAGAAGACAACCGAAGTTGTCTGATACCCTCAGCCAAGGCCAGAGCAGATCTTCCAATGGACCTTCGAATTTGAGTATCTTTCATCCCATTAGTAATTGTTGACTTCTGACTTCTAGCTAATTTTGCCAACTTCTCCTATCCTACTGACTTTGCAAAATCAAATAGGATCATGTGGATAATCCCAACCTTGAATTTCTTCAACAATCTCTTGAATCTGAGGCAGTCCATAACCTGCACCTTGCAAAAGTTGAACAAACACCTCTACATCAGATCCCACATGCAATCTCTGCAGACCCAAAGAGCGAGCATATCGAATAGCCATTCTTATATCCTCCGCCTCCACGTGGAGAGGTGAGGCCCATAACCAGCCTGATATCCCGCTCCAATAATTTGTCGAGGGTTATCTTTCAATACAACAAAAGCTGCATCAGCATGTCCTGAATCTGGATCAACACTCCCATCCGTGACAATGTATGCTGGTGCAATATTATCATCATCAGCATTCCTCTGTATAACTATTCTGGACGGGATACAGTCCTGTGCAGCAATAAAAGGCACAATTTGTTCTTGTTTGATGAATTTTAAACATTCCCAGGCATGAGTGAGAGCAAGTCAAGCTACTGCTTTTTCGAATATGCTTGAATTTCTGGCTTTCCATATGTTCCAACAATGGTAGTTAAAACTACTAATCAAACACTAGATTGCGGATCTTGTCCACCTTCATCAGCAGAAAAGACTTCCAACTATGTCCTCTTTTTTTCCAAACTGGGGCTGGAGTAAGTACTTGGGCTGTAATAAAGCGCCAACAATCCGCTGAAAATAAGTTATCCAAAATGCGCACATTCCATTGCCATTTTAGCTGTTATTTCTTCTTACCCACATTTCATCATTTAAATATATGTCTGGTAATTAAAAAAAAAGAAATAATAATGTAAGTTGCATATTTTTAGTACACAACCAAGTCTACTATATTTTTTGTGTGTACTATAAATTTTTATGCAACAACAAAAAAAAACCAAGTCTACTATATTTTTTGTGTAATCCATTTTGTAATCCTCTTTAAAAAATTTTAATGCTAATATTACATAAAAAAAACCAC
The DNA here is from genome assembly GCA_030737845.1 of Acorus calamus. Classification (NCBI taxonomy): domain Eukaryota; kingdom Viridiplantae; phylum Streptophyta; class Magnoliopsida; order Acorales; family Acoraceae; genus Acorus; species Acorus calamus. The sequence continues at coordinate 9,167,370 of CM060876.1, read as the reverse complement.
ATTCCATCAAACAAAATATATACTTCATTTTAGACTAATCAGCTGGTTCTATACAAGAAGCACTCAAATAATCATGGACCTACTTCCACATCATTCATAAAATCATCAAATATTCAACATGCCATTAAAAAGAACACCAACACACAAAGTGACTCAACCAAAGCACTGGTCGTCGGGCACCGGCCCAGGGATGTACCCCCTCTCCAAGAACTGCAAACCGAACACAACAACAATCCCCAACACCACCAGATACGACAACCCCTCCACTGCCCCGAGCAGCCCGAACGGCCCGGCCCGCAGCCCGGAGCCTGTCTTGGACTTGGTGTACGCCGACCACGCCACGATCCCCAGCACGACCAGGTAACTCACCCCCTCTATTGCCCCTATCGAACCGCCCGGCCCGGGTGGGAGCCCGCACCCGGTGGTCTTCAGCGTGTACAGCGACCACGCGATCACCGGGCCCGAGACGAGCCCGCCCGCGATCGCCGCCAGCTCGACTGGGCTCGTGGTGGTGGTGTCGTCGGTGGACTTTGTGTTCTTCGCCATGCAAGTGAGGGTGAGTCGGTGGGAGTGGGGTTTCGATGGGTGGTGGAGTTTTGATGTTCGAGAGCAGAGGAGGGACGTCGGTGAGGACAGAAATGTTGCCATTTTTTTTTTTGGAAGGGAAGGGGAAGGAGAGGTTTGAGTTCTGTTGTAGTAATGGAAGCTTGGGAACTGTTGAACTTGATCTTGTATTTGGATTGGCACGTCTCTGGTCCACATACTACCATCTCCTTTTATGGACAAATGATAACATGCCACGTAGGCAGTGCAAATTGGTTTAAATAGTACCCTTGATTTTAATTCTTAACCCATCTACATTTTCCATCAATATAATATATATACATATAATTTGAGATATATATATGAGGGAAATTTTTGAAAATAACCCTCTTTAAATAAAAAAATTTCAAATTTGACCCCGAGATCAAACTATTAGCAAAACTGACCCTGAGACCAGTTTGACATCGGTCAACGCGCCACGTTGGCGTGCTGACTGGGCAAGAAAATGCCACGACGGAGGCGTGATCCAAAATCACGTCTCCGCCTGAACCCGTGCGCGCGGGTTCATGCACGTCTCCCCCACAGACCTGATACACTATCACGCACAGGGGGAGACGTGCATGCAAGACACGCACGCACGCGCGGCGTTGCGTGTGTGTGCGGGGTTTGTTTATTTTTTTTTAAAAAAATAAATTAAATTTTTATAAGATTAACATAATCATATAGTAAAAATTAAAATTGATTTAATAAGCTTAACTTTGATTTAAAATTAAAATTAAGTTTAAAATTTTAAATTCAAATTAAATTTTAAATTTAATATTCAAATAATATTTAAAATTTGATTTGATAAATAACCATTTATAGAAAAAAAAATCAACAAGTGGCAAAAAATAATTTATAAAAATTTAATTTTATAAGAAAACCATTTATATTAAAAATAAAAAATAAGAGGAAATAATAATATCAATTTTCATTTAGCAAATTATCCATTCCCAAATACAAATAATACTCATTTTAAAATTTTATAATTCATATCATATTTAAAATTTAAAATTTATATAATAGTTAAAATTTAATTTTATAAAACTATCATTATAAAAAAACATTACATGCAAATATATATAAATGGTTGCTTTGCAAAATTAAATTTGAAATAATAAATAATACTCATCATAATTTTTGCTAACCAAACATTTCAAATTATCCATTCCTAAACAAAAAATAATCCTATTTCAAATTTAATTTTCTAAAGCAATCATTTATATATATTTGCATGTAATGTTTTTTTATAAATGATGGTTTTATAAAATTAAAATTTAAATATTTTCTAAATTTTAGATTTTAAATATGATATGAATTATAAAATTTAAAAATGAGTATTATTTGTATTTGAGAATGGATAATTGCTAAATGAAAATTGATATTATTATTTCCTCTTATTTTTTGTTTTTAATATAAATTTTAAATATTATTTGAATATTAAATTTAAAATTTAATTTGAATTTAAAATTTTAAAATTAATTTTAATTTTAAATCAAATTTAAGCCTTATTAAATCAATTTTAATTTATACTATATGATTTGGTTAATTTTATAAAAATTTAATTTAATTTTTTTTAAAAAAATAAGCAAATCCCTGCACGCACGCGCAACGCCGCGCGTGCGTCCCCCTGATACACTATCACGTGATAGTGTATCACGTCTCCCCCTGTGGGGGAGACAGGGGGAGACGTGCATGAACCCGCGCGCGCGAGTTCAGGCGGAAACGTGATTTTGGATCACGTCTCCGCCGTGGCGTTTACTCGCCCAGTCAGCGTGTCAACGTGGCGCGTTGACCGAGGTCAAACCAAACTGGTTTCAGGGTCAGTTTTGCTAATAGTTTGATCTCGGGGTCAAATTTAAAATTTTTTTTTTAAGGAGGGTTATTTTCAAAAATTTCCCTATATATTATTATTTTTAAAAGATCCAAACATGGGCGGATTGTTTGTGGAACTGCCCTTGACATTATTCTATTTTCTTAAATATCTCTCCACATGGGGTTATTGTATTCAAAGTTTTTTTTAAAATGTTACGCTGAGTCTTTTTTACAATTCAAAACGCATATCGTATATGTTTTTATTTTTTAAAATAGTCAATGTCGTATATTTTGATAAATTTTTTATATCATTTCATTTTGAGTTGAATTCAACATATTTTTAGTAAGTGTAAGAAAAGAATCTAATATGCTTCAATGGATTTCTAACGAGGTATATAATGTAACAACATTTTTTTTTCAATTCTTAAGTGGTAGTGTGTTATTGATTCCCACGAGGAACTTTTGTGGTCAAACTACGTAAAATTCGGAGTCTGCATGACCCTTTTTTTATGCGTGGAAGAGAAGTACTGTTTGAACCCTCATTCCCCTTCAACCCAACTCGGATCAATTTTTAGTGTTGAGAAAAATTATAGTCATCACATCATTTATTACATGGGGAATTGTTCAAATGCCCTTGGACAAAACCCTCTATTTTTTCCATCTTCCTTGACCTCAGATTTTTTTTTTTGCCCTTGCTTTTTGGTCCCCTTATTTCTGTACCCCTACAGTTGTCACCTCACATCCAACTCACATTTTCTTTCCCCTTCTACCCTTCTCTCCCATTTCATCCCCAAATCACCCAAACTCCCTCCAAAACCTCTCACCTTCCCCCCCAAAACACTAAATCGATTCGGCCACCCCCCTTTGGCATCCCCTTATTTCCCGGTAGCCACTGCGGTTATGAAATCGCTCCTTCATAAATGAAGGCATCTCACCCTCTCATTCCACAAACGCTCTCATACTATAAACCCATCTCATCCCCTTTCATTGACCCACAATCAGTGACCTCCATCTTTCCCTCTCCGGCCACTGCACCGCTTCGTTGCACCTCTCTGGGCACCTTCTCCATTGCACCTCTCCGATCATCTTTTGCGTTGCGTTTTCTTTCTGTAGTTGTTTTTTATAGTAGTCTTTTGTAAGTGGTTTATCATATTCTGTAAGTAGTCATTCAGTTTCTGTAATGTGTTATTATAAATCTATAACTGGTTATTCATTAAGTGTATGTGATCATTAGATTTCTGTGTACTAATTTCATGTATATATCTTACACAGAGGAGTTGAATATGGTTATTTAAACAATTTTTCAATGTAAATAATTTGTGAATCATTCTTTTGTTTCCTGTTAAGTGTACATACTCCTATTTTAATTGTATGTCAGTTGATGATGATTTAGAAATTTTTTTGTGAGATGACAACTATCAAACCTTTCATGTGAATATAAATTGTGTATACATGTAGTTTTCTTTTTGTCGTTGTTCATGTATAGCAGTATTATGTAAGTAGGTATTATGTAAGTAGGTATTCTATTTCTGTAACGTGTTATTATAAATATGTAACTCATTATTCACTCAGTGTAAGAGCATCATTAGATTTATATGTATTAATTTCCTTTATATATCTATATACAGAGGAGGTGGAGATGGTTATATAATAAATTTTCAATAGTTGTTTACTTATATAAATGATGGTTTACAATTCATCTTTAAATAATTTGCCAATCACTCCTTATTTTTTGTCATGTTCAGTGTTTATTCACCTTAGTTTACTTTCTGTAGTTGTCCACTTATATAAGTATTTAATGTAATTGGACATATATTTATGTAACTAATATGTATAATTTTTGTAACTTAATAGACAGTTTCTGTAATTGGATGTTATATTTATTTGATATTAATTTTATTTTTCCTTAACTAATGTATAAGGGGATGTTAGAACTTTGAATTGACATACATAAAATATGAAATAACATATTGTCCGGTTTCAATATGTATTTATTACACTCTGTAATAATATATATATCCTTTACGTAACTTGATATTATAGTTTTTGCAATTTGTTGTTTAGTTACTGTAACTCATATATTAATTTTCTGCAACTTAGAATTGACAAATAGGGCGGTTGGAAAATCACACAAAAAGATGAAAATGAGCAGTCTAGATAGATTGGCGATGGTGTGAAGATCGACGAGGTGGACGGAGGATCAGTGAGCGGGAATGTGAATAGAGGACGACAAGCGGCACAGTGAACGATAACTATGTGAAAGATCTCGGTGTCGGTGACGGATTGTGGCAAGATTTCCAGTGCTCGCTTGAGGAAGAAAGAGAAACAAGACTGATTTGGATCTTCTTTTAGACTGGTTTGGAAAGAAGAAGAAGAGAAACAAAAGGGATGTGAGGGTTTGAGTCTTCTTTTTTATTGGCTTGGAGAAGAAGAAAGGAAAAAAAAGGATGTGACTGCTCTTCTTTTTAGCATCACATCTTCCGATCTTCTTCTCTTCTTTGTTGCCGCCATCACCGCCATCTCTACCGACTGGGATGCGCTCGTTTGAGAAAGAAGAAGAAAAAATGATATGTTGGAGAAGAAGAAGAAGAAAAAGAAAGGGAAAGCCATTTTCGTTTGTCTTATATGAGGGGGTATTATTGATATTAAGAAAGAAGGGGTACAAAAAAAGGCACTAAAAAGCAGGGTAAAAAAAAAATTCCCAAGTCAAGGATATGGAAAAACTGAGGGGTTTGATCGAGAGATATTTGGACAATTCTCCATTTATTATATGACAACTAGATGAGAGGAGAGGAAGCAACAAGAGTGAGGGAGAGCAACAAAAACAGCCTTATTGCAGGGTGTAATTAAAATCATTTTTGTATTAAGGGGTGGGCTTACAGGATGTAAATAGTGACATGGGTGGGGTACCTAACGGGGTGGGGAACCGTTTGCCGGAGAAAGTTGCGGTCCCCTTCTTGAACTCCAAGCAACACGAGCACGAGAGAGAGAGAAAAAAGACCTCTCTAAAATCTCTCTCACAGTCAGTCATCACTCCGACGCATCAAAACATGTCGGTGAGTTCCCCAAACCCTAATCTGTTCTTCGCCAGATAACGTTTTCGAATAACATTGAAGCCCTAATTTTTATTTCTCTCTTTCTTACTATTGTCCCTTGGGCTGAGAAGATCTTCGAGTACAATGGGAGCGCAATTGTGGCGATGGTGGGGAAGAACTGCTTCGCCATAGCCAGCGATCGGAGGCTCGGCGTCCAGCTTCAGACGGTCGCCACTGATTTCCAGAGGATCTACAAGATCCACGACAAGCTCTACATCGGCCTTGCCGGCCTCGCCACTGACGCTCAGACCCTGTATTCACATAACAGACACTTATTTTGATATATTCTTCTGTGTTGTGTTGTTTTGATATATATATGTTTTTCGTTGGTGTTTGTTGTTTTTTGGGGATTTGAAGGCATCAGAGGCTTGTGTTCCGGCATAATCTGTACCAGCTGCGCGAGGAGCGCAACATGAAGCCCGAGACCTTTGCCAGCCTCGTTTCTGCTGTGCTTTATGAGAAGAGGTTTTTTTTTTTACGAATTTTTAATGATTTGTTTGAATCTAAATTGTTCTTGAATTTGACTATATTTGGTGTTCTGTGGAAAGTTATATTAGAAATGTGATCATGCGAAGTGGAGTTTTTTTGTAGGTTTGGTGGTGGAGAGGTTTGATGTTTTTTTTCCTGATATTTTCTTTAGATTTGGCCCATACTTCTGTCAACCAGTGATTGCGGGATTGGGTGAGAAAGATGAGCCATTTATATGCACTATGGACTCAATCGGTGCAAAGTAAGTTGTTGCTAATGGCTCATTTTAATATAAGCATGATTATTTTTTGTAGCCATATGTCATGCTCTTTTTCATTAGGATTAGTGTTTTTACAGCATCCGGACTAGTACAGGAAATCATTGCATGAAATATCTGTGATGTGCATTAGGTACTTTCTATTTTGAGTTGTACTCAGAATGATATCTTCACGATACTTAAAAAGTTTACTGTTTTTTTGGCAAAAGTGTTCAACAAAGTATGGGTACCCAGGCACATGGAAAGGAAGAGAGTATTTGGAAGGAAATTTTTTTATGTTTTTATTTTTTTCTCACTTGTATGTTGGGCTTTATGGTTGAGAAGGAACGAGGTGATCTTCAAAGGATGTAACCCTTATTTTGAAAACATCTGGGAATCTAGTATCTGATATACTAAAAGATTGGGGATCACATTGTGAAGGAGCAGCCTCTGTTCTGTTCAATTGTGAAGTAATACTTGATTGATGTTTGGGCTGAGAATCTTGTAATTTTCTTTTTTAGGATGATCGGGTGCTAGGTTTTAAATAGTAGACTACCATAGTTCAAAGGTGTGCGCCGAATGCGGCTCATGTGCTACCCAAGTTTGAACTGAATTCGAATGTACAGAGGGTGTTCGAAGTTCGGTTCGAACTGACTTTGAACGGACAGAGGACATTCTCAGTTAAGTTCGAACTAACTTCAAACGGTAAAACACCCCTCTGGTTTCGAATTGTTGTCCGAATGGCAACATACCGTTTGAAAGTTGTTCGAATGACATTTTGAACGTATAGAGGACATTCGAAGTTCAGTTCGAACGGTTGCCTTACCCTATGCAACCACATGTTCGGTATATGCGACCCCATATGCCATGTGCGGGCCCCACCGCACATGGGGTCTGCACATGGTTTTGAACTATGTAGACTACTCATCTAATTTTCTGAAAGTTTTCTGCTCTGGTTTATTGCTTTGTTTTTGTTTTTATTTTTATTGGATTTATAATCCCAGGTTAACTTAATGGAATTAGGTGGTGGAGTTCCTGCCTTTCTCCAAAATAAAAAAAAGAGTGATATTGCATGTATGCATTCACCTTTTTCTTTTTGAACAAGGATCGGAGCTTCCTATTAAAATTTCTTTCCTTGATCAAATGGAGGCGATGGGTCTCCAAAGAAAGAAAAAGGAAAAGGCTAATTTGAACAAAGCAAAGAAAGTACAAAGAACCGCATACCTGAGAAAGCATCCTTGAATGTTTAGGGGTGTGGGGAAATATAAGGCACCTCGAATTTATATTCTTTTGTAGAGTTGAGATTTTTCTTAGAGTGACTACCATGTGATTGGGGCCATGGTGAAACATTTTCTCCTCATCACATTGGATTTGCCAAATAATACAATTTGGTTGGCATCCCAACCTTTTCTTCATAAGAAATTAAAGGAAGTTGCTTATCCTATCTACCTAACAATGTTTAAGTTATCTAATGTACTACCTTGTTTTAGTTGCGAAATTGTCCTGATTCCGGTAGTTTCTTGTGGCAAATTTTCAAATGCGCAAGCCTTTTGAGGGAAGCGTCTTTGCGTGAGATCTTAATTTATCGTCATTTTCGCAACATAGAGTAGCATGCTATAGGCATGTTGGTGTATTGTGCATAAAATATGAGGCATCCACTTTATTTAGACTTTCTGAGTTGAGTTAACTGTTGATAATGATCATACAGATTGTTCAAAATGTAGCCATGCATGTGAAATATACTTTTCAGGATGGGAAGGGTCATGTTGGATAGTAGAATATCATGTTCTCCAATAGTTCTGGAGGCCTTGCGCAATAAAAGAAGCAATATATGAATCCTCATTAGTTAAATTGTAACATAAAATAGTGGTGTAATTCGGTCAGTTTGTTTCCTTTTGGTGGCAACCCAAATTGAACCAAAGTATCATTACATCACACCAAACTTGAACTTACTGAATTTGAAACTGAATTTCTAAACCCATAAACCAAACCGAATTTGTTTAGACAATCGAACGAGACCTCGTTTTTTTAAATCTAAAATAATTTAGGTGCAATCTTATTAATAGAAAGCCCTTGAACAAAAGAAGACAAGGGATCTTGGATCAAAAAAGAGAAAATAGATTACAATGAAGAATCAAAGATATAAAGCAAAGGAAAGTATTCATCTAAAGCAAGACCCAATGGAAGGGAAATTATTTTCTCCTGCTACCCAACACTAAATGGATCTTAATATTGGAAGCGGGTTTTTTTACTCTGACATTGACTCTCCTTATCTGGGTTAACATGGGTTTGGACTTTTCACTTGATGGATAATTGACTTGTTCTTGGAACTGTAAACATCTGGTTCCAACCTGGCCAGTGCCCGACATTTTTTCTATGCGAAGAATTACTTTGGTAGAATCATCACACACCGTTTTGCTACTGTGTTGACATATGTGTTTAGTTGGTGTTTTGTAAATTGTTTACCTTCACTGTGTTCCTTTCGCAGTGAAAGTTGCATTGGGTATCTGTAAAATTGATCAGTTGCTTCAAGCCACGAGTTATATCCACATTCATTTTTCATGGGAACTTTATGAATATCTTGTTTATTTGATAAACTAGTCCTTCAAGATTTCTACTTGTCTTGCGACATATTACTCATATACAGATATATACTACTATGGAGATTGTTATGGGCCTCTGATTAAAGAAGACATCAATTCATGTATTCCTTTTCTGATGCTTTCATGGTAAAATAAACTTGCATAGCTAAGTGCCATTTCTTTATTAATTATGCTTTTTCCACATAGACTTTTTTTTGGAGTACCCTGTGGGTTTTTCCATGATTTTTCCTTTTCTTTTTTGGCGTTGAGGAACACCGACAATAGTTGGAATAGTCCCTAATGCACACAGTCACCCACAAATCATGGAATAGTCCCTAATGCACACAGTCACCCACAAATCATGTGCATCAGTAAAACCAGGGGATCTGAACTTAAGATCTATGGGGAGCCCTATAGTTCTAGACAAAGAGCCAACCCCATGTAGGTTTGTTCCGTAAATCTTAATGCTTTAACATGTAGGTCGCCGCAGTCTCACCAGCAGACAAAAGGATCATGCTTCTTTTTTTTGTCAACCATTGAGCTATGGAACCAAGCCCCACATGTAGATCATGTTATTAAAGTGTTTTATACTTTTTCATGTCATTTTATGTCTCGTTATCTGAAATTGAAGTCACTGTTAAAGAGATCCAAGGTGATTCTGTTATTGCCACAAGACCGTGCGATAAGTGTGTGGCTGGAAACATAAGTTAAAACTGCTGTGCTATGGATCACCCAGAGCCAACAAATCCCATGAGAGGTGATATTATGGGACCAAATTCTCGCAGAGCTGAACTCTATTGAGGAATGGCAAATCACATACTTGTAGAGAAAACAATATCGCAGCTTAATTTTTGGTTGGATCATGAGAATCTCCAGGAACTTCCATTATTATTTGTCCTGTGATTCATCCTTCTCCAATGGATATCTTCGTAGCTGATCCTACAAGGTTTCTGGGGCTTACATGAATTCGTAAAATGTTGTGTTGACACCTACGACTTATGTTAATTCTTTTAATAAAGTGCCGGTAGCAAAATCTACTTTAAAAAAAAACACACACACACTCCCCCCCCCCCCCCCCCCCATGTTTCACTGTGCAAAATCACATATGGCATGTCCAATTGGATTACTATACCTGCAGCTAGATTAATCCAATCTTACTTAGTTGGAGTTAATTATATGGTTACATCTTCAAATTTATGCTTTTTTTATTTGCAGGGAGCTTGCGAAGGACTTTGTTGTTGGTGGCACTGCATCAGAATCTCTTTATGGTGCCTGCGAGTCTATGTATAAACCCAACATGGTTAGTATATTCCATGACTTTAGAATTAATTCATTCTGCGACAACATATTATTTGTTGAGTTCTTTAAAACTCACTTTTTTTAGAAAACAGAAGAAAGAACAAGCACTATTCAGTTGTAGGTGTGTTACATACATGTGCATGCATCCCTGATAGAACCTTCCCCCCCCCCCCCCCCCCCCCCCCCCACACACACACACACACACACACACAAAAAAAAAAAAACTATCTTGATATGTACTGATATTTTACTTATTTATTTATTTATTTTGGTTGGGGGGGGGGGGGGTTGTAAATTAAGGCATTTTGTTATGCACTGAAGTTTCTGGGTATTGCCATTTTGGATATTTTAAGTTCCAAGAATAATGAATAGGAAATACAAATTGTTGGAGAAACCAGGCCTTTATATGTCAAGACAATAATACACGTGCCAAGTAAAACAAGTGCGGCTCAAGTATAATGATGGCTGATGGGAAGTGGGTATAGAGTGTTTTGTTATTTTCAGTTATTGGGAACCTCCTTTTTTCCGTTATGTTATTTTTTCTTCTTCTTTGTTTTGTTGTATGGAGATTCATTGTTCCCATTTTTCATTTGACTGAGTTTAATCCGGGGAGTCCCAATTTTTATTCAAAAATAAATAAAGAAAGAAAGTAGAATGACGGTCTTGTTTTTTCCATCGCTCTTGATGCAAGATATTCCATATTAATTTCTTTTGTACTCATTGTCTTCTTCTTGAATGCCTACCTAGAGTTCATGCTACACTTAGCATCGAGAAAACACCAAAATTGTATATGCATATTTGAAGGGGAAGTAAAATATTAGGTATATATGCTCTACATGATCGGGTTATTGTTTCGGTCCTCATTTTTTTGGTACTCTACAGGTTGCTTGTTTTGCATTCAAGCTTCTCCAGCTTTTTGCCTTTATATATTGACCTTTTGACAAGTGTTAGCTTTTTTGAAAAAAAAAAATCAGGAACCAGAGGAATTGTTTGAGACAATCTCTCAAGCGTTGCTAGCATCTGTAGATCGTGACTGTTTAAGTGGTTGGGGAGGACATGTCATTGTCGTGTAAGTTTCATTTTCCATCCCTTTTGAATTTTCGCATGATGCTTTTGTCAATTTGTCTTCGTTCAGGTTAAATTTTACGTTCCTGTCACACTAAACTTAGAATAGACTTTGTTGCCTGGTTGCGGCTCTCAACATTCTGTCGTGTGTTACTGCAGGACCCCGACTGAAGTAACAGAGAGGAAATTGAAGGGCCGAATGGACTAATGTTATTTCCATGATTATGAGATCATGGTCGGATTGTTATCCTCTTTATGATTAAAAGCCCGATTGGGAATCATTTGGAACTCTTGGTCACCAAACTCCTGGCCGTGATTAAAGCTAAACTGATTGGCCTCTCTCCCTTATCAGAAGGTAATAGTTTGTTAGATTATACAACAGTCTATGCACATCCAATGCATGATGTTTTGGGTTCAACTGCTTTGATTGTTAAGTTATACTTCTCTTTTGAAAGCGTCTGTGGCTGTTTCTTCACAGGTGTATCACGACCTTGTTGTTTTGAGTATCGATCCTGAGGAAAATGCTAGATATTCTATTTTTAGCCCCACTAACCATGTTTTTTTTTTAAAAATAAATAACAAATCTCCTCTAACGAAATGTATTACGCTCCCATGAATTATATCAATGCATTTATAAAAATAAAAAATTATATATTTCATCTAATGTATATGGGACTGGAGATAGAGAACTGCCTAATAATGTCCCAATCCTTATGGTCAATGGGCTGTTAGTTTCGTTTGTAGCCCATATATTATGATATGTTGTGTTATCATAGTAAACGGAGTTCTATTATAGTGAACGGAGTTTATCATGGTGTGTGGGGGTGTGTGTGGGGGTGTAATTCGATTGATTTGATTCGATTTTTTATAAATTGATCAAATTATAATTACATGTAATCTGAACATCAAACTGAATCAAAGATCCAAAATTGAATTGAACGGTTAAAAATAAAGATATATGTACCCAATTTTTTTGTCTTCCTATTGGCTAGATTTTTTTATGGATCGGGTTGGTTTACAACTTTTATATATACGGGGAAATTCAAATAACCCCTTCTAAATTATGGGAAATCCATATAAACCTGTTAACTTTTTTTAAAGTTCATACAATTATCTGAAAACACTATGTAGATCTAAATAGCTTCATGAATTAAATTTTCATTAGTAAATGAGAAATATTATGTGAATATTTTGTTTGGTTAACCTTGGCTGAAATGTACTGTATAGTGACAACCCTCTACAACCTATCATCTGTAAATGACAATTTGACATATCCGAATAGATTATAAAACCCTATTTAGAGGAGTAAAATCATCATTTATAGATGATTTTTTGCATTTTTAATACATTGTACGATATTTTTTATTTATTATATTTTTAGTTAGGGTTAATCAAACAAAATATTCTTTATTTATTAACGAAAATTTAATTCAGAAGGTTATTTGGATTTACATAGCAGTTTTCAACGGGTTATATGGATTTCATGAAAAGTTGGGGTGTCATGGATTTCGAGCAGTTTACAGGGGGATTATATGAATTTTCCCTATATACATTTTTTGTATGTATACTATTAAAAAACATATAATTTATTTTTACACCATCACAAATAACATATTTAATATTATGCCATCAGAATTTTTCTTAACAAAAAGTGTGCCCCTCTTTTATCTTTTTAATCAAAATAAAACTTAACTATAGTTAGTTCTAACTAAAAAGTAAAAATGATAAAAATAACATTAACGTATAATATTTTTTATAATGTAAATAATTAAACATAATAACCTGATTAATCAGGTGTACTTTCCAAATCAACCATAAGCCATTCAACCTTACCCCTTCTTTCTTTTTCTTCAATCAATGTCTATTTTTTTCAACCAATGTCTAGGTTTTTTTTTAAAAAAATGGTCATTTTGTAATATATAAGATTAATTATTCTTAGAATAATTTTATTTCATTTCTACTCATGTAAGTATTAATAATTACTATGTCTTTACTAATAAAATTTGTGTACATATAATTTTATGTTATTGGATTTTAGATGAAATTTCTCATTTTTTGTATTAAAATTAATAATTTTTACATTTATACATATTGTATTTGGGAAGATAAAATATGCAAAACAAAAAATAAGGGTAATTTGATCATTTCTCCAAGACTTTAACAGTTTTAATAGAAATTTACATGAAAGTTAACTAGGGTGATTATGCATAATTTTTAAATAATCTAATGGTATAGAAATAAATAGGTTATTTAGAGTAATATAAAAATAAATGGCATGTTTTTTTGTGGTATATAAAAGCTAGGATCGATGATATAACTTAGTGTATTCATATTTTATTAATATTAATGGTATAACAATTTCATTATTAAAGAATGATTTAAATGTTGATTGAACTTGAATAATCATGTGTTTAAATTTAATTCGGTTCGGTTTGATTAATTCAATTTTTTTTTAACTAAAATCAAATTCAAATAAAAGTAAATTGATTTGTTTCAACCCATACCAAACCAAATAAAAAGTACTATTGATCCAAACAAAAATAAAATTGGTTTAGATAGATCCAGATTCGGTATAACGGACCAAAGTTTCACTCTAATAGTGTGGGATGAATTTTATTTTACATTATTATATCTCAATATACTTTAATAAAAAAAGATATAATTAAAAAAAAAAAACAATGGAATGCACTTGGCACTTAGGATGAATATATCATTTTTCTTGTTAGGATGGAGGGTTCTTTCATAACCAGGAATCTTTGCTTTCTGGCACTTTTATTCAACCCTCTCACCTAGTTCACGTTGTTTTCTTTTTAAACAAGAAAAATTGCTACCATCTATTCTATTATTAAAAATATAATGTTACAACTCTGAATTGAAGATGAGAAGAGACCGATTAACACGGAAACAAAAAAATAAAAACCAAAATTCCAAAGAGTAACAGTGGTATGTAAACAGGAAGTCTACCAGACCACTATCAGTTCACGTTAACCCAGAAAAGTTGTTTAATTTTTTTATTAGTTTTTCATTACTACTATTGTCCTCTACCAAAAGATAATGACCCACAGCAAAACTTTACCGTGCTTTTAACAATATTGCCATTAAAATCGTCAGCTTTAACAGTACAAATTGCAATTATAACCCCTAAAATTGATTATTCACAAATTAACCGTTTAGCACCTTATATCCGTGCCAAATGTGCACGACGAAGATTAATTTTCAAAAAAAAAAAAAAAATTTGCAGAAAAAGATCTCTATTTACCACACTTTTTACCAATCAATTGTCCACCGTGTGCGGTGAGATGTACAATCAACAAGCAGTACCATAAATGCAAATAACATGAAATAATGCACACACAAGCCCAGAAAAAATATATATAAATGCAAACACAACAATAGAAGTAGGAAAAAAAAAGAAATTTATCAGCTATTGAATCCGAATAAGCCACAATTTAAGACCAGTTTTCCACGTTTAAATACTGAATTATATAAAAAGCTTCACCTCCCACACCGTTGAACTGACGGTCTTGTTCTGAGAAATCTATAACAAGAACAGCCCAGAGAGTCAAAATTCTCTGCTAGAGATGTACTTGTTAATTTCAGGAGACCGACGACCACTAAAACCGTAATCAAAATTTAAACAAAATAAGGAAATATAAAATGAAAACGAACAAATCAACAGAAAAGCATTCCCCCTACCTTTAATGAAGCCCACCCACCTATTGCAGCAGAGCTTCATGATTTTGTCTCGAGAACCCTGAGTGGGACGCATAAGCAAACCACTCATCGTATCTGGGTAGAAGAACACAGGAGACCTGATGCATCTGCTCCAACCATCGCAAGATCACAGACGTTACAGATCTGCCCCTCAACGGAGGGCACAACCTGGCTCCACAGTACGGGCAGAACGTGTCCTTCTGCCCACGATAGATTGGAACAAACGTCGCTCCGCAGACCACAAAAGGATTCCTGAAGTCGTAATTGAGCTGCTTCGCGTCCTTCATGTTCTTGTCCCTGCACAGCTGTGACACCTGTCTGATCCTCTTCTGCTGCTGCTCATTCGTCGGGTTCGTCTCCAAAAGCCTCTGTGCAAAGCTGTACGCCGTGTTGAAGTTACCACCCTTGCAGCAGGCGGTCATGGCGCTCATCAGCACAATCCTCATGTGGCCCACCTGGAGGTGGCAGTTGGTGAAGTAGGCCGCCAGTTCCTGCTGACGGACCGGATCTTCCTTCAACTCCCTTCTCTTCAACTCCATCTGCAAGCCCAACACGTATTCCCTTGCAATCCCAATCAACTCCTTCACATCGTCAACCTCCCTCCTTGAGTCAACCACGATTAGTGGGATCGACTGAAGAATGCCGAGGAAGAGCCTCAAGGCCTCGGGGATTTTACCATCCGTAAAGGCCTTGTAGGCAATTCGCAGCTTATCCTCCAATTGGGGGAACTTCAGAACAAGAGCGGGTGGATTCCTGACATTGGGGCTGGCAGATTCACTCCAACCTTTCTCAATTGCAAGTTGGATCACTGGGGCTGAGGTAAAGGCACGCAGATAGGAGTGGCTTCCTGAATGGAGATCCATGAATATAGGCTTCAAAGGAGCAAAGTTCTTTATGCCAAGTTGTCGGTTCAGCAGACGCATCGCAGTGTCGAAGTTTCCTGCCGCTACATGCTCCCCGGCAAGGGATGATTTTTGTATCCAGATTTGACTCACCGGCATGCCCGGGGTCGGAGGAATAAACACGGATGATCGAGCATTAGCTGTAGCTTTTGGAGTGCTGACCTCAGGTGGGAGATCAAGGTCTTCGAGATCCCACCCAGCCTCCTCATCGTCACCCTCGTTCTCCTCGCCATCCTCCACAACTGCTCCAATGTCACCGTTTTGTAATCCATCCACGTCGACGATGTCCATGTCTTCCTCACCCCAATCAGCCACACCACCCTCCTCATCTTCCTCTTGCACGCCCCGACCCACATTGTCCAGACCTCCTTCAAATATGCCTTTCATGACCCTCAATAATGGCCAGTCTCCACCACACATGATGGGAGATGGGGGAATCATAAGGGAAGGTGTCTTGCCCGTCGGCAAGGATGGAACGTTGTCCCCCAGCTCACTTGCAAGTCTCTCAGCAACATCAGTGAGACCATGAACCACTGCAGAGGCATATGCAAGGGGAAGATGTCCAACATTCTCCAAGATCTTGACGCGCTCATGGACGTCACCCAGATATAAAGCATTGTGGAACTGCCCCATCACGTCATTCTTGATCTCGGCGATCTTCAGCATCTTTGACAACTTCTCACGATTGCCTGTCACGAGATAAAGGAATGAGAGCCTCTCAAAATTCTTTGTCCTCTGGTAGGCATATTCAACAATGCCGGTGTTGCCCTGCCGGAGGGCCTCTATGCCCAACCTATACCAGTGATCCTTCTCATCTATCTCCTTAGCCGATGCGACAGCAATCTGGATGTTGCCACTCTCCAAAGCCAGATTAAACCGGGTTCTCTCATCCTTGACAAAATGTAGGGCAACTTCTGGGAAACCCTTTTGTTGAAGATAAGCAATCATGGCTTGCCCACAGAGCTGAGAATTCCGGATCATGTTCATGACATGGTCATACCTTTTTCTGATGAGTGAAAGCTTGAATACATACTCTGTAGCATCTATCACTATGGAACGATTCTTCCCATCTCGGTCCAGGCAATAGATGGTGTTTCCAGAGACCTTCGTGATGTAAATGGGGATATCAAGGGTCCTGATGATCCCACTATCACCATTTGGAAGGCAGTATTTAATGTGGTTCAAGGTTGTATAAATGAAGACCCCATTGTCATCCCATGCACCACTTTTAACACGTATGGTTTCATGCAGAGTGCACCTATGCACAAGCTTCTTATTAGCAATGATGATTGCATGCTTGCTAAGCAATGCGACGGACTCCATGTCATTAGACCAGACAACATATTTAACAAATGGTGTCTGGAGATCTCCAAGAACAGTTCTCTGCTGGAGATCAAATATGACCACCCTGTCTTCAGCTCGACAAAGCAAATTTCCGGTGCCCGCATAGAAAATGGCATCAGTGGCAATGGGAAGTCCACTCTTCTTTACAATCTCATTCTTCAGATTCTTTACCAGGACTTGGTTATTGCTCTTGTCAAGAACAGCAAACCTGTTGCGGGCAACAAAGAGCGCACATCCTCCAGTTCCTCTCTTTGCTTCCTGTACAGCGTCACCTCTGCCAACACTGTCCTTTGGCACAACATAGAGCTCATAAGAACCACCATCCACATCAGAACAGGCTAAGACAGCATTCTCTGTCGGGCTATATGAGAGACTTCTTGGGCCTTGATTTAAGCCAGTGGAACCAGGTCGCCGTATTGGAATAACTTGGTTGTCCTTTTGAGTTGAGAATTCATAGAATCGCAGAAATCGATCTTTGACATAATACAGAGAATCACCAGTCACCGAGAAAGCAGGTCGTTCTCTCTCCAACTTAAAAACAATCATCCCACTGTCATGACCTGCCGCTAAGAGATTCATCTCAGGATGTGCAGCAAGGATCCAGAAACGATCGTGCTCCCTACGGAAGGTCTGAATTCCAGTACGTTTTGTGACATCCCATACACGGATGCTTTTGTCTTCCGAGTTAGATACAATAATATCCTGCCTTGCATGGAACATTACACAGGACACATTATTCATGTGTCCTCTCAATGTGTCCACTTCCCAAGCCTTAGTGTCTGAAAGAAATAAAATCAGATGGCTTCAGTTGGTCAATGGCATGAAAAATTAAGTTGAATTTCATGAAATATGAAACAAAAAAAGGAAGAACAGTATAATGGTGAAATATAATTATGTCGAAACATATCATCGAGTTTCTCTTCTTATAGTCCTATTTTTTTAATAACTTCTACTCTGAATTCTTGATAAGTGTTTTGCAGATTTTGTATATGCAGACAATTATAACTCTTATAGTTCATCAGAAATTGAAATAAAAAATACATCTGACTCAAAATTCAAATGAAAATAAAATTACCGTTCATCCGCCATAATTTTACTTGGCGATCATCCGCTCCAGACACAATTAAAGGCAGACTGGGGTGAAATGAAGCCCAGTTAACCCCACGGTCATGGCCTTCCAAAACGTACTTGACAACAGCATCAACTCCACCAAATAAATCAGTGTTCATTTGGCTCAGCCGTAGGACATCATCTGCTGGAGACACAGTTTTCTTCCTCAGAGCACCTATGTCCCAAACTCGAACTGTCTGATCCAATGATGCAGACACGACCAGGTCCTCTTTAGGATGGAATGAAGCACACATAACATAATGGTTGTGCCCAGTCAAAACTGAGATACAAGTGCGTGACTGCCAGTTCCATATTCTGATAGTCTGATCATCACTTGCACTAACAATCCATGGATACTCATTGTGAAATTGAACAGTACGGATGTAATCAAGGTGTCCCAAAAGAGTGAAAAGACATCGATGCGTCTTATAATTCCAAACCTTGATCTTGTAATCATCTCCTGCAAAAGGGGCATTGTATATTATATATATGAAACCAAATTTAGTGATAAAGGTGCATCATTCAGGCATTAGAAACAACATTGCATTAATTGTGTTGCCAATTAAATTTTGTGACAAAACAATGGAAATGACACGCTCTCTTCACTTTTTCAGAGATGTCATAAGTTAAATAGCAAAAACTGGTTCATGTAGCTGACCCCAAATTTTTAGGATAAAGACTACATTATTGTTGTTGTTGTTGTCCTCGATGACATTGTGCGACAAAACAATGAAATATGAAATAACAGCAATACGTTCACTAAAATTACCTGAAGGCCCAAATCTATAATTAATATGTAGCAGATTCAAGTATTATGAATACTACAAAGTGCATAAAATACTTGTCACCTTTTTGTCTTTAAAACAGAACCATTCAGTTGGAGTTCTAGAACCTCACCATCAACCAGCATGGTCAGAAAAGCTTAAAAAGCCGTGAGAAAAATCAAGACCTGAACTAGCTCCTCAATTATCATGTGTTGCCAGTTTTGACAAATTTTGTTAAAAAGAGAATGAAAACAAATTGCAGGGGAAACTAACCAAATAGATGATCGATCACTTCTATTATACATTAAGTTTTACGGGATCATATGATGAATTAAATATTCATACAACATCAATTAGCTTCAGCATGCTTTAGTCAACCTCCAGAAAAGGTCCAGCATGCTGAACAGTGCAAGCTTAGAGGTGGGGTATTCAAATCTTATCTTCCAGATCCAATCAGAATAACAATTGATGCTTTCTGAGTAATTTGAAGAACATCATCAAGTATATCTGTTCCATTAACATTTACACTTGGGTGACCCACATAACAAACAAAGCATGTCATATATGATATATCCCATTCCCACCAAGCATATGGCGTGTATGTGAAACTTAGGAGATCTTGTATCTATTTAATGCTAAGATGCCAACTACTGATATCTACGTGATTGCATGTCCTCATAAAAATGATGGATTACCAAGACCAAGTGTATACCAAGTGTGAACACTGAACTTTTCGGGGGAAAAAAAAATCTTTTCACAATTTTTCACAGTATCTGACATGAAAGGTAGGAGTACTCCGCTTGTAATTTTATTATCAACAGTGTTGAACTCCAAACATAGAGGGAAAAAAATGCCAAAATATCCAGGGATGAACGCTGATCATGGTTCTTATAGAAACCCCACTGTGGCCGATATGACAATAATGTCCAGAATACTTAGGACAAGTAACCATTGCCTTTTTCTGTCCCAACCAGAGATGACGCTGTCCAGGCAAAGGAAAGAGTTCATTTGAATTTAGAAAATTGGGTGCAACTGCAATTGCAACTCACTGTTTTGACTTTATCTTGCAAGTTGCTTGCTTTGATGCTACCATTGGACAACAGCACTATAATGCATTACCTCTATATAAATTTTACCAACAACTCAATTCCCTTGATATTATTTATTTAGTAAAAAATATGGTTTTTGGGGATTAAGTTTCAAATGTATGTTATTGGGGATCAAACATGATAAATTTAACTTTACAAATTCCAAACAAATCAGTCCAACAAAGCGAATGATGGCAAGTCAGTCATGGTTGAAAAATTGGGGTCACGTAAATACTATGGGTAGAATGCATCAAACCAATTTGGCCCATTTCATCAAAATGATATTTAAATTCCGAATTCATGCTATTTAAATTCCGAATTCATGCTATTTAAATTCTGAATTCATGAAGGGTTTAATGACTAATTTGAACAGTTACTTCAAAAAACAGAGTCCACATATGAGAAGTACATAGCAGAATTAGAATTTATGGATAATGCAAAAGTACAACTGTACAAGAAGTCGATTAGATTCTAAATGCAAGCTATGGAGTTGTATATTGGTCAGTTTAGCATGGTATAATTCAAGATCTGTTTAAGGCACAAATGCTTAAAAGTCAATATGCTTGACATCCATGTAAAATGGACAGAAGTCGAACCACTTTTAGAACATTGAAAAAACAAAGAAAATTGCACATATAAAGTGTTTTTTTTATGCTGAAAATAGCAAAGAAAGCATAGCAGATCTATGACCGTAAAGATAGCTAATATAATATAAATGTGCTGAACTAGATTTCACATGGCACGTCCAAGAAGTTCAGACATTAAAAATGACACGTACTTCCAAGATCGTTACATAAGCAAACCATGGAGAGTCTTTTTCTCTCTTTTTTTTGAATAAAAATCATGCATATTTGACCTAAAATTTTCAAATATGAACATATGGAAAGCACATTTTAGGTGAAATCCGATCAAAGAGAGCATAATCATATGTGAGTACTTTGGTGGTCATCTGAAGTATGAAAACCAATTATCCAACAGCATGCAATGGATCAATAACAGACAATCTCAGATCCACCAATCTAATCCTGCCACCATAAATCTATGTCAAAGAAATTCGATGAAGAGACTAAATCTTAATCACAAAGCTAATATTTTAGAACATCTTCTCCAAAAATATAAACCATATTTCCATTGGAAAAATAGTTTTCACAGCTCTCTCTCATGATCTACGGCAACCCAAGCACCAGATACAACTGATTTTATATGAGAAAGATAACAACTTTTACAGATTGCAATCAAAAGATAATAAATCTAAATTGATGCGATAAATGCACATCTCCTAGACCTACACAGACAAGCAAAATTGACGTCAAACAAACGTATGAGAAAGTGAACAAAAAAGTTCCAGTATTTATACCTCCGGAGACAAAGAGAGGCTGAGATTTGTGGAAGTGTACGCCCCGGACAGGCCCGTCATGCTCGTCGAACCGATCGATCAGAGTGCCCATCCGGTAGTCCCACAGCTGGATCACACCACTGTGGAGACTCGCGAGGATCCATGGCCTCTTTGTGTGAAAGCTCAGTCCCTTCACTCTGTTGCTCTTTGTTTCGAATTTCGTCAGCATCTTCTCTCCGATACGATTGAAACCACGATGAAAAACTTCCCAAACCCTAAATCAGTGAAGAAAAAAAGAGCGATTTTGGTCTCAAATTGCTGATCTGGCGGAGATCGTGAGATGAAGGAGAGAGAGTACCTCGGATCTGAGAAGGAGATCGACGGATCAGGACGAATCTCTCATTCGCTGCCGTCCGATCGAATGAGCAAGAGAGGGGGTAACGACGAGAGGTTAGGGTTTCGGATCCGATGCAGAGAGGGAGGATTTCGTACTTCTTCAGATCTGACTGTGGAGAGAGAGAGAGAGAGACCGGGAGAACAAAATAACGAAGAGGGGGAGAGAACGAGATCCAATTTCTATTTTATTTTATTTTAATTTTTTTTTTTTGGGGGGGGGGGGGGGGGGGGGTGGTTTGGCGCTTTTAAGGGTCAGTTAATTTTCTAGGTCTATTATGTTGTGTTTTACTTATATTGAAAGAAAATTGTTAGACTCGTTAGTTTTTATAATTTAAAATAATAAACATCACCTAACAGGATATATCTTTTTATTTTAAATTGAATAAAATTATTTTTTATAAATGTAAAAAAAAACGATGTATATACATCATCTAACGATGCATGTATTTTACTGAATTTCTAACAATGCATATGGGACTGTAAAAAAAATCGAGTTTGGGGAAAAGCTCACTCTCCTACAAACTGTTTTGACGAACCTCCCCCTCTTCTTCTTTCGGTCTTCAGAGCTCCGGCGGGCATTTTGGAATAGATTGATGTATTACGCCAGGCAAGAAGGACGACACATGATCCGCAAATCGCACCTCGTTGACATGACCACAGTTTGTCGGAAGAAGCATGAGGGGGGGGGGGGGCTCGTTTTGGTTGGAGGCAGGTGCAAGAAATGGCTAGTGCATTCCATTACGCCATAGTAGGCTCACTGTGGTGGAAGAGGTTCAATACATGTTGCTTTTCTGGAGCAGCTATCAACATGGGGAAGTGGCTTCGGCCTCAGGCCGAACAATTTGGCAACAAAGGTCGTCTGCAGGTTTCTCAATGAAAAGCAGTTATGATTGATGGCAACGGTCGCTAGTGCAACCCTTGTGGTCGTCCGAGCCTTTCGCATTCTTGTGGTGCCTCAAGATAGCGCATAAAGCGAAAGTGTTTGCGTGGTTGCTTCTACATGAATGACTTCTTCCGAAGGTGTATCACGCAAAATGGCATGATTTGGATCCAGTCGCCTGTTCACTTTGCAATGAGAAACCTGAGACAGTCTCCAATCTTTTTAGTCTATGTTGTGTGGCGTGCAAGTTCTACTAGCATATGGCGGGATAGGAAACATCCTTCCCCCTGCTTGGCTCCTCCATTGAGGAACTACGGAAGGCCAAGATCGCCTTACATTGTACGGAAAAACTCCAAAAGGGAGAATATCATGTCAATCGGTTGTGGTAGGGGCATAGTCCATTCGGCTAACTCATAATGAGGTGATCTTCAAGGGGTGTGAATGTATGTGGAAAACATATGGGAGGTCATGGAACGGTTCATCAAATATTGGGGGTGTGGAATCACAGGGGCAGATGGTATGTCGATCTGGGAGGTTCAGAATTTTATTATGTGATTGGGCGGGGTGAGGGGGTGTTTGGTGATATCAGGAGATTTCCCATCTACAATTGCCCAACCTTCTCTCCATTCGCCTTTTTTTGTATGTTTCTCTCTATTACTCTTATCCCTTTTAGACTTCTATTTCCACTTTTCATAATATAAGTGTTGGTAGCAAGCTCTTTCTTATTTTAAAAAATAAATTGCGCCCTTGGGAGAAATCCCTCAATTCTTACTACACATAATTTTAGTTTTAAACCGTTCTATTCACAATACCATATTGTTTACAACTTGACTTTCCCCTCACATGAAAAACAAAAGGTAAAAGAAAGACTGAAAAAATTAAGTGTGGTTTCAATAGATATGATAGATGGTTTATATGTGATATTTATCAAGATTGTTAAATAAAACCATTACACAAGCAAAGGTGACCGGCCCAACATGACACATGCCTCATCCGATAAAGAGTCCTGATGGGTTATGCTAGGTGTTGGGTCCAAAAAAAGATATGTCATGTCAGCACATATCATAAGAGAATTTGTGCTAACACGATAAGACTCGTCCCTCATTGCTTCCACAATAGACACCCCCAACTCCTTCCTTGTCCCCCCGACTTCTCTCTCTCCCACCTCTTACTATCTATCTCGTCTCTCTCTTTCCACCTCTTCAGTTCTCCCTCCCTATCTAATGATCGATCTAGGCTCGACCTGCTCTAGGATTGGTCATGTTAGATTATGCGTTCGCGTGTCCGGTTGACACAGACACTACCTATTGAGTGGAATAAGCAATATTGCTATGTCATATTGAATAATGTAGTAAAACTATCCCAAGGGTATATGGAATTAAGTTTTATTCCACTCAATCTATGCTATTAGTATAATAGGGACCTACATTTTAAATCACTTTTCACCTCTTACACCAATCACTCGTGGGTTACATATAAAATCAATTTTTTCATATTTTATTAATGTTTATCAATATCTAATTCATATTTTATCAACAATTAATCATTTTAAAATCAAACAACAAAAAAATCATTATTTTTTTCCCAACAAGTACAACTAAAAAAACAAAGAAATAGAAAATGTGGTATAACTATCTATCATGGTATAATTATCTATCATGGATAACCTATTTCGATGAAAAATGACATGTCTAGCCCTAATTGCAGTATCATATGTAACCCTCATCGATTTAAAAAAAAAATACATACTCATCCACTAGAAATACATATTGTTCTAAATAGTATAGTATACTCTGAAACATGTATTTTTCCTTTGATTTTTTTTTCAATTTCTATAAACTACGAATTTATACTATACTACGCTATCACAATGTATAAGCGATTGGGGATTGCTCTAGTCTGTAGGTGGAAATGTAAAATAAGCAAAGCGTATCAACACTATATTCCTATTCCTCCATCAAACAACGCTAAGTTTTCTGAAAAGCTATCGATATTTTTTACTATCCCAAATACAGTCCAACACATCTCGTTAGCCACATTGATACTATATAAAGATATATATCATAAAAAATTTCACATTTATTAGGAGTATGTATTTCATCTTTCCCCTCGTTTGGATGGAGGTACAAAGCGGATACAAGACAGAATAAACATAGATAAGGGAAAAAACATGTTTGTTTAAGGGGTATAAACTGGTATAACAATGCCAATATAAGCAGGTATAAGCGAGTAAAACAATTTTAAGATCCCCTTGGTATAGACTTATACCACCTCATTCATGATTTTAAAATGAGATTTAGAAAGTATAAACTCCATATCCACCACTTATCTATATTTATTTTTAATCCATTTCAAATCAAATAAACAATAAAAACCACTTTATTATGTTTTTTTAACAAGAATAACTGAAA
Organism: Acorus calamus; assembly: GCA_030737845.1. NCBI lineage: Eukaryota > Viridiplantae > Streptophyta > Magnoliopsida > Acorales > Acoraceae > Acorus > Acorus calamus. The sequence continues at coordinate 9,142,263 of CM060876.1, read as the reverse complement.
ACACAAACAAATAGAAAATCTCATATTTATGTGGAATTGTTATCTATAGTGATATAATTATTTATCTGGAATAAGCTATTTCCTCCATTCAAACGGACATAATATATGTATGATACATGATTTTTATAAAAAAAATGAAAAACTCCGCTTTGGGCCGTAAAAGTGAGCGTGTGACATTTTTTTGAATAATGTTATATCTAATCTTTTTTTCAACTTTAAATCTAGTTATAAGTGTTTTGAATTTTTTAAAAATAGTAAATCTCATGTACGTGTTTTTAACATAAAATGAAATATACACGGGAATAAAAACGGTGCGAAAACACTTTTTTTTTCTTCCGAATTGCCACTCGACTTGTAAGGGTTGCTTTTTTTTTTTTTTTTGGAAAAAATCATCATAGGTACCTGAAAACTTTATAAAATCATAAAAAGTTTATGTAAAACCCAAAAATCGTCTTAGGTCGCTGTGTTTTCAATAAATTGTTGAATAAGCCCCTGCAATAACCTAACATATGGTTAACATTAACCACACATCTAACATTACTCAAATACCCTTTCACTCATGTGAACCAGTGAAATGTATTTCTCAAAAGGGGAAAAGTTTCCTCCTTCGATGGTCTCTCTCATCTCCCTCGTGAAACCCGTCGTCAACCACACGAACCCGTCATTCTTCTTCGAGCAATCTCTGTCGCACGATCCACGATCAAAACGCCATCTCTCACGGTGGGTCGGTGGGTCTCTCACACACTCACCCTTTGAATGGTTTTTTTTCCTGTTTTGATACGGGTATTTAAGGGTAGGAGGGTTTATGCTTGGATTTGGATGTGTATTTTAGGGTTAGATGTGAATTTTAGGGTTGGATTTGGGGAATATTAGGGTTAGATGTGCATTCTAGGGTTAGATGTGTATTTTGTCAATTTGGGGGATTTCCAGGATTTCAACTAGAATGTATGCACATTATTCATATGTCATTTTGTGGGTTGGATTTGGGGAATATTAGGGTTAAATGTGCATTCTAGGGTTAGATGTGTATTTTGTGGATTTGGGAGATTTCCATGGATTTCAACTAGAATGTGATAGGAAGAGACCTATCAAATAGTTGTGATCCCAATAATAATAAGAAGGAGAGGTTAAAGAGATTCAGAGGAGGAGAAAGAAGAACAAGAAGGAATTTGGAATATTCTCTGATGCATTATTATTTATTCATTCATAAGGCTTATATAGCCAAACACCTAACAACTTCCTACAATTTAGAGATTCTCCCTCAATTAATAGATCCAAATAAAGAAATTAATTAAGCTTATGAATAAGGAAACTAATTAAGCATATGAATAAAGAACTAATTAAGCATACGAATAAGGAAACTATTAAGGCTAAATAATTGATTCCTCCACTGATTTAGCATGTCAATCTCGTTGAGTTCTGACTGCAGCCTTGCACGTCCACGCCCCGTACCTTCCGAACGCCCCGCACGAGCCGAACGCTTGGAATAAGCATGCCAACCCAGGCTAGGTCTAGCACCAACCTATCAGAATGTATGTGCATTTTGAACTATGTGTTTGATATGCATATTTTTGTGGACTGGCTTGAAATACTGCTTGATTCCTGAAAATCCAAACAATTTTAATACCTATAAATTCATTTAGGAATTTCATCAAACACTTGAAGTGTTCACAAAAACAAACTTACATTGTTGAATATACTGTTTAATTCTGACATTGTTGGGTTTGGACCTCTCTGCAATGGTGGTGGGTATGAACCCGTGACAGTGTGCTGTGGTGGTGGGATTGAAATGGTGGCAGTAGTGGACGGTGATATAAAGGACCAAATACGATTTTGCAAGGTTTACAGGGACTTATTTCAATATAGTTTTGGTGAACACTATTACTGTAATAGAATATTTTGGGAATATTCCCCACAAATTGACAGAAAATTAACCGGAGGTCTAAATCTGTTAACCATATCATTTTACAGAGACCTAGGACGATTTTTGGGTTTTACATGGACTTTTTGTGATTTTACAAAGATTTTAGGGACGTATGATGATTTTCCCTTTTTTTGGGGCCCAACAAGAACGGAAGCCTCTCCACCGTTGGAATCCCCAATCGCCTGAACACGGTCCCAAACCAATCACTGATTGAGACCCCTAATTGCTGCTCCAAATCATTTCCACGGTTCCTCTGCTTGGATTCTTCTACACTGCATCGTCTAATTTCCCGAGGGGATTCCTCTTCATTAAGGTATAACCACTTGAACCACTTTCATAATTTGGGCCTAGGGATTGCAAAATTGGTTTACAAGATTAGGGTTTCTTTTTTATGTGGGTTGTCTTATATCTGTGCATGCTTGGAATATCAGGACAGTGAATCTTTTATTTATGTAATTTCAAATGCATGATGATGATATCCAATTCCCTCAATTTCAATTTGGTTTCTTTTGGCATATATGGGTGGGATTTCTTTTGTTAAATTGGTGTCTCATTTAGCACAAGTTGGTATGTGAGATATTGGTGAAGTTGTGTACATTATGTAAAATAAATAACTAGAGAGAAGCAGGCACACATTTATTTTTTTGAGGCGAACGGTAGTCCTTTTATATCCATATAAAAAACAGATACAAAAGGTCTGAAAACATGGGGGATACAAGAGAATGGGAAGTGAAGAAGAAAAGGGGCAGAGTAAAACAGTAACAAGAAAAACACGGGATCCTCAATGTAGCTGAGGCTGCTACGATGGTCCCAGAAGATGAAGGCCTACTTCTCGATCCAGAGCATTTAATTGGTATATCAAATACACAATGCATGGTGCATTTAACATTACCATCATGTGGTATTTGATCCAATATTTGCACAAGAACTGATCAGCAGACCGGAACTGTGATGCCGGTTTGTTAAGAGAATTCCAGTGCATGATCTTTTTCCAACTGGATTAGTTGGATAAAAAAAAACACCCTGTCAACCCCACAACAGATGATGAATTAGTGATTGAACACAATCAAAAGAGGCTCAACTTATAGTTTTAGCATGTGCTGCAGGTTCTTCCACTTTTGGTTCATGATTGTTCACTCCGCTTTTATGTTAATAATTGTTTGAATACATGGATTTTGTATGCCAGGGTTTAAATTTTATTCATTAAATTTAACTTTGTTTGTAGTACTCCCAACAGAAAACTGGTCTTAAATGGAAGGTTTTTTTTGTCTAAATTTTCTCTTCTTGATTCGAGTTTATACAAATTCCTCTTAGAATCTATAAAACAATGGTGGATGGGGGTGGAATTATGGATGACAATGTTGATGCTTTTCTTCTTCTTGATTTTTTTTTATAAATTATTTTATGTTGAGTGAGATATTCATGGAATTCAAATATTGGGTGGGTCACTGCCAGATTGTTAGGCCTTCCATGGAGAGCAGTATAGATGCTTTGAGCAGTGCCTACCAGGAGTTTGTCGCCGCAGCAGCTGGTGTTCTCGAAGCAAAAGAACTCTCCGGAGGCCAAAAGACACCTGAAACGGAGGCGGCACTCGAGAACTTCAAGCAGCGGTGGGAGCTTTTTCGTGTTTCCTGTGATCAGGCGGAGGAGTTTGTTGAGTCCGTGAAGCAAAGGATTGGATCAGAGTGCCTGGTTGATGAGGCGACTGGGATGGCCTCGGCAACTAAGTCGGGGCAGGCTTCCTCTAATGGGCTTCCACCTATAAGTGCTGTGCGGCTGGAACAGATGAGCAAAGCTGTCCGGTGGCTTGTTTTAGAGCTGCAGCATGGTTCGGGAGGTGGTGTTGCTTCCCACTCACAACATTCTGCTCCTTTTGATGCCAGGTTTTCTGAGGATGCTGCCCAATAGGTGTGTTTGTGCATATCTTTTGGAGATGTGGAGACTGTTGTAGGGTCAGTTTTTGTTGAATTATGATAGCACATTTTAATTGCTTTATTTACAGTTTGTGCTTATAAATGCTATGGTTGTTTGTTCTTTACATCAACATTTTCTGTTGTCAGTGAACAATAAATTGTGTTCAAACGATTTTTTTTTTTTTAATATAGGAGATTATCTTATTTCAATAAACCACTGAAAAAGGAGACGAGGGATCTCCTTACATGCTAAAAAAAAAGAAAATACAATGATTTAGTAGAGATTCTTGAGTATACTATCCTCTTCCCCTAGCATGACCCATAATGGAATGTGCGAAGGCTATACTATCCTCTTCCCCAAGCATGACCCATAATGGAATGTGCGAAGGCTCCTCCAAAATGAATTTGACCTAATCCAATAGCATCGAAGAAATGAAAGAACCAATATTCTCCCAATACATCCTTTTGTGCTTGAATACTGCCTCGTTTCGAGTTAGCCAAATAGACCAACTAGTAGCATGCAGAACCAACCATTGGAATTTAGAGAGAGTAAGTTTGGTTACCTTTTCCTTTAGAAGTTATTTAATAACATCTTGCACAGCTTTTGATAATATGAGATGTTATAACATGACAAGGTCTCATGTAACTGATTCTGTCATATCTTGTTCTCTTCTAATTTCATTACAGCTCTATTAATTTTCTATTTCCATAAGAGTGTCTCATTGTTTGGTATGCGAATTACCAATTTTCATCTCGACCTTACTAAGTTTTTTGGAATTCAAATTTGAGTCGGGGACTTATTTTTTATTGGAACTCTAACTCAAAACAGTCTCTCGTAGATGAACGACAACCTCTCTCATTGTCAACCCCACCAAATTATTTATTTATAGGTTTGTGATCAGGGTAGCAGCATACAAGCTAGCTACTTAGTAAATCTTTAGCTTTTAGTTTTGCTAGAAAACCTCCTACATATTGACGCTGATCAAAGGTCTGTTCATTTTTACATTAAGCTTTTCTCAGGACTAAGTAAACATATGACCTTTCTCAGGATGGTTGAAATATGTGGTCAAGCCATCTATAAAATTTCTTCTCCCATCTAGCTCAACAAATGGATTTTATACTGGGAAAATATCCGTATTTGAATATCTTGAATTCCTAATTTTTTTTGTTTTCTAGACTAGAAGAGTCAGAAAAGAAGAAACACAGAAAATTGAAAGTTCTGCTAAATTAATCTTCTAGTGGTAGACAAATTAGTGACTCACCTCCCTGCACTCTCTTAAGTCATAGTTCCCAAATTCTTGTTGGCACATTAGCATATACATCAATAATGTCTTGTTGACATATACATCAATAATGTAGGTGAACTAACTCCTACTTGTGTGTTGTCTATGAAGCTTATGATAGGAGATAAAGTCAACTTGCTTTTGAAAAAGTAGATGAACCCTGATCTTATGAATTATGATAAATCATCAAAGATAAGCTATTTTCAGCCATCTTTCTTTTTGTCATGTATTTCAATTCATGGGTGATGAAAATCCTTCCCACTATCATGGCCGCTATGAAGGATTTTCTGTTAAACTAGTGTTGAAGGAGTATTGGAAACCTTGTGCTATTGTATAGTGCATTTTTATCTTTTTGGCTTGGTGATATTGTATAAGATTTGGAGCAGAACGAATCCGTATTGTAAAGAACCAACCTCTCTATATTCGTTCTCTAAATTTTTGTGTGGACTTTTTTCATCAATCAAATGCTATGCATTGCTTGTGTCCTGTAGCCTTGCGATTGCCTTCTGTCTGATATGGGTGTAATATATATAAAATTCCAGCCATGTTGATTTCTGGAAATTATTATAAATTGTTTTTGACGTGTAAGGAGGCTTCAGAAATGGTGTAGGTACTAGGTACACAAGTTTGTGGGTTTTAAACTTGTTTTTCTTTTCTGTTTTTAGGTGCCCCTTGGTAGCTCTTTATGGCGGCTATTGCATGATGAGCTTTGGAACACGTTTGACACCAAAGTTTTATGTGGTTATATGTTATGGTCTGTCAAAGAGCGATTTAAACCAAAATCTGTGTGCCACGTTATCATGCATCCCTTCTAATGGGATTTCGAGTATGAGTTTGACATTAATGTATGCTGTTTCTTTTTATTCTGTATCCCTCTTTGATAGATCTCACTTTTAACAGAGAGTTACAGTGTGTGCTCTTCTTTCACTTCAAAAGAACAAAATTTACGCTTTATATGTACAAAAGGACGCTGATATACACTCGTATGCAATTTAGATGTGGTTCTCTATGCACACCATTGGATCGCTCTGTTGTAGTATATAATCCATTAAAGTAATGCATGAAAAATTAATTAATTAATTTATATATATATATATATATATATATTATTTTTCATAATATCATATTTTTTATTAGATGAATATATTATTTTTAAAAATTCAAAACTAGTGGAGACTTCACACAAAGTGAAATGTATCATTTTTCATTAAAAAAACTCTTTTAAAGAGTTCCGTTATGCTCAATCAATTTGTCCAATACATAGTTTATATATCTTGTTAGTGTCCTTTACTCACTCTACAGAGTATATACTTTTTTGAAAATTATTCATATTCTATAATTGATACAATTTAATTAATTAAAGTATATATATATATATTTTTAAGAGAATATCTTTTAAAAAAATTTGTAAATTTTTAAAAATATATGATTTAAAAAAAAAGAAAATGGTGTGGTAACATTTTTCAGCATGGTGGGATTATTTTAGCATTAATCCATCGTTTGAAGTTAAATGTGCTTTGACAAAAGTAGTATCAGGATGAACAATTGAAAGTAAGATCAACCATGAAATATCCTTAGTCATCAAAAGAAAAGGAAAAAAAAAACCTTTTCAGCAGTAAAATATTGTTGGGCCCAAAAGCATTAAATTTCAATTGGCCAAAAAATTCAGTGTCTCGCAAAGCGAGCCACCGCACTCGCAAACAACGGCGCATGATCGGTCGGTGGCCTGTAACTTCACGGCCTTTCTTTTTCAAGCAATCCTGTCAACGCGCATAATATCTTTCGAATTACTTTACTCTCACTTACCTCCGCTTCTCTCTTCACACTCGATTCACACTCGGAGATCTCACAACAGAGAGAGGTCCGATTCTCTCTCTCTCTTCACTTTCCGAAAATGAAAGACGACGAAGATCTGCTGCCGACGATGACGTCTCCGTCGAAGCCGTCCTCCACCGCCGTCGGAGACTCTTCTCTCTTCGGTAGGGGCCGGTACAAATTCTGGGCTCTTGGGGCGATCCTCCTCCTCGCGTTCTGGTCCATGTTCACCGGCACCGTAACCCTAAAGTGGTCCGCCGGGAACTTCAACGGCCTCTCCTCCTCCGACATGGACGCCCCGATCCACGCCGATCTCGATGTCCTGGTCCGTACGATCTCATCCATCGGTCGATCTTCGACCGTCCATTTTTCAGATCCCGATGTGACGGTCACTAAATGATCTGGATTTTGGTTTTTTTTTGGGTTGTTTTAGGAGATTGAGGAGAGAGAGAAGGTGGTGAGACACATGTGGGACGTGTACGCGCACAATCCCCGGATCCGGCTGCCGAGGTTCTGGCAGGAGGCTTTCGAGGCGGCTTACGAGGACCTAGCGAGCGACGATCAGACGGTCCATGACGCGGCCGTATCGGAGATCGCGAAGATGTCGATGCGGTTGGTCGAGCTTGAGCCCCCTCCGCACCAGTCCACTGTGAGATCCTCTTGAGAAATTTTGATTTGTTTTTGTTCTGCATTTGAAACTATTGATGGAATTGTAAAGTTCGATCATTTGACATTTGCTATGATGATGGTTCTGGTTATGAGATACAAACTCACTTGAATTTTGAAATTTATATTGAAAGTCAAATTTTTGATGATTTGTTTTTAGTCGATGTATAACGCATGAAATGCTAGATATCTTTCCATTGGTTTCTTTTGGGGGTTTGGACTTGGTTGAGTAGCATCTCACGTTTTTTTTTTAAGAACTGCTGTTGATGATGTGCATTGTCACACTCGTTGTCCAGAAATGTGAAGATTTGATGACTTATTTCCTTTTTTTCTTTTTCATTTTGTTGTTTATTTATTCGTATGGTATGAATTTCGTTATCTATTTTGTGTTTACTATGACATTTTGTAATTAAGTACATCGGTGTTATGACATCAAGTAATTAATTGTTCATGTCATTTAGTTAATCCTCCATATCAATCAAGAGGTTTTTCTTGTGTTATTTCCCCAACTCTCTTGTGCAAGTTTACTGTATAAACAAAATTAATGGTTATTGTTGGGCCCCTCTAAAGCATGGAGACTCCTGGAATTGGAGTGACTGATGTTTACTCTCTGTTGGTACTGTCTTTAAGTTTATAAACCTGTATTATCATCATCATCATCATTATTTTTTGATGATTTGTTTATGTTTTATATCATGTTTCAGAGTACCAGGGATAAGGATACGAAGGAAGATGGTGCAAGGGGTAAAACAAAGTCTACTGTAGCCAGTCACTGATAACATGGGTGATCCAACACTTGTTTTATGCTCATCGAAATTTCAACCCTGTGACGGTCTTGACGTGTTTAGTTGACCAAGTGTATTTATATCAGGGCAATAGGTAACCTTCTTAATTGCCTGTGAGCCTCTTCCTTTAAGTATTGTGAAAAAAAGAAAACCATAATTCAGATCTCAATTCTTTTCAAATGTGTTTTTAGTGCATTGCCAAGGGTTTATATATTAGTGCATCTATTTGTTCTCAGCGTAGCACTTCTATTATTGTTTGGAATTTCTCTGCTACAGGTCTTAAATTATGTTTTAAATTATATTTAATTCTTAAGCAGTTTTCCAGGAGTTTCATGGAGCTTGGAATCTGTACTGTTTATGTAGTTACTGGGAATTGATGCCGTACTTGCTAGCTCGTAGATTAAGTTCTATTCAGTAGCACAGATAATTACATTATCGCTTCAATTTGTTCTATGTGTTTACAATCATTTAAAACTTCTATATATGAAAAATCAAAACCAATTAGATTGTATCATCTTGGATATATGTTTAGAAAATCATTTTTCAAAATTTTAGGTTTATCAGAGATTCATTGTCAATGATCCATGCAAGGGCATCGTTGGATCAAAGAAAATTTATGGACTTCTCAGATTTTTAAAACCAAGAGGGATATATTGCTATTTAAGGTAGCAAGTAAACTTTAGTTTACCCACCAGCGAAGATGGGAATGGGAAACATTTGTGATAGTTATCACCTAAACACTGTACTTTATTCTTGTAAATCAGTGTTGGCAAATTATATGGTTGATGTGTAAGGACCATTTGGTCTAAATTTTTTTCCATCAGTGTATATTTTCCCTTGTGCCTCCATATAATGTTGAAAAATCTTGTTCATCTTGAACTGTCATCAAATTTTCTGTAGCTCCAAGTTGGTGCTATAATTTTGCTTATGGTTAACATTTTTCTCTGGACATGCCTAGATTTTCTTTCTGCGATGATAGTGATATTGGAAGGTAAGTTATATTACATGTCAATTGAAATAGTGGAAGCTGTTTTTTTCCCTAAAGCCTTGCCTGCAAATGCTGTCTGTATGTATTGTACAACTTCAATGCAAATTCCAAATGTTATTTGCCCCCTTGATCTTCATTATGTTGCCGCTGTCATGAGTCTTCATGATGTGGAATAATTGAACTTTGAACTTCATTTAACCTATGCTATTTCATTTGTTTTAGGAATCGTAATCACATAGCTTTTAACTTCATAAATTTGATCAAGGTTTCATGTTTGGTAAGTTGGTGCTCTAAGATCGAACTAATCCTGACAGTGCTTTCTCCTCTTTCCAGCACTCTCTACACTCTTTGAAGTTAACCATGATTTTCAATTACATCTTTTATTCCCTCTTTTATTTTCAAATATGCAAAAAAATGATCCATGTGTGAGTGAAATATGAATTTACAGTAGAAAAGAATCAGTGTGCAAGCAGTTATTAACTAACTGTGAAGTACATGGACCCAGCTGATATGGCATGTGACATCATATCATGTCAGCTTCCTGGTTCCATTGCATGTGCAAGTCACTATTGTTAACCATTGTTCTGAGTTCTGATTGAGTTACCCCCCAAAAATTGCTTGTCAGCATTATGCATTTTTGGGCATGCATTTATGCAGTTTTTTGCGCGTATGCATTCATGGGGAGAGAAATGGATGCTTTTTCAATATTAGTTCTTATGTTTTTCTTATTTCCATATCATTGAAATAGAGCTGATGGTGATACATTATTGAGTCACTGAATCTTTAAATATTGTGTAGTCCATCCTACTGCTTGCACCATGACTGTGTATGTAGCAAATTTGCCATTTTCCATTTTTAGGCAATCTGATCATGTTTTACTTGAGAATGTATTATTATTATTGGATTGCAGTTCCTTTAGAAGTGCTACTGTGCTTGTTCTTCAGTCCAGGCTATGTTTATTTATTGATTTATTTATCTTGAGGTCTTAAAGGTGATGAACCTGATGTTTTGTTGGAGATAATTTTTTTTTTTGTCATTCTAGGTGATTAAATTGTTATTCCTCCATTTGAGTAGCGACATATTTTGGGATAACTATTCTATTATAGATAATAAATAAATCATTTTTTATTTGATGTTTTTAGTTATTCTCATTGGAAAATAATAATAAAATTTTGTTGTTTGGTTGGCTATATGGTTAATAAAAGGTGAATAAGATGTAGATAATGATTTATAAAAGGTAAAAAATTGATATAACACGTAGATCCTTGATATATAATAGGTGATATGTGATTTAATATGTGATAAAGTGAAAAAAATTGTGTGAAAGAACACAATTTTAATAGGACATTGAATATGAATGCTATCTTATTTTCACATATTCTGGCATAATTATATCTATTTATTCTTTGGAAATAATTATTTTTTCTGGCTTACTCTATTCTATTCTATTCTAATCTATTCCGTCACTGTTCCACTACCCAACAGGGCATAAAGTTGTGTGTTTAACTGTTTATATGAGGTCAATCTATGTATTGATCATCATAAAAGAAGTTATTCCACTGTTAAGAGCAGCCATCTTTGCGAGAGACTATTTTTTTCTTTGAATACATAATATTCTTCCCGCTGTTTGTTTCTCTGTCATACATGACTGATAAGGTTTCAAAAAAATCAATATTTGAAAAAATTGTGTGTTATCAGGGGGCCATTATTTAAACCCCATTTAATGGAAAACCATCCCATTTGAAAACTCACCCAACATAATTTTTTTAAACCTATAAACCACCCCTTCATAAATATGTGACTAATGTAAAATCACCTCAACTCATTTAGCAAAATTTCTCTCTTTAACCCATCTCCACCTGTTTGCCCTTCCGATCGCCGTCCACGATGCTCATCAGTCACAGGAGCTCTAGTTAGTCGTAGAGGGCGGAAGAGGAGGGAGAGGAGGTGGGCATGGGCGGATGATGCAGCACGATCATGGACCACCATATGGAGGATTCTGAATGATTTGTATTTTTAGTATTTTAGTTTTATTTGTTAGGATTTATTTTTATTTGTTTTAGTTACTATATTTAGATTTGAATTTTAAATCATTATTTGAATTCAAATTTGAATTTTAGTTAGGATTAGATAAAGATTTGTTAGATTTGTTTGTTAGTTTACAAATTTAGATAATTAGTTGAGATCCTAGTTTGTTAGGATTCTCTTCTATAAATAAGCATGTAAACCGATTGACAATTCAGAGATTAGTGATTATTTGAAGTTTAGTTATTTTATCTATTGTATTTTGTTAGGAGTACTAACATTTACATAGAAATACCAAATTTCTGGCATTTCTTAGGAAATCAACAGACATTTGAAGCCAACATCCTTGGTATCCTTTTATTGAAGAATCAACAGCCTTGTTGAAGCCTGCAGATCTCGTATCCCTGAAGGTCGATCGAGTCAGCAGAAGAGCGTGACCCCTCACGCTGCATCAGTTGGTATCAGAGCCAAGTTGTGACTACCACCGCGAACCGCTGCTACCGTCTAGCGCCGCCGCCGTCGAGAGCCACTGCCTCCGAGCCCCGCCGCCGCCGAATAGTCGTCGTCGCTGCTGCTATCCGGCACAGCCACCTCTTATGTCGAGAGTCGCCGCGTACCGCTGTCGTTGTCGTTGCCAAGCCACTGCCACTGGTGAATTCATATCTCATTCATCTATCCCTTCCCTATATTTTATAAAAAAAAAACCCACATTCCCTTCATCTCGAGAGAAAAAAAAATCACACCACCCCGTACAACCCCAAATCCCACCGGAACCCATGTCCTCTTAATTTCATTAAAAAAAAAATTACATTTAACCCCTCATAGCCAAGTTTTCATTCCAAAACACCCATCCCCCAAATATTTCTATTCATTCCAATCCAATATAGATTTAAAAAAAAATCCATGATCACCGGAGATCGAAAGGATGCAAAAGTCGATTTGTTGAATGACCTTAAAGCCACCAAATCAAAATTCAGTGGAACACGTCATCAGCTGCTCGGACTTCATCACCAAATCGTTCAACCAAACTCGAGGACGAGTTTTTTTGAAGAGGGAGAGAATGATGCAGCACGATCATGGACCACCATTGGAGGATTCTGGAAGATTTGTATTTTTAGTATTTTAGTTTTATTTGTTAGGATTTATTTTTATTTGTTTTAGTTACTATATTTAGATTTGAATTTTAAATCATTATTTGAATTCAAATTTGAATTTTAGTTAGGATTAGATAAAGATTTGTTATATTTGTTTGTTAGTTTACAAATTTAGATAATTAGTTGAGATCCTAGTTTGTTAGGATTCTCTTCTATAAATAAGCATGTAAACCAATTGACAATTAAGAGATTAGTGATTATTTGAAGTTTAATTATTTTATCTATTGTATTTTGTTAGGAGTACTAACATTTACATAGAAATACCAAATTTCTGGCATTTCTTAGGAAATCAACAGATATTTGAAGCCCAACATCCTTGGTATCCTTTTATTGAAGAATCAACAGCCTTGTTGGAGCCTGCAGATCTCGCAACCCTGAAGGTCGATCGAGTCAGCAGAAGAGCGTAACCCTCACGCTGCATCAGCGGAGGTAGCGGTCGCCGAAGGAGAAGCCACCGGATTGGAGGAGGGTGCTGCCGGGGAGGGGGGAGGCGGAGGAGCAAAAGGTGTTGGAGAGGAGATGTCGAGGGGAGAGGTAGAAGATGATGGGGTCGAGGAGGAGGAAGTGGGCAGTGCAGTTGGAGGAGGAGGAGCAAAGGGTGGAGGGGAGGGGGAGACATGAGGGGTTGAAGGAGGTGCAATTGAAGTCGAGGACCTTGTTGTTGCAGAGGAGTTGCATGTGCATCGTGGAGATGTTGATGATCGTGCAGAGGAGACACCATGCACAAATGTTTCTGTTGGTGGAGGTGAAGGAGATTGGGAGGAGGAGGAGAGATTGGTGGTTGTGATTTTTTGTAAGGCATGACATACCAGATGTCAACATATTTAGATCTTGTCAACACCCCAATTGTCAAGAGACGATGATCATGTCGACAGTTGTTCTGTTGAACTCGTAACAGAAAAAATGTGTCTTGTTCTGTATGAATCGACATAATGAATGTCAACAGATGAAGATCCCATCGACATTTGTTCTGTCGAACATGGGTGTACAGTAAATGAGTGAGTTTGGTTCTAAATGGGGTGACATAGGTAGGGGTGGTTTTGGAGTGCATAAAAACTGATAGAAATGTGGTGGTTTTCTTATTGTATGGGGTGGGAATATAACTCCCCCAATATAAAATGGAAAATGTTATGCTTGGTCTATTTTATAGTTTAAAATATACATCATACATGTTTTGATTTTTTAAAAATCATATATCACATCTAATGAGATATGTGTTTTTATATAAAATGATATATATTACTCCAAACAATTGAATTATGTTATTTACAAAAAAATATGAAAAAGTTTCTACGAAGTATATACCTCGATATAGTGAATGAAGGGGGCTCACAATGTATATAAGATTGTAAGGCCCGGCCCGTTGAAATAGGGCCAAGCCGGCACTGGGCCAGGCCCACGGGCCTGCTTGGCCAGCGGGCCCGGGCCGGGCCGGCACGTGGCAAAAAAAGGCCCAGGCCCTGCCCATGGGCGGGCCTACTGGCCCAAATTCAAAACATTTTATTTTTTTATTTTGCGTTCTTTATTTGTATATAATGTTAAAATAACACAAAATTTAAAGTATAATGTTGAAAAAAATATTTATATCTATTGAATTTTTAAAATAAAAATATTAAATGAATTAATTACTTACAAAAATGAATAACTACATGTACATAACTAGGTTAACACTACATAAATATTAATAATTTGTATAACTCAACCACAATTTAAATATAAATTACACGTTACTAGTTTATTTGATTATACCCTCCACGGGCCTACGGGCCGGGCCTGCCCGGCCCGCAAACGGGCCCGGTCCGAGCTTTCAGGCCTCGGGCCTATTGAAGACTGGCCCGGGCCCGTTTGCCAGTTCAGCCCGGGCCTGTGGGCAGGGCCTGTGCCATGTTTTTTGGCCACGGGCCGGCCCAGGCCCAGGCCCGCTGGCCAAGCAGGCCTGCGGGCCTGGGCCTGTTTCAACGGCCGGGCCGTCCCGGCCCGACCTGTTGCTGACCCTTAATTGAGGACCCTTGTAGGATTGCATTTGAATTTATAAAAAGTATTGCTTGGGTCCAAAAAATGTTGTTCGGGTCGAAAAAAGATATTTGGGTTGAAAATCATTGTTTTGGGCTGAAAAATGCTGTTCGGGTCTGAAAATGACGTTGGAGTAAAAACAAAATGTTGTTTGCATCAAAACATGATATTTAGCTTGAGAACATGGTGTTTTAGACGAAAAAAATTGGTTTTTGAGTATATTTGGGTAGAAAATTATGTTTGGTCCGAGAAATGCTGTTTGGCAGATGAAATGCAGTTTAGGTTGAAAAATGTTGTTTCGGTCTCAAAATGACGTTTTGGGTCAATAATTATATTTTGGGTCGAAATATACAGATTGGGTTGAAAAATTGCAGTTTTGGTTGTTTTTGGATCGAAAAATTCTTTCTGCTTCGAAAATTGCCTATTGGGTCGAGGTATGCTGTTCGCGTGAAAAAAATGTTGTTCGCATCGAAAAAATGTTGTTTGGGTAAAAAAAATCTTCCTTCAGATGAAATATCCTGTTTAGGAAGAAAAATAACGTTCGGGTCGTATTTGAATCGAAAAAATCAATTTCAATAGAAAAATGTGGTTTTGTTGAAAATCGCATATCGCGTTGAAGGAATAGAGTTTCGTTCGAAAAGTTTAGTTTGCATCAAAGAAATGCAGCTCGGGTAAAAGTAAAAGTTGTCTGGGTCAAAAAATGTGTTGGGTCGGGCTGGGTCGAAAAATGCTGTTTTGGCAGAAAAAAGACCGGTTCAACAAAACTAAAAAGATGGATTCAACGACCGGTTCTCTTTAGCCTACCATCTGTGAGGGACTAATATAAGCTTTGATAATAATTACAATGAGTATTTATTGTTGTTATCTATATCAAAGAATTAAAATATGTTTTCATATTTTTTTTCTTGAATAATGGCAAGCGACTTACCTCAATATTATTAAGGGAATGGCCATGTTTCCATATCATTTTGAAAAAAAAAAAGAAAAATCTCTCGGTTAGACACTGTTATAGAGATAGACCAAAAAGATTTCTCTCTCTTAAGGGAATGGCCATGTTTCCATATCATTTTGAAATCTCTCTCTCTCTCTCTCTCTCTCTCTCTCTCGATCATGCATTTTAGATTTCTTTCAATTTTTTGATTCCCTCTCATTGCATAAACCATTTCTCATTCTTTTGTTCTTTCAAGAAAAAAAATGACAGAAGCAGATTGGGCTGAGCTTCCTTATGACATCTTGGATTTGATCACAATGTGGCTGCCGTTCCTCTCTGATCACATCCGCTTTGGCGCCGTTGCAAGTGGTGGGGATTCGTCGCCAACGCCAAACCCCGACCCCTCAATCTTGAGTTCCCATGACTCGTTCTGTTTCGCAAAACAACCCTCCATAACAGCAGTGACTACGCTCTCTACAGCCCACTTGAAGGCCATTTGCAACGCATCGACCTCCCCGATCACCATCAAAGATGCTTCGGATCCTTGGAAGGCTGGCTTGCATTGGTGGATAATGACAGTCTCTCCATCTCTTCAATCCCCTCTCTGAGGAAGAGGTCGGCCACCTCCCTACCCTTTTGTGCAAAGACAATCTCGAGTCAGAGGACAACATACAGAGTACAATCTTTCGCAAGGCTATATGGTCAAAGAATTGTAAACACCATGATTTCATCATTGTCATCCTTTGTCAATCGTTCTCCGGGTTGGTGTATTGGAAACAAGGCAACAGGCGGTGGACCATGGTTAGGCACTTAGGCCTACATTTTCATTTGTGGGTGATGCTGTCTTCTATAAAGAGAAACTATACCTTGTGAATGGTTCTTCTGGGCATGTAGTGGCATTGGATCTCATCCACAAGAACAAGAGATGATGATGGTGTTGCCTTTGGTGGAGGATTTTGATGTACACAGATACAGGAATAAGTATCTTGCGATAGGCCCGTTTGGATTGTTGTTGATTGGGAGGCATGGTGTCTCACAACATAACAGAGAATTTAGAGATAGCAAAGCTTGCGAGGTTCTGTCTTACAAGACGACGATGTTCGAAGTATTCAAACTAGACGAGGGGGGAAAGAGATGGGCAAAGACTGAAAGCTTGCGTGGGGCAATGTTGTTCTTGGGGATGAATACCTCCATGTGGCTTGCTAATTCTCAAGGTTGGCAGGGATGCAAGGAGGATTCGATATATTTCATGGACGACAACTATGGTTGGCACATTTTCCGTCCACTCAATTATGTTGATGAACCAGTTGTTTTTTATCGGTAGTTTGGTTATGATTCGGTGTTTTTCGTCTAGAGGATGGGGTGATCGAATCGATTTTCGATGATCGTGGTATGATGTATCCTTAAATGGTATGGGTTGTTCCCAATCAATAATAGAAGAAAAACTGGATGTCTCTCTCCCACTGAAATAGTAGGTTCGTCTCTGTTACATGATATATGTTTGGTATTTCAGTTGTTTACAACTAGTGATTCTCTAGTAAATATGAAAATTGAGCATGTTAGGACTATCATGTCTTCCTTGTGTGTCCTTGTTATGGATATTTGGCACATTGGAAAATGAGCTATTATGTAGGCTTTCATGGAACTTACTTTTCATTCATTGCGCGGTTATCTCTATAGGCAATGCCTGAATTTCCATGAGTGACTTTTTTTTTTTTGTGTTGGGGTTGGCCTGCTCTTGTATAATTTATTCAAGTTGAAGAAAAAAGAAACCTGGAATGGTCATTCACCAATGCAGGAGGAGCCATTTTGCATCAGCTGATATGCTTTGCAAGATGATGGTGTTAGTGAATTGCAGAAACTAAGGATTTTGTCTGTTGTCTTGGCTCCATTTGTATAGTGAATTCACTTGAGTTATTTAGATTGGCAGGGTACTTTTGTTATGTTGTGCATTCCCGGTACATTTTAGACTTAGCGAGATGCAACCTGCAACAAATCTATGCATTAAGTATCGCAGACAGGCTTTGTGAATTTTAATTCTGAGGTAAAACTATTTCTCTGGTCTGAATCAGTATTCCAGACAACTTTCTGGTGAGCTTCCCATGCAATAATATTCTGGCTTTCTTATATGAGTCACACTTTCATTGGAGATAGTTTTTACTACTCTGCTTTTCTAGGATTCAAAGAGTGACATGGAGCAGATTTTGATACCAATTGTTACAATCTAACAAATGTACTAACCAGTGTTAGTGGTCATCTTTTAGCATTATGGCATGATTCCCATTAGGACTTTTTCCTTGGCTAACAATAAAAATATTAGAACTTGCAAGTAAGAATTTGGTTGATGTGAAAATATTTAATTTACGTGTGCTTATTTTTTGCATAATTAGGATGTATCTTTAGGGATAATAGATCAACAATAGTGAATGGAACCGAGCAATCATAGAACAACAGAAAAATGAACAAACTAGAGATTTGCACACTCTTTATTACCCACCCAAAAATATATATACACATCTATCTACACATGACACATGAAACAAAATGATCCTTGGGCTTCAACCTTGGATTAAATTTCAATTGGACGTGTTCCCTTTGAATCAATTGGTTTTGAAATATGGGATTATGGGATAAATTGTATTTGTTGTGGATCTTGCCAAATCAATCAAGCTGAGCCAAATCTGTTTATAGACTAAGGAATGGAACAAGATGTGGATATGATAGTAAAAATTGACACAGTCTTAAAATCCTAGAATGGTAGTTGTGTGTATTTGTTTGGGGGGGGGGGGGTGGTATGGGAATGACTATTACATGGATAGAGCTACATTTCATATAACAGAATAAAAGTAATTGTGCCAGCATTCCTACAATAGAGCAGGGGGACCATTGAGGATCAAACGGATAGTGAACAAGTTGGGTGGTCGCTAGGCCACCATCAATGAAACAGATTTAAGTTCATAATTTTTTTTTTGTTTCTCTGTTCTTTATTTATTCTGTCATTGGTTCCAGAGGAGTATCAACAATAAATTGTTTTTCTCCTTACAGTTGGGTGTTGCTATGAAACGTTTATAATTCACAAAATATTGCTTTGTACTGCAAACTTGACCTTTAGGATGTAGCCAAAATGTACCTTGCATTTGATTTTTCTAAATGAAATTGGTTACTTCTTTTTCATATGTTAATTCTAAAGACAATATGCACATGTTTTAATTTTTTTTAAAATGGTATACTTCGTAATGAGGTATATGATTAAATGAAAGTGTATATCATTCCATTTTAAATTGAATAGAGCCATTCATAACAAATGTAAAAAAAAAAATAAAAAATTAACAATGTATATTACTCACCAAAAGAATCCAAATTTTAAATAAAAATTAACGAGGTATATTACTCACCAAATTGAATGGAACACCGATTGCGGTTTTAAATTGCCACCACCAAACATTTAGATTTTCAACCTCGGAGATGTGACCGGGCATAATGAATCAAACAGATTAAAATATACATAATGAATCAATCTTAATATATAAGTGTCACACAGAATCCTTTTTACAATCAAAATGCAGTTCTATATAATTTGTTAGCCATCCAAGGAGATGCATACATCTCCTCAGGCAAGATATTTACATCGGTAATTTTTTTTTACATTTGCTATAAATAAATCCATTCAATTCACAATAAAATAATATACATTTTTCATCAAAACATGTATCTTATTAAATGAGATTTACTTATTTAAAAAAATCAAAATATGTGCGAACACTCTTTAATACTGCATTTGTGGCTGTACCTAACATTATTGATCTCAGTTACATGCAACCGAACGTGTTCGGACTTGGGACTCCATCCGAGAGAAATGTGAACCGATGCAATCACACGCAACCAGTCACTTTGTCTAAAGTATCCAATCTCTTCTAATTAACAACCGGGGAAAATCTATATAACCCCCTGTAAATTATCCAAAATCCATATCACTCCCCAACTTTTTTTGAAATACATATAATCCCCTACAAACACCCATGCATATCCAAATAGCTCAATGAGTTAAATTTTCATTGACAGATGAGGAATATTCTGCTTGATTAACCCTTATTGTAATCATAGTATATCCAAAAAAACCCTTCAGATGACGATTTTATCCATTCGGGTAAATTTTATAATCTATTTAGAGGGATAAAATAATCATTTACAGATGATTTTTTTGCATTTTTAACATATTGTAAGAAGGTTTTAGTGTGTTGTATTTCCAATGAGGGTCAATTAAACGAAATATTCACAGAATATTCTATATCTGTCAATAAAAGTTTAGCTCAAGGAATTTACATAGGTGTTTTGAGGGGGTTATATATACTTTAGAAAAAATCAAAGAGTTATATAATTTTAGACAGTTTATTGGGAGTTATTTGGGATTTTTCCCTTAACAACCCCCTCTCAGCCTCTCGTAGCATCTCGATCTGAAATTGAAAACAACACTTTTGTCTCGAAATGTTTGTGCTTTGTGGTCAAGTGAGATACGCCTATCTGATGTAGACATGGACCAGACTAATAAGTAGAAAAATGGAGGTGATTTTCCAGCGGTCCTATAGAGAGAGAGAGAGAGAGAGAGAGAGAGAGACCAGAGATTCAATAATGGCTGGGTTCATTAATTCAACTGATCGAGTGGCAGCAATTGAGAGCTTTAAGGACCTTGATGAATAGTAGTGAAAGAAACGTATGTTGCAGGGAAGACAATTGAACCACTAAAAGCGACGAGTCTAGATAAAAAAGGTGTTGAGGGGTCAGATTGAAATCCTTTCGAACTAAGCAATATTGATGTATTTCAACAGGAAAGCAATAGCTAACCACACCAAACATATATCACATAGTTACTTGTTTATTTGTGTTCAATTATAATTTTTTTTTAAAATAAAGGTGTTTTTCAAGATTTGATCATTTGACATCTTTTAAAAAAGCGAGAGATGAGAGATACTTGTCCACTTAACAAAAACTTGATTCGCCTGTTTGGCCATTGATGATCACACATGTTGAAGGTCAAAAGCTAAAATGACTTTTAAGGTCTTGAGGTCGAGCTGTCTCTCATAAATTGATAATAGCCATTGCATCCATTTCTTTTTTGAAGGAAATGTAGGCATATATCTTCATCGATTTCTTTAGAAGTTTTTGGAAACATCGCATCCTTAGAAAAATTGATTCTCATAGCCTCGGTTAAATAGCTCTTTTGACCGGGCATCCACTACCGAGTAACTTCCCTCTTTTTTTTTGTCTTTAAATTATTTACTGTTTTTTTCTATTTCCTCTCATCTCCTTCAGAGTTGTAATTTAAAATCTTTAATGAAATTGTGGTAGCAATATTTACATTTCTTTAAAAAAAAATCATGCTAGATATTTGTATGAGTGGAATTAATGTAATTCAGATGTCCCTTCGGCCGATAACCTGGTTGGCTGGTTGTTTAATAAAGACATCTCTCCTTGGACGCTCTGGTTCGAGTCATATGATAGTGTCTAGAGTTCTTTGGAGTGGCTTTGTGGGCTTCTATCTCACAGTCCATTTTGAACCATGACGATCATGCATCACAGATTCATAGTATGGTAATAGTCTGATCACGTGTATGGTAGGAACTTTGCATCCCGTTGTAGTTTTTGGGTCAATAAAGAAAAAATACTTCAAATGGTGAATCCAGAATAGAATAATTATAACATACTGACTTGAATGGTGCACAAAATGCTGGAAGAGCATTGGGGCACCTGAATTCTTTACTATGGAATGTCATAATTCAAATTTTGTACAAACCACTTTTGAAGTAAAAATAAAACTCTCGATTATGCCATTTAGTGGTTATAAAACTATTAAAATAAAATTCTTTACTATGGCTCTGTACCTTCTCAAAGGTATAATTCTTCTTCTCTTGGACGGGCTTCGAGGCCACCTCAGCATCCTTCTCGCGGGCGGACTCCATGGACTTTCCAGCCTCGTCCTCCGTCATCTCTCACGACCTCCTCTTGGGCTGCTCTTTGTAGCACCCCATCGTCGTCTTCTTCTCGACTGGGGAAATTGGATTTCTTTGAACCTAAGTCTATAAGTGATAAACCCATTATTCAATTCCCTAATGAGGCTTTTGCCATTGCTGAAAGTAGGTGGAGCAAGGCCTTGGTTGGCTATGTAGTGGGCAAGATTCCGGTCTACACTCCCTTTGTTGCATTTTTGGCAAAAATTTGGAAACCCAAAGGCCATTTCTCTGTTTCCCTAAAAGGAAATGGTTTCTTTGTTCGCAATTTCGACCGCGAAGATGACCTGAATCGAGTGCTGGAAGGGACAGCAGGCCGTTTATTATAAAAAAGTGGACTCCTCAGATCAGATTGGAGCAAGACAGTTTAACTAGCATCCCTATTTGGGTCAGGTTTCCGGACTTTCTCTTTCATTTCTGGTAAGAGGTATGTCTGGGCAGATTGGCTAGTGCTATTGGCACTCCACTATACATGGACAATGCCACTCGAATTGCTTCTTGATTGGAGTGTGCCAGGGTATGTGTGGAGGTGGATGCACATGCAACCTTCTCGGACGAGCTTACTGTCGAATTTGAAGATGGAGTGCTAGAGTCATTTCACGTTTTCTATGAATGGAAGCCGAACCCATGCATTCATTGTGGTACTTTTGGACATTTCTCAGAGAGCTACTGTAAAAAGCCTAGCCCAGCTGTTAGAGCTCTTCAATCCACGGGAGCCCTTTCCGAAAGTACAAATTCTGAGGCTCATGGATCTCTTGTTCTGGACCCATCTGTTGTGGATCAGAGGACACTGACTCTAGCATCCACTGTACCAGCTCCCCCTATTTCTTAATCTTCTGCATCCAAAGGAAAACAGCCTGCGGACCCCTCTGCAAATGTCAATCTAATTTCTGACTCTTGTTTTTCACAACCAAAGGATCTAGGATTATTTGGCCAGGGCCCAGGTACTACGGAGGCAGCACTGGTGGACTCCTCAGCTTCTATTGGGATAGCTTCGACCAACTTTGTTGGGGTTGGAGTGGTCTCGTCAAAGGCTAATCTACTGGTCTCCTCTTCCCCTCCTGGGGATCCGCTGGGAGACCCCCAATCTGATGCTGATGAAGTCTACTCTCTGGTTAGTCTCTTCAAGTTTAGGAGGAACAGAACTAATCGAGCTTCCAAAGTTCTCCCAAAGGAGGACTTAAGTACTGCTCTAGATGATTATGAATTGATCAAGCATAAGAAAAAGAAGAAATTGAAGAAGGATCTCAGCTCTTTGGGAGCTGGCTCTTGGAAGGACTTGGGGAGGGACCCAAATTCTTCCAAGTCGGTTCCATAATTTTTGATAGGCCCCTCTTTTTGGCTTTCCCTCTTTTATAAGGATGTTCATGGATAGCTTATTTTGGAACATTCGTGGCCTTAATAGAAAGGAAAAGCAATTTGATGTGAATCGATTCTTGTCCAAGCATTTTGTTCCACTTATTGGACTAGTTGAATCAAAAGTTGACCCTTCCAAAGCTTGCTCAATCATTCACAAAGTATTGCCCCATACAGGTACCTTATCCCCTCTCCTACTGGGTGTATCTGGTTTCTTTGGCTCCCTCAACTTGTGGATGTTAGAATTCTCTCTTATTCATCACAATATGTGCATTGCGAGGTTCTCCCTGTTTCGGGTGGTCCTAGTTTTCTGGTCACCACTATCTACGCATCTAATGATGCTGCGGAGAGACGATCTTTATGGGACGATTTGCGCACTCTTTCCTCCTCTTGTCAATCTTCATGGATACTAGGTGGGGATTTCAATGAAGTCCGCTATAGCCATGAAAAAGTAGGAGGGCAGCCAGTGCATTCCAGACGAATTGCCCGTTTCAATAGTTGTATCTCTGATTGTGGGCTTTTGGATATGCGAGCAGTTGGTAATCTATTCTCTTGGTCTAATAATCAAATCCCTCGCATTGCTTGCAAGCTAGACAGACAGCCACGGGGAGTCCCTCCGATATAAAAAAAAAAAAAAAAGAAAAAAAAAAGAAAGAAAAAAAGACAGAGTTCTTGTTAATTCTCTTTGGCTACATGATTCACCAGACTCCTATGTCCACCTCCTTAGGGAAGGGCTATTGGATCATTCTCCCTTGCGTGTGGTATCTCAGCCAGTCCTTCCTTTTGGTCCGCACCCCTTTAAATATTTCAAGATGTGGGAATCTCATCCATTTTTTTATGAGGTGGTGAGCTCCGCATGGAAGAGCCATTTTGTTGGCTCTCCAATGTTCTCTCTTGCTAAGAAATTGCAGTTCACTAAGGTCGAGATCAAGAAATGGAATGCTCAAGTTTTTGGCCCCATACAATATGAGCTTAATCGTAGGCAAAGTGACTTGGAGCAAGCTCAATCAGCTCTATCTAAGGACCCACTAAACCTTTCCCTATCGGCTTTAGTCTCAAATATGAAGAGTCTGTATTTAGAAATGCTGCAACGAGATGAATCTTTGCAAGACAAAAATCCCGTCAAACTTGACTGAAAGAAGGTGATAAAAACTCTGGTTTCTTCCATGCTAAAGTCAAGGAGAGGATTTCTATCAATTCTATCCATTCTGTGAAGCTTCCGGATGGATCTCTTTCCACTGACCCTCTTCTGATCAAGGAGCGTGCAGTTAATTTCTTCTAGATATTACTCAACAGGGAATTGCCATATGATCTTTCTTCTTTCCCTGCCGATGTTTGTTTGACTAGTGAGGACCATGATCAGATTTGTAGGGAGGTGACTCCTCAGGAGGTAAAAATGGCTCTCTTTTCATTGAAGGCTCATAGCAGCCCGGGCCCTGATGGCTTCTTGGCTGGTTTCTTCCAGTATTTCTGGGACCTTTTGAAAGAGGATTTCACAGCGGGCATTCTCTCCTTCTTCTCGGGAGGCCATATGCTTAAACAAATCAACCACTCTTTTATTTCCCTCATTCCAAAAGTCAAACAAGCTGACTCGTTTGAGAATTTTAGACCTATTTCTCTTTGCAATGTGATTTACAAGACTATCACTAAAATCATGGCTGTTAGCTGTTAGACTTCAGAGCATTCTTCCCAGGATAATCTGCCCAAATCAGTCAGCATTTGTTAAAGGGAGGAACATAGTTCATAGCATTCTAATGGCGCATGAATTGTCAAGGTACTTATCATCCTCCTCACCTTCGGGACGGGCGTGAATTAAAATCGATCTTTGTAAAGCCTTCGATAGCGTAAATTGGGCATTCTTAAGTGCTGCTTTGTTTGGTCTGAACTTCCACCGTTATGGATTCATTGGGTTCTTCAGTGTGTTCAAACCCCATCTTATTCAGTTCTCATTAATGGGAGTCCGCAAGGTTTTTTTTGGAGTAAAGTGTGGTCTTTGACAAGGAAATCTCTCTCTCCTCTCTTATTTGTTGTGGTGATGCAATGTCTCTCCAAAATGATTAATGATGCAATTCATCGGGGAAACATTGGAAAATTCATCCACTCTGAATCGAATGTGACTCACTTATGTTTTGCTAATGATCTTATGCTATACACCGACGGTAGACATCAATTGGCCTTTGCACTTCGGGATCTTCTCAAGGAATTTTCTTCACTCTCTGGGCTTTGTCTTAATCCTTCCAAAAGCCAATTATTTGCTATTAATCTCAAACAAGGGTTTCAGTGCACTCTTGGAATTCCTACCCATTCCCTACTGGTTAAGTATTTGGGTCTTCCTCTTTTTGCAGGAGCTTTGACACATTCAATGTGTCACTCCCTCCTTGATAAGATCAGGTCCAAGCTCCAAAGGTGGGAAGGTATTTTTCTTTCAAAAGCGGGCAAAGTTGAGTTGGTGAAATCGGTTCTTCTTAGTCTTAGCTACTATTGGACATCCGCTTTCTATTTGTCAAGAAAGACTATGAATCTAATTGAGAAGCATCTCAGATCATTTATTTGGTCTGGTCCTGTGAAGGCAAAGCCAAACTTCATGCAGTCAGCTGGGAGAATATCTGACTTCCCTATAATGAAAGGGATCTAGGGATTCACAGGTTGGGAGGTTGGAACAATGCCAGTATGGGAGCTAGATTTTGGGAGGTGGCTTCCAATCATCAATGCCTTTGGGCCTTATGGATGCTGCAAAAATATCTCAGAGGTCTTAACATTTGGACTGTCCATGCGAATTCTTCATCCTCGTGGGCTTGGAAACAGATCCTTCGCTCGAGGAATTGGATTCAACCAATGGTGAGATTTATTATCTTTGATGGCAGATCTATTAATTTATGGAATGATCCTTGGTTGTCGGGCTTTGGTCTTCGAAGTCATTTCAACAATTTGACCCTTCTTAATTGGGGTCCCCCGGATGTTGCCATGGTGAGCTCCTTCATTGTAGAAGGGAATTGGATGAAACCGAGGCGATGGCCGCAGGCATTTGATGCAATTTGGAAGGTAATTTCCCTACTTGAAGTGGGAGGAGTTGGACCAGATATTCTGGTATGGACTGGACATAAATCTGGTTTGCTTTCTACCTCTTCTGTCTCTGAGAATTCCTCCGTTCGCACACCATCTCTCTTGTGTGGTCCACAGAGATTTGAAAACCACATCAGCCACCCCGGTCAGCTTCCTCTGTTGGCAAGCTTTCCTTAATCGTCTCCCAACTCTGGACTGTCTTATCTCCTTGGAATTGCAAGACAGGCTAGATGTTGTCTTTGTCTATCTTTGCTGGAATGTGTGACGCACTTGTTCCTACATTGTTTTTATTCCTCCTTTGTATGGACTGCTATTTGTAAAAAAATGAACTTGATTAAGCCAAGACATACCCGGTTAGAGGACTTGGCAATTTGGTTAACAAAACAGGGAATGTCAACCTCTGAGAAGGTAATTTTACAATTCCTATTGGCTCTCACTTGTTGGAATTTATGGACCGAAAGAAACTGTAGGTTGTTCAACAACTCCAGGAGGCAAAAATAGTTTGTAGTTTATCATGTCCTCAGAATAACTCAGTTCAGATTTGGTGGGCACTCATTTGAGGATCCCCCTCCCCTTTAGCGAACAAGATGGCATCTCTGTTTGGAATTCATTTCATTACTAAAGCCCAGCAATTAGTGCAAGTGCAATGGATCAAGCCTCCCTAGGACTGGATAAAAGCCAACTCAGATGGCTCTGTAGCTGAAGACAGGTTTGGGTTTGGGGCTCTCATTCGAGACTCCTCAGGAAATTGTTTGAAGGCACTTTCTTCGAGGGTAATAGTATCCTCGATGGGCATTCTGGAACTCAAATGGATTGTTGCAGGGGCACGTCTTTGTGTTTCCCACAATGCTGTGAAGGTCTGGAGTGAATCTGATTCCACGACTGCGATCACCTAGGCTCTCGCAAAAGGAACTATTCCTTGGATGGCTTTTAGGGACATCCGATCTCTCAATCTTCTGGTATCTCAACTAGAAGACTGGAGAGTCTCGCATGTGTACCGAGAAGGCAATTTTGTGGCGGATTATCTTGCAGCTTTCCAATCACCCATGGGAGAGACAATTTTGCAACCCGGTCAGTTTGGAGAGGAGCTTTAATGTCTTATCCAAGATGATATCGATGTCAAACCTCATCCACGCAAGATCTGACTATCCTTTTCTCATTCTATTCTCAAACTTCCCCTGTACTCACATGAATTTTGTATCTGGGTTGCAGAATTTTCTTCCCTTTATGTCCTGCAAGCTCACTTCCTCCACCTATGCACAATTGTTTATATGAAGTAATAGAAGCTTTAAATTTATCAAGCAAAAAAAAAAAAAAAAAATTAAAATGTGCTTTTAGTGGTAGAATCCTGTTTGAATGGTTTGAAATCCCTCCAACCAGGGTTGGGAGAGGGGAAGGTGAAGAGAGAGAGAGAAGTGGGAGGACAAGGGTGGTAACTGATAAGAGGTATTTTGAACTGTAAAATGAATTAAGTGTAATTTTTTTATGAAGGATAATGTTATGTATAGCCCATTCTCTACTCTCAATTCCAATCCACAAATGTTTTTATTTTTTTAATAATTAGTATATATCATCTAATGAGGTATACGTTTTTATAAAAAATGAAGTATATACTTCTAAGATTTGGATAAATCCATTTATAGAAAATTTAAAAAATTTCTATCAAATATTTACTTCATTAAAGTGAGTGTATGAGGCTAATGATATATATGAGATTGGAATAGGAGTTAGAAAAAAAGATAGTGTGGAACAATACTCTTTATAAAATCATTACAATGAAACGATTCCTTTGAAAAATGGAAAATAAGATATATTTAGGGTCAGTTGACATTTATTCTCCTTCTACTAGAATCTCCAAAAAAAAAAAAAAAAAATTTCTTTTGAAATCCTCATAGTAGTATTTATTTCTAGATAATGATATAAAAAAAAATTATACTTAATCTATCAAAACTTGATTCGTAAAAAAAAAAAAATTTTCTTTATGTGAAACTACCAAATTCACTTTTAATTTAAAAGTCATTCACCTGAATCTTTTCCTTTTGAGTGTGTAATCTCTTCAATAATTGAAGCTACGATATTTGACGGGTCGATGGAGCACTGAACGTTCAGACCAAACGAAGGGAAGTGACTGGTCACTGATCAATGAAATTGATTGTCCATTAAACCACAATTGTGGAGGTTCCTTTTTCCTGGTTCTTCAGACAGTCTGTCTCAATTTGGTGTCAGAAAAGAAGCAAGTTTTTTTTGTTTTTGGGAAGATAAATAGTAGTCAAACCACCTTTTTATTACGAGGAAAGCGTCCAAAGAAAAAGAAAAAAGAAAAAAAAAATCAAAGTCCATACAACAAATTTAATAGATAAGAAGTTTAGCAAATATAGAAGTACAAGCATAAATGAATTACATTATATCTCAATAAAAAATTTCCCTCCCTAAAACATACTTCTGACCCTAACAAATGTTAGAACCTTTTGAATTTTTTGTTAGATGGGTAGTACCACTAGTCCGCTAGTAGTACCTTCTAAATTTTTGGGTTACGTTGCACACGCAATCCTTTATTTTCCTAATATTCCTAATAAGATATATATTTTCATTATATAAGTTGTATAATTTTTTATGCTTTAAGAATTTATATAATTGATTAAAATAAATATTTTATTTTTATAAAATATATGTTTAATTTGTTATATAAAATACACACTTCAAAAATCAAAAAAAAAGTGAAGGTGTAGACCACAACAAGATTACACTATCTTAGTTTTTTTTTATTACAAAGAAATGTCAATTTCATAGGCATTGAGAAATGGAAGCACTTAGGTCCTCATATTGACAAGAATTCATTTAACCCATTTCTAAGCAGACTTATACAGACTGGCGCCACAGCATGGGGCAGTTTTTTTTTTTTTTTTTCCTGAGATACAAACATAGCAGTAAGATTCTGATGGTTACTCTTCACTACATGACAGTTATAGTTTTTTCTTTCTTTCTTTTTTGTAGATGAAGGAAAGTAGATGAAGGAAAGCATGAGGGTCATGCTTTCCTTGATGATCTCATGATCCTCGACAGAATATAGCAGTACTGTAGTTGATGTTCTAGAACACCTAACAAAATATGTTTACAGTGAGGCCCTCAAAGAATTAAATACCTTATTGTATATATGTACACCGATAAAAATATTAATAGTTGATTAGGTAATTTCAGATTTAGAGCAAATACAAATATCGTTTAGATGGTAAATTGTCTAAATATGTATACTACCTAGTTGCGATGCTCAGGTGACATATTAGGATGAGAGATGATATTCTCAAGAAAATTGAGAAATTTGAGGGTTGGAGTTGAGACTTGATGTGGCTTAAGGATTATTATGAATCATAAAAATTTAATTGATTTTCAACATCCATGATATAAACATATATGATTTTATATTATGTGCATACTGATATGTTTTTGAAATGCATACTTTAGTAATCATACCTTTTTTATAGGGAAAAATTCATATAACCTCGTATAAACTGTCCAAAATTCATATAGCCCCCTAACTTTTTCTGAATTTCATATAACCCTGGAAGCACATATATAATTCTAAATAGTCTCTTAAGTTAAATTTTCGTTAACAGATGAAAATTTCTACGAATATTATGTTTGATTAATCCTGATTGAAAACATAGTATACAAAAAACATCTACATTGCATTAAAAATGCATAAAATTATCTATAAATGATGATTTTGCCCCTCTAGATAGAGTCATATAATCTATTCGGAGGTGTAAATTCATCATTTATAGAGGGTTTTTCACATTTTTAACAAATTGTAGAATTTTTTTGGTATATTGTGTTTTCAGTCATTGTTAACTAAACATAATATTCATATAATTCCTTATTTGTAATGAAAGTTTAAATCAGGGGTTATTTGAATTTATATAGATGTTTTCATGGGGTTATATGGACTTTAGAAAAAATCCAATATATCAACAAGATATATATCTTGCTTACATGAGTAATATTTTTTTTATGTTTAAGAATTTAAATAATTTTAGAATATATATTTTAATTTTACGAAGACACATGTTTATTATATAAAGTGTGTTGGAAAATTAAAACATTTCCAAATGAAATGTTTTAATTTGTTTCCAAATAAAGATAAAAAATTTAATGAGTTTTTTTCATTCCCTCCAAAATGGTTAGTCCCATATCAATTAAAGAATGCGATAACACAGTCTTTAAATATGCTACGTGTAAATCTTGGGTTGGAACCTAAACGAGGGCTCGTGATTGTATATTGCATTTGCTTTTACTTTTATTTTTGCTTTTGCGTATTTCGCATCTTGGATTTTGTATTCGGACTCGGACATGGTCAAGCTCAAGGTCTCGAACACGGGCATGGATTAAACGAAAAAAATATTTTTGGAATGTTTGATTTTCGCAACACATTGGCAATAATTGGTGTAACCGAAAAACACCTTCCATAATTGACGAGTGCAACCGAAAACTTGTTACACCTCCAAGAGTCATTTCTCCAAACCTATAAAAAGGCTTCCTTAATTGGTTGAGAAACAGGGAATGCGAAAAATCTAAGTGTTCCAGCAGAAATTCCTCCACAAATAATTTTTTATTTTCCTTGTGTTTTTGGGCGATCAAGTTTGCGACCGGTTCGACTTCTCTTCCTCCTTTCACTTAGAAGAGCACAACGAGGGTTGAGTGGTTTTATCTAGAGAACATGTTAAGACTGTGTCACTTTTAAAGGTCAAATATCGCGTTTTATTTATTTTAATAGTTCGGGCATTCAGTTTCAAAATCTAACTGCATATTTGTGGTTCTGGTGTTCACTTGGGCTTAAATGGAAGTTTTTGTAGCATTTTGAGGTCTTTTAGAAATTATGCAGTTTCGATTGGTATTTGGATTTAATTTTGTTAATGCCCAAGATGAAGTAGTAAAAATCCGATATTATCACGAGATGTTCAGTTTTGAGATAGCTTTCATACAAAAGTGGAATTAGATCAACTGGATTTATGTAATAAAAGTTATGTGTATTTTTCTAAGTATAACCCGGGGATGAGAAAATCCTGGCAGCAGCCCTGTTCGACGTTAACTCACATTTTAAAATAGCTGGAGGGGTTATTTGATCTGAGCATAAACATGAAAGTTGTAGATAATCTTCTTGGCTTTCCAATGGCTTTTGAATTGAGCAATTCGGAGCTATATTGAAGAAGTTATGGCTGTTCTAGTCAAGGCCGCACAGTTTTTTTTGAGGGAGGGCAGTTTGGTAATTTTTCCCGGACTTCAAAGTTGCATTGGATAGGGTGAGTCGGTGAGTTGTTGCTGGTTATGTGTGTGGGAAAGAGAGGCCGAGAGCACTTCGGCGAGAGAAAAACAAAAGGGAAAAATTAGGAAAAATTAGGAAAAGCTTCGTGGAGTATTTTTCGTGCTATACTGGGTAAAAATTCTTATTCTTTTCATCGTTATTCTTTATATGGGGTTATTCTATTTTAGTTTTGAATCAAATTTTGTGATTTAGGGCTGAAATATAAATATATTTTTGGGGTTGAATGAATAGGAATTTGAATGTTGTTTTTATTGTATCAGTTTAGGATTGTAATGTGGAATATCATGTTTGTCTTGGAGAGATTGAGTAGTGCCTGATTTATGGGGTTATATTCAATATCTGATTGAGTATTATATTTTCATCAGTGGGTTCCTATTTGCATGATTTAGGAGATGGATTAGGGGCAGTCCAGCTTGGATTATAAGTTGTGAGGTGAGTAAATTCATCCCTTGTTGTCCTTACGTATAATTCTACTATGTGTGAGTGTTTTCAAATTTAATTCATGCGGGTGTGGCTGTGGTGGATATATGAATGGATTATGAGTGTTGATTGTGTAGAACAAAAAGGAAAGATTGGAAATGATATAGTGAAGGAATTCCATGTTGCCTAGCCTTAAAACTTCTTTTACTTGCTGTTGTTATTTTAGCATATCATTTGTTCATGCTCATTGAATTAAATAAAGATTTAGGGAGATGTTGTACGAGTAAAGGCATGAGAAGAACTTCATGTTCTATCCGTTTCTATGTATTTTGTGTTTTCATTTCGTGGCATGAGTCTCTGCTGAATTCAAGTAAAATCTTTTCTTATTGATACATGGTTAATCAGGATATGATGTCTTCATGGATTATCACCCCAACATGTCCAGGAATGTATATGATTTATTTCAGATTTTTTTGGATAAATATTTGGTGTGGTGAAGATCAATCAACTAGGGGTATTTGCTACAGATGCAGCAGTTTTGTTTGATTTCTTCAATAAGTTAATTTACATGTTGGGTGCAATATTAAGAGTTGGTGTCTTCATGAAGTAGGTTATATATGTGTCAGGAAGCTTCATGTTTGATTTGAGAATCATTGGTTGTGTTTTGCAGCTTTCATTGGTGGAAATTGCGATGAATGGGTTTCTATGTGAGTGGTTTAATCCCCCACTAGAGGAGCTCGTATTATGGCTATATCTATTTCTTTTTAGTACATATAAAATGCCATAGTCGTATCATATCTTAATAGAATAACTTATATCTTTGTAGACCATTTGTTAGCAGTAATTGTGATATCTTATATATATATTATGAAGTATAGAGTATGACATTCTATATGTAGTCTTTTGTAGTATTATCTTCTTATTAGTAAATGTTTAGTATGATTGTGTTATATTTAGCTAATGGTATGACATTTATGCTAGCTTACTAGCAGGCCTATGTTGGATTGTATAAAGGGTGTATATTCAAGGTTGTTCATAGCTTATTCAAACAGGTGGTCCTTATATCTCTCTTGTGATAATTGTGCGTATGTTGAATGGTTCAATCAACTTATTTATACAACGAGCATCATATTATTTGGTAGAAGTTTTATTATATACAGCATAAACTCATAATAGTCTTATTCACATTAATGGATGGATTCTTCCATGACTAAAGCCATTTAGTCTTATATGTGAGTGGTTGTGCTTGTATAGTATGAAATGGATACTTCAGATTACTAATATTAGTGAGGTGTTGCTTGAATGCATTATGGGACTTTACACCTCAAAGGTATTAGAATTTTTACTATCATTATCGCACTCATGATAAATAGTTTAGGCCTATCTGAAATAGGCGGGTGTATGACCAATTTTTAGGGTCATGCCTTCTCATTGTTAAGTGCGAGGACTTAACTGTTTTTCCTTGCGTCCGAGTGATGCA
Organism: Acorus calamus; assembly: GCA_030737845.1. Lineage (NCBI taxonomy): Eukaryota > Viridiplantae > Streptophyta > Magnoliopsida > Acorales > Acoraceae > Acorus > Acorus calamus. The sequence goes on along the minus strand of CM060876.1, from coordinate 9,109,122 downwards.
TCCGTATGGCAATTCAAAAGGACTCATTAGCATTGTTAATTGCTAGATGACTATAGTTGATCCTTGAGGATCGTATTGCGAGCGTTGAATGCTTCTCCCCTACCTCGTATCCGCGTTGAAGCTACCCGGTGTTGAAGCTATCCTGGACTATGCCTCCACATCGTAGGATGCCCAAGGTGTATTTCAACACCGTTTTGGCATCGGACCTACCATGGATGGTTTCTAGGAAGAGGGCTACCCGGGAGAGGGCTACCGGAAGGTTAAGGGAATTAGCAGGTTGGTTTCTGTGTCTAGATGAGTATAGTTGATCCTTGAGGATCGTATGCGTTGAATGCTTCTCCCCTACCTCGTATCCGCGTTGAAGCTACCCGGTGTTGAAGCTATCCTGGACTATGCCTCCACGTCGTAGGATGTCCAAGGTGTATTTCAACACCATTTTGGCATCGAACCTACCATGGATGGTTGCTAGGAAGAGGGCTACCCGGGAGAGGGCTACCGGAAGGTTAAGGGAATTAGCAGGTTGGTTTCTGTTTCCAATAGTCCAATTTCACCCCCTAGGGGTGAGGGTGAGGGTAAGTTGGGGTCACGTTGTCATGTGACATTTATATTGGGAATGCTCAAAGTATAATACATCTGTCGGATGATGTGAGACATTGTAGCGTAGTGTACCTCAATTCGATTAGATTTATAGTACTGTGTTATCCAGTAATGATATGCATTATAGTTAACCGTTTGGCTCCTCTCCAAGAGTTCTAAGAGATCCCCCTACGGGTCGAGGGTTAAGGTGAGGTGAGGTCATGCCTTCGCATGATATTTATATATGTTGAGTTTCATCCCATTTTTTTATGATTATTATAGAGCTTGGATTTTTGCCACTCACTGAGCTTGTAGCTCACCCCTCGTGTGTTATTTTTTCACCAGGGATTGGGTTGGCGTGGAGCTAGAGTATCTCTCTGGCGTGGCTTATGCGTGGAGCGTTCCACCTTTCGGTTGGTGAGTACGAGGTTGTCAGCAATCCTATCTTCTTTGTGTATGTACTAGTAATCATGCGTGTTGCACATATGATTCTAATTAGACTAGACTTAGACTCTCACAGGACAGTGATTGTGTATTCGGGGCGTAACAACGATGGTATCAGAGCCTGGTCCTGTCAAAGCCTAAGTCTAGTCGTGTAGATGAGTCGTAGAATTTCTATCCAATTACTCTGAACTTAGTTCTCCGCCTTAGGTTGCTGACATGCCTCCTCCCTTCCGTTGACGTGGTCGTGATTGCCCTTGTGCTCCTGAGATTGCCGACTTGGTCAGCGGAGTAGGGTCAGTTGTTGGGTCCCCTGTTGTGAGACCAGGACCTAGACAGGAGTCTAGCCTTGGAATTCCATATTGATAGACTTATATTGACTGTCTGCGTGTGGATCACGCTTCGATCAGGGAATTTTATTCCCATGCATCGGTATTGCTTGTAACTATGGAGTTCGCATACGCCGCCGACTTCTAGTGTTGGAGTGTAAGGTGTGTGTCATCACCTAATGTGATGCCTTCTTTCAATTTTTCCCCTCTCGGGGTTAAGGGGCCTTGCGGGGTCATTATTGAGACCCGAGCTAGGGTGCTCCGTGTTCCTTGTTTGGTTGTCGGGATATCCTATTTCGGGACCTCATGGTGCCCTCCCAAGGGGTTCCTTTCCCCAGTGAGGGAATATACTTGAAACATTTGTTTGATGATTGTCTTTCCCTTTCACTTAGAAAATGCTGTAGCAAGTGGTGATGCATACGATCGAGATTGAGTGCGTCCTTTTGCAGTTTGGTGGGCGATTTCTTATGGACTGGGTTGCATAGCCACATCTGGGGTCGCTTCGACATATCATCGTGCGTTGAAGCTACCCGGTAGAGGCTAGAGCTCCGTGAGGTGCTCCCAGGTACTATCCAAGACGCTTGTTGGTGTGCCCATATGGCAGAGATAGTGGACATGGGAGGCTACCAGGTAGAGGCCACACCGGGAGAGGGCTACTGGATGATGTCGAGAGCGTGGACTCCCCACGATGAATCTGCCCATTGAGTGCAGGATGCAGGAGTTTCAATTGTTGTAGTTGGGCAACTTGTCGGTGGCGGCATGTGGAGCATAGTTGTTAATACTGTCGCATTTTGCCCCCCACATTGGTCATAAATGAAGAGATGTGATGCAAGCGTTCATGGTGGGACTCAACCGCCGTATCTGGTAGATGACGTCGCACAGGCATTGTCGGGGTTCGACGACCTCCTATTGCGCGTCTTATGAATTAAGTGCGGTTGTGTAGCTTACCCAGCGTGTCAGGGTCATTATGAGCGCCAGGCTGAGGATCATCGAGATGCCCGAGGAGAAGAAATTGGACTTAATAGTTCGAGGAGTTGTTCTAATCTCCCCTTGGGGGGGGGGTTGAAGATAAAGTACCCCTTATCGTGAATTGATGATCTGTTTTGACCAGCTCTGGGAGCGAGTGTCTTCTCTTAGATCGATCCTCGCAGGGTACCACCAATTGGAGATCCGGGAGTTGGTCGTCCTATAGATGGCATTTCGTGACCGTTTTGGGCATTACGAGTCTTAAGTACTGTCGTCAAGGTTAACGAATGTGTCGAATGCCTTTAGGGATCTCATAAGTTTTATTGGATCTCCGTGGACTAATTTAAGGTAGTCTTCATCGAGGTTGCTAATGACGTGATGTAAAGGCGACATGGGTGATTTTGTTTCTCCATATGGCATGCCTCAAGCAAAGTTGAGAATCATCATCGCGTTGGGAAGCGTCAGTCCATCGGGATTCCTCAGTGGAAATGGAAGTGTGTTATCATGGATTTCGTTGCGGGCTTGCTAAAGTCGTGTTAGGGTCGCGATGCCGACTAGGTGATCATTGATCAATTGATTAAGTCCGCACTTCTCTCCCTATCCGACTGACTGAGTCTCTGGACGATTTGACGCGGATATTCACCTCCGTGATTATTAGTCTTTATGGCACTCCGGTCGATAATCATTCAGGCTGAGACACGAGGTTTACTTTGGGGTGTTGGCGTAGCCTTCAGTAGGTTTTGGTGCAAGCATCCAGTTAACTATAGTGTTCATCACCAACGGACGGCCAGGCGATGAGAACGATTTAGGCCTCGGAGGACATGCTAAGTGTCTGCGTGTTTGACTGTGGGGCAGTTGGAGAGGCATCATCCATTTGGAGGCGGCTTGTCGTGTAGCCTTGCCCCCACAGCTGGCTCATGCCCATAACGTCGTCCTTGTCTCATATTTGAGATGTTATGTCCACGATACTGCTCATGTCACTCCGTTCGAGCGACTTATCCCCAAGCTTGATCGGTCGTTCGTGGAGCAGTAGATCAAGATCATGGACTAACATCAAAATAGACTCCACACCAAGACCGTTCCTTTGGTTAAAGTGCGTTGGTAGCACTAGTCTGATGCCTAGGCCACTTGGGAGTAAAGAGGATACCATGCGTGATGCATAACCATATTTTTCCCTACTAAGATTCTTAAATTTCGAGGACGAAATTTTTCGAAGGAGGAAATGATGTTAAGACTGTGTCACTTTTAAAGGTCAAATATCGCGTTTTATTTATTTTAATAGTTCGGGCATTCAGTTTCAAAATCTAACTGCATATTTGTGGTTCTGGTGTTCACTTGGGCTTAAATGGAAGTTTTTGTAGCATTTTGAGGTCTTTTAGAAATTATGCAGTTTCGATTGGTATTTGGATTTAATTTTGTTAATGCCCAAGATGAAGTAGTAAAAATCCGATATTATCACGAGATGTTCAGTTTTGAGATAGCTTTCATACAAAAGTGGAATTAGATCAACTGGATTTATGTAATAAAAGTTATGTGTATTTTTCTAAGTATAACCCGGGGATGAGAAAATCCTGGCAGCAGCCCTGTTCGACGTTAACTCACATTTTAAAATAGCTGGAGGGGTTATTTGATCTGAGCATAAACATGAAAGTTGTAGATAATCTTCTTGGCTTTCCAATGGCTTTTGAATTGAGCAATTCGGAGCTATATTGAAGAAGTTATGGCTGTTCTAGTCAAGGCCGCACAGTTTTTTTTGAGGGAGGGCAGTTTGGTAATTTTTCCCGGACTTCAAAGTTGCATTGGATAGGGTGAGTCGGTGAGTTGTTGCTGGTTATGTGTGTGGGAAAGAGAGGCCGAGAGCACTTCGGCGAGAGAAAAACAAAAGGGAAAAATTAGGAAAAATTAGGAAAAGCTTCGTGGAGTATTTTTCGTGCTATACTGGGTAAAAATTCTTATTCTTTTCATCGTTATTCTTTATATGGGGTTATTCTATTTTAGTTTTGAATCAAATTTTGTGATTTAGGGCTGAAATATAAATATATTTTTGGGGTTGAATGAATAGGAATTTGAATGTTGTTTTTATTGTATCAGTTTAGGATTGTAATGTGGAATATCATGTTTGTCTTGGAGAGATTGAGTAGTGCCTGATTTATGGGGTTATATTCAATATCTGATTGAGTATTATATTTTCATCAGTGGGTTCCTATTTGCATGATTTAGGAGATGGATTAGGGGCAGTCCAGCTTGGATTATAAGTTGTGAGGTGAGTAAATTCATCCCTTGTTGTCCTTACGTATAATTCTACTATGTGTGAGTGTTTTCAAATTTAATTCATGCGGGTGTGGCTGTGGTGGATATATGAATGGATTATGAGTGTTGATTGTGTAGAACAAAAAGGAAAGATTGGAAATGATATAGTGAAGGAATTCCATGTTGCCTAGCCTTAAAACTTCTTTTACTTGCTGTTGTTATTTTAGCATATCATTTGTTCATGCTCATTGAATTAAATAAAGATTTAGGGAGATGTTGTACGAGTAAAGGCATGAGAAGAACTTCATGTTCTATCCGTTTCTATGTATTTTGTGTTTTCATTTCGTGGCATGAGTCTCTGCTGAATTCAAGTAAAATCTTTTCTTATTGATACATGGTTAATCAGGATATGATGTCTTCATGGATTATCACCCCAACATGTCCAGGAATGTATATGATTTATTTCAGATTTTTTTGGATAAATATTTGGTGTGGTGAAGATCAATCAACTAGGGGTATTTGCTACAGATGCAGCAGTTTTGTTTGATTTCTTCAATAAGTTAATTTACATGTTGGGTGCAATATTAAGAGTTGGTGTCTTCATGAAGTAGGTTATATATGTGTCAGGAAGCTTCATGTTTGATTTGAGAATCATTGGTTGTGTTTTGCAGCTTTCATTGGTGGAAATTGCGATGAATGGGTTTCTATGTGAGTGGTTTAATCCCCCACTAGAGGAGCTCGTATTATGGCTATATCTATTTCTTTTTAGTACATATAAAATGCCATAGTCGTATCATATCTTAATAGAATAACTTATATCTTTGTAGACCATTTGTTAGCAGTAATTGTGATATCTTATATATATATTATGAAGTATAGAGTATGACATTCTATATGTAGTCTTTTGTAGTATTATCTTCTTATTAGTAAATGTTTAGTATGATTGTGTTATATTTAGCTAATGGTATGACATTTATGCTAGCTTACTAGCAGGCCTATGTTGGATTGTATAAAGGGTGTATATTCAAGGTTGTTCATAGCTTATTCAAACAGGTGGTCCTTATATCTCTCTTGTGATAATTGTGCGTATGTTGAATGGTTCAATCAACTTATTTATACAACGAGCATCATATTATTTGGTAGAAGTTTTATTATATACAGCATAAACTCATAATAGTCTTATTCACATTAATGGATGGATTCTTCCATGACTAAAGCCATTTAGTCTTATATGTGAGTGGTTGTGCTTGTATAGTATGAAATGGATACTTCAGATTACTAATATTAGTGAGGTGTTGCTTGAATGCATTATGGGACTTTACACCTCAAAGGTATTAGAATTTTTACTATCATTATCGCACTCATGATAAATAGTTTAGGCCTATCTGAAATAGGCGGGTGTATGACCAATTTTTAGGGTCATGCCTTCTCATTGTTAAGTGCGAGGACTTAACTGTTTTTCCTTGCGTCCGAGTGATGCATCCGTATGGCAATTCAAAAGGACTCATTAGCATTGTTAATTGCTAGATGACTATAGTTGATCCTTGAGGATCGTATTGCGAGCGTTGAATGCTTCTCCCCTACCTCGTATCCGCGTTGAAGCTACCCGGTGTTGAAGCTATCCTGGACTATGCCTCCACATCGTAGGATGCCCAAGGTGTATTTCAACACCGTTTTGGCATCGGACCTACCATGGATGGTTTCTAGGAAGAGGGCTACCCGGGAGAGGGCTACCGGAAGGTTAAGGGAATTAGCAGGTTGGTTTCTGTGTCTAGATGAGTATAGTTGATCCTTGAGGATCGTATGCGTTGAATGCTTCTCCCCTACCTCGTATCCGCGTTGAAGCTACCCGGTGTTGAAGCTATCCTGGACTATGCCTCCACGTCGTAGGATGTCCAAGGTGTATTTCAACACCATTTTGGCATCGAACCTACCATGGATGGTTGCTAGGAAGAGGGCTACCCGGGAGAGGGCTACCGGAAGGTTAAGGGAATTAGCAGGTTGGTTTCTGTTTCCAATAGTCCAATTTCACCCCCTAGGGGTGAGGGTGAGGGTAAGTTGGGGTCACGTTGTCATGTGACATTTATATTGGGAATGCTCAAAGTATAATACATCTGTCGGATGATGTGAGACATTGTAGCGTAGTGTACCTCAATTCGATTAGATTTATAGTACTGTGTTATCCAGTAATGATATGCATTATAGTTAACCGTTTGGCTCCTCTCCAAGAGTTCTAAGAGATCCCCCTACGGGTCGAGGGTTAAGGTGAGGTGAGGTCATGCCTTCGCATGATATTTATATATGTTGAGTTTCATCCCATTTTTTTATGATTATTATAGAGCTTGGATTTTTGCCACTCACTGAGCTTGTAGCTCACCCCTCGTGTGTTATTTTTTTCACCAGGGATTGGGTTGGCGTGGAGCTAGAGTATCTCTCTGGCGTGGCTTATGCGTGGAGCGTTCCACCTTTCGGTTGGTGAGTACGAGGTTGTCAGCAATCCTATCTTCTTTGTGTATGTACTAGTAATCATGCGTGTTGCACATATGATTCTAATTAGACTAGACTTAGACTCTCACAGGACAGTGATTGTGTATTCGGGGCGTAACAGAACAGATCATCAAAAAGCCTATGCGATTGAGAAAACGTATTCTATTCTGATGACAACGTTACCACGTGACTCTATTCTAGACTGTCCTTTTATTTCTTATTTTCTATTTTTGTTTGGTAATAGCAATTCTTCCCAACAAAGTACACAAAAAAAATGGTGTGGACCACAACAAGATTGTATCTAACATTATCATAATTTCTTTTTTGTTGTAAAGAATGTTAGTTTCATGCATGCATATTGAGAAAGAGCGCTGTTACACTCAGTTTTTTTAATAATTCAAAATACAGTCTTATATACCTCGTTAGAAATCCAGTGAAGCATATATCTCGTTAGATTATGTATATACCTCGTTAAATTTTTTCTTACACTTACTAAAAATAAGTTTATTCAACTTGAAATAAATGAAGCGATATACACTTTTTATTAAAGCATATACCTTATTAGATAATGTTTACTATTTAAAAAATATGAAAACATGTGTGATCTGAGTTTTGGTTGGTAATAATCGCTTATTGTAACATTTTCCATTGAGAAATTGTGGCGCTCATATTGACAAGAATTCATTTGACCCATTTCTATGCAGACTTTAGCCGGACTGGCGCCACAGTATGGAGCAGTGCATTGTGTTCCTGTGATACAAACTAACAAAATATGTTTAGAGGGAGGCCTTCAAAGTACATTAATTTCATGCTTTCCTTGATGATCTCATGATCCTCCAGAGAATATAGCACTGTAGTTGATGATCTATAACACCTAACAAAATATGATATTACAGTGAGGCCTTCAAAGAATAAGATACCTTATTGTATATATGTACACCGATAAAATTATTAATATTTGATTATATATTTTTAGATATAGAGAAAATACAAATATTTTTTAGATACCATCATCTTTATCCATCCTTATCTAATCCTAGTCTATTAAAACATCAACATCTCTAATATGCATCACTTTTCAAACTAAATGGACGCTTACAATCCTTTCACCATGGCGCATGGAAAAGTTTACGGTATTACAGTTTACTAAACTATTTTACTAAATTCAGAACCCAATGTCACAAGCTAGTCAAAAACAAGACTTTTCTGTCGTGTAAGCTTGAACTTGAACACAAAAGACAAAAAAGAAGAAGAGGACTCTGTTTCTTCTGGTCCAGGAATCCCAACCCATCCACAACACTGTTAAGACCTGTCCCACTATTGACCCCCAATTCAATTCAACCAACCAGTGTACCATCCTCAATAATTCCCCAACCTTTTTTTTTTTCGTAAATATTTCTTTGTTTTTGTTTGTGTGTTTTTAATCTCTTGAATTCAACGTCTTTCAATTAAGGTGGAGTATATCTACCAACCTGTCAAGCGTTAGTTTGATATTCCCCAACTTAATTATCACCATATACTTAACAGCTAATTAATGCATCTCACATTTATACAAATCATCCATCAAACCCAACTATGGGACGTGTATAAAACTCAAAAAGATTAATTCATCTTCTACACATGCACATTGTCAGCATTCACTAACTGAACCTGTCCAGGCTGATCATCGTCTTTAGAATTCTGATTCTCAGGCGAAGTCTCTCCAAACAGCGATCCCATGTCCTCTAAGGTCCTCCCCCTGGTCTCAGGCAAGTAAGTAAAAAAGAACACCCACGCAATCGTCGCGACCCCGGCGAACAAGTAGAAACTCCCACCGATAGTGATCGCCTTGTACAACGAAATAAAAGTCATAGAAATAACCCCACTCGTCACCCGGTTCACCGCGACTCCCATGCTCGCCCCCTGCGCCCTCAGCCGCAGCGGAAATATCTCCGAACTGTAAACCCAAGCGATTGGCCCGAGCCCGATAGAAAAGAACGCCACGAATGCCAATACCGAAGCGATGCACGCCGCGACCGCCCACATCACCGTCCCTTCCGCGCTCCGCTCCACCACTGTCAGACCCGTCCCCAGCATTGTCAGCGAAGCGATCATCCCACCCACCGAACTCAGAAGCAGAGGTCTCCGCCCGACCCGGTCGAGCCAGAACGTCGCGACCAGTATGAACAGGGTTTTTGTGAACCCCACCCCAACTGTCGCCCCTAAGAGTCTTGAGTTGTTTGTGATCCCTGCTTTCTTGAATATGCGTGGGCTGTAGAGGACCACCGCGTCAATGCCCGAGGACTGTTGGAAGAAGTGGATGCCGATGGCGGCGATGAGGACTCTGCGGACGGAGGGGGTGGGGTGGATGAGAAGCTCCTTCCACACGCCTTCACCATGGCTTTTTTTGGCGACCGTCACGACATCGTCGTTGCAGTCTTCAGGGATGCCTGCCGCGGCCTTGATGTCGGAGAGGCGGGTTACGGCCTCGTCAGGCGTGTCGGAGGTCTTTAAGAGGACTTTTCTGGCATCGCCGAGTCTTCCCTGCGTGTATATAAACGTGTCAAAAATTCTGCATCTAAAAAAATATAAAATATTAAATAATATAAATATCGGTATACTCGATTTAAAAAATTATATGCATAAGACATATATTATAAAATTATATACGTTTATATTATATATGGTTAATATTTATTATTTTATATATTAATCATCCTGATTATATATTATATTAATATTATATTTTCAATGATATTTAAAAAAAAAAAATTTTAAAATATCAATTTCATTTTTAAATCTTTCTGCTGTATATATACTGTTATCTAAACTAATAGTAATATTTAAACACGTAAATTATTTAAATAAAAATATGTGTATCCTATTCACATCGGAAGAGATTAATTTGTATATGAAAATTAATATTTGTATCCATGTTGACAGCCTTACTTGCATGACGAGCCAGCGAGGGGACTCAGGCATGGCGAGGACGCCGAGGGCGAGGAAGACGGAGGGAACGACACCGATGCCGAGCATGAAACGCCAGGAGAGGTGCTCAGGGAGGCGGGAGAAGGCGAAGTTGGAGACGTAGCCGAGGAGGACGCCGGAGTTGATGAAGACCTCAGGGAAGGAGGTGAAGAAGCCACGGGAAGAGGCCGAGGAGACCTCGGCGGTGTAGACGGGGGCGACCATGAGGGCGTAGCCGACGCCGATGCCGGCGATGAAACGGCCGACCATGAGGGCGGTGTAGTTGGGGGAGAGGCCCATGACGACGGCGCCGACGAAGAAGATGACGGCAGCGAGGACGATGGTGTAGCGGCGGCCGATGGCGTCGGAGGTACGGCCGGCGAGGGCGGAACCGATGAGGGAGTAGATGTTGATGATGCCGCTGAGGATCTCTATCTGGGTGTCTGACACGTGGAGGTCGTCCTGTATGTACATAGCCGCTCCGCTCATCACGGCGATATCTACAGACAAACCTCTGCAGTCATTGTTATAGAATTTTCTCAAGCCTGAAAATACTATATTGGCAGTATAAACATGAACGCCAAAAACATGTTTGGATATACGATGTTGTCAGATTTTCTCTACTGTGGAATACGCACCACCACATATCCAAATATGAAGAGAAAATTAAATCTAAGACATGAGATCGAAAAAAGAAGAAAAATTACCATAACCCAATAAAACGGAAGTCATGGAAGCAAGCATGGAACAGGCGAAGGCGAACTTGTTCTTCTTCTTCGGTAGCGGCGGCTTCTCCACATCGGAGAAGCTCACCGGTACGTCGGTCTTCGCTTCTAAATTTTGTTGACCCATCTCTCTCTCTCTCTCTGTCTCTTTTTGGGTACCTTAAAGAGAGGTTTTTGTTTCAGAGGTTGCTGTGGAGGAAGATAGAGAGAGATGGATGTTGTAAGTGCGGTAAGCTTGGATTTATTTAGGCCACATGGTTGGGAGACCCCACTATGTTTTCTATAAAAAATTTGTTCATCACATGCTATCTACGTTTAACAAAATTATGTGGTTTTGTCATTGAAAGCAATTTGATTCCAAATTTGTGGTATTCAGTGGTGAAAAGTTATTTAAATGAAAAGATAATACACTTTTGATGTGTTTTTTTTTTTATAAAGAAAAAATAGATATTTGCTATCCGATTTCATTACTGATAATCGAATTACAAACTCTGAATGTGATTTGAAGGGGGAGGGGACTAAATAGAGAAAATAAGATGAAATAAAAGGTACAAGACAAGATAAAATGACCTCTCGGTTAGATGAGACCTCTAATCCTAGGGACTACCACCGCTCTCCGAGCTATGTCATGGCACGCTCGATCCTAAAGGAGAGTGCCCCCCCCCCCCCCCCCCCCCCCGATTTGTCGGTTCCAGTCCCAAAGGAGACACCCAAACAAGTCCCACATGTTCTCTAGATAAGCTCGTGTACCGTGGAAGATCACTTCATTTCGGATGCGCCATATCGTCAACGTCGCAGCAAGTACAATCGCTTGAGCGGACATTGCTTCCCGCGCGCCCACTTTCTGCCCTTTCACTCAACTCCTTACTGGCCCTCCACATCCCCTCAATGTCCTGAAAGGAGAGCACGAGTCCGATATGTTGCTTAACCTCCTTCCAGAACTGCCACACGAAAATGCACTCACAAAAGAGGTGCTTGATCGTCTTCGAGACTGCCGAACAGAGGGTGCAGGTGATGGGCTCGTTCACTGTCCATTTATCTCGATACACCTTCGTGAGAAGTCGTTCTTGATAGATGAACCACAAAAACACTTTGATATTCAGTGGAATCTTTGGCCTCCACACTCGATGGAACTTCGAGAAGCTCGGTGACGTGCCCATAGACGGTTCGCGCCACCATTTGGCTTTTGATGGTTGGTAGGAGTGATCTTTTTGTTTATCTTTGCTTGGTGGATTACAATTTTAGTTGTGTGAGAGGTAAAAATGTGCTTCTCCTCGAATGGGCCGGACTCACGAATAGTTCGGGCTTGGTTTGGGTAAATCCAAGAGACGACGATGATGGTCCGCAGTGGATCGATTGACGAGATTTTTGTTTGGAGTGAACATGATGTAACTTCTCAGACTGCCTACATATCCTTATTAAGGGATTAAATCACACGTAGTTCCTCTTTTGTTTGAGATTTAGCACCAAAGTGGTACCATCCTCAGAACCTTCGACAATCAAGCCATGCCTCCATTAAAGTGAGAATTCAAGCTTGAGTCTAGGGATTTTTGGGGGAGAAGAAGAAGAAGCAGTCTCTTGTGGTGAAGGGGATACCCCTCCATTTATAGGGAGAAGAAGTGTGCTTGTTATACAATGGAAGTGTAAGGATAGTGTGTGAAAGAATCTTTCACGTGGCTCTTGGATCGGTCGACACGTGGGATCTTGGGATCAACGCCTCATAACCATTTTTTGACAGTTTGTTATAGCCATTGTGTCAGAGAATATTCCTTAATTTTCTCTATAATTTCGCTAGCACTTGTGTTGAGAGGTCCTTGTGCCAGGTCGTGCCCTATGGTCTGATTGCTTCAGATTAGAGCAGGTAGGAATTCCATCCTCGAATGCTCGGATTGTACTAGTGGTCCGACCTGAGGTGCTGCTCTGCTTGATCCGAGGTGACATCATAAGTCGAGGTGGACCTGTGTCTAAAATGGGCCTCTATGTTGAGGCGAACTTTTATTTGAGGTGAGCTTCAACTCATGGATTAAGCCTTACTTGAGATGGACCTTGACGCACAGGTGGCCCCGTTCTTATCATATCTTTATTCTATTATGTTAAAGTCTTGTACTATTATTTTATATTAGGGTGAGAGGTTTTGTCTCCTACAAGTTTTATAGGGTTTTAGTGATTATTACATGTCTAATGTTTTTTTAGGTAAGTGTGGGAGTCAGAACTCATGACTTCTTGGTATCAAATTATTTTATCAACTCTTGAGCTATGTATCTAAGCCATGTTATTAATATAATGTTGGAGATCATTTCTCTCCGGCAAAGGAATATAGTTCATTTTGAAAAAATCTATTTGTTTAACGTCTATATCCTATAATAATTACATGTTAATTATATGAAAAATAAACTCTATAATTTATTCCGGCTCTATTATCCAACTTTACAATGATATTTTAAAAAGATGATCACAAGATACAAAAAATTATTCACAAAAAAAAGAAGAATATAATCTATATAATTTCCCGTAGATCAGGGATAATTATTAATATATGTTCAAATTAATTAATAAGATATTATGAAACAATCAAACAAATAAAGACTCAAAGGACCACTTTCTCGCTGTGAATTTATAAATAAACCTTAGCCTTAGGTCATTATCTAATCCTAATGGAGGGACAAAAAATGATGAACCGGATCCGGGTCGCATGATCTGTCTGCTCTACTTCTTTCGACGGATTTTGCTAGGTTGTCAGCGATCCTCTTCCTCGAGCGTTGTTGAACACAGGGTGGGGGTGACCCGCAGAAGACCCTCCGATGCTCAAATCAGCCAATGAACAACTTAGGATTTTGTAAAACAAGATTTTTCACATGAGAATTAGTTCCCTATTTATAATACTTTTGTGGGTGCCCTAGAAACAATGATGAATCTCTCTCTCATCCGAAGGATGAGAATATATCCTTGATTTAGGGGATCAAATATGTATATATTTAGGAATTGGTAGAATTTGTTATTAATTATCCCTCAGCCAAATACACGTATACTGTTGGGATTTTGATAATCAATTAATGATGTTTCTAAATCAAGATATATTTATTGTGATCACAATTAAATAGGACGGCTGACCCCACGTCGTTTTTTATTTTTCAGGAGAGAGGTTTCATACAGTCAGACACCACATATTTTTTAAGAGGAGATGAGAATGAGTATGTACGAGGTCTTGACAGATGAAGTGGCTCATGACAAAAAACGACCGAGTCCGCACCGGAGGAGGAGGGGGAGGGGGGTAATTGGGTGTTGAAGATGCCGAGGGAAATATATGTTTTTGAAGGGTGCATAGGAGGTGAAGGAGACGGAGGAGGAGGAAGTGGCGGAGGTAGAGGGGACGGTCCAGTGGGGGCTGATGTGTGGTGGAAATTTTTTTTATAAAAAAAATACTTATTGGTCTTTATTTGTGAGATTCTTTATATTGGAGTTTTGATCAATGAAAAAAAGGATTTTTTTGAGATTTTTTTTTGTTCTTTTGATCAATTTTGGGAGTTTTTTTTTTCAATTCCTTTGAACCCACCCATTTATGGATTTTGACTTCTTGACATTATCGATTTCATGTTATTGCATCTTGTGAATTAAAAAAGGGAACATGTTAGGTTCAACATTAGTTGAATAATTTGATTATCCAACGCATTCATGACCATCAGATTTTATTATATCAAGATAGACATATAAATCATTATTGTGATCGAGATATTTTGTGATTAAATTATTTCTTTAAATGATAATCATATATATTATCCTTCAATATGTTATCTTCAGATGATAAAATCTAACAATCATTAACACGTTAGATAATTAAATTGTTCAACAAGCATTGGGCCTAACTCAATCCTATGTAAAAAATATTACAAAGTGAGGAAAAGAAATCAAAATTCAACCAAGAAATAAAAGAACCAACAAAAGAAATAGAGGAAGCCACCACGAATTCGGTGACCGTGGCGTGACCCCGGCGTGTGAGTGATTCTTATGCGAAGAACTGACTAAATCCATTGTGATTATAAAATAATAAAGAGAACTTGCGGTTCACAATACAAATGAATCATCATCCGTCTGATTTAATTGTGTACACAGAGCATCCTCAAACAGAAATGATAACAAGATAAGTCAAGCAGATGATTTGAGCCCCTAATCATGACACCCTCTCAAGGGAGACATGACCCCTAGTTAATGAATACTAAGTCATTGTAAAGATTAGACCCTTCTTTGTAGAACCAATTACACTCTCTTAATACATTCTTCACCTAGATATTACGTTAATTGTGTGTTACTCCACCTCTTCATCTCATTAAAAGTAACTATACTTTCCAATGTATGTTGCCAGTCTGTTCACAATGTTTGTGTATTAGTCGGAGTCCTCTTCCAACACCATCCAATAAAAAAAAAAACACAATAATGGTCCTTTCATATATTCCACTGTTCCACATAACTGGAAATAGACAATTGTGTACGATAATCAAATAGTCAAAGGTACATTAATCATGTGTTTGGCGAACAAGAATGTTAAAAAAAACAGGAGGAATATAATTATACGGGTAATCAATTAGGATTTTCATATATAAAAAGTCAGCGTTATTCAACTGAGACATTGGTTTGTGGATAAAAAGTTCAGTATTAATTAATTGAGACATTATTTCATGGACAAAAAGTTCAACGTTATTCGATTGAGACATTATTTCGTGGACAAAAAGTCCAGCGTTGTTCGATTGAGACATTATTTCGTGGTAAAAAAGTCTAGTGTTATTCGATTGAGAAATTATTTCGTGGATGAAAAGTCCAGCGTTATTCGATTGAGACATTATTTCGTGGACAAAAAATCCAGCGTTATTCGATTGAGACATTATTTCGTAGACAAAAAATCCAGTGTTATTCGATTGAGACATTATTTCGTGGACATAAAGTCCAAGGTTATTCGATGGAGACATTATTTCATGGACAAAAAGTCCAGCGTTATTCGATTGAGACTCCTCATAGTAGATCTTTTGTCATGTGTTATTCAATTTAAACAGGAATTGTGAAGAATTTCATAAGTGATGGATTTTTGTGAACTTTAGAGGGAGAAATACAAAGGAAAAAGTCATTTCAAAATCCCACCCAAATGAGTGGGATTGTCATGGACTTTTATTCCAGTATTGTGAATATTTTTTTTTTGTTTTAACAAAACTCATTTATGATTTTTATCCCATGCCTTTCATATTTTTATTCACATTTTTTTTCTTTATTTATCATTTTTTTTTCTCTAAATGTCAATTTGTATGAAATATTGCTATCACCTCATATGTTTGATAAATATATGAGAATGATAGATTTGCTTGTGTTGCAATCAATCATTTCATTATTATATATTATATAATATATGCCTAGATCATCCACAATTATTTTCTAAAATATAGATTTATCATATATTTGATTATATGTAAAATGTTTTATTTAATTTTCTTTGAAGTTGTTTCTATTTTTGTACAATATACATGCATATATATTTTTATAATGTTCATACATATATAAAAATTAAAAGATATATTTAGGCATATGTATATATATGACTAAATATACTTGCTTTTATTTCATTTTTTATTTAAAGTAACATAATGACTACTTTTATTTTATTTTATTTTATTTAATATAATTTATGATTTTATTTCATTAAATTTGAAGCGATGTAATATATGATTTTTATATAATATATATTTCCTTATTTTTTATTGTCTTCCTAATTAAAAACTTCTCCCTCCCCTCATGAAATTCTCTCTATAACAGAAAAAAAGGTTAGCTCATTGTGGATTTTTCTCAATATAAAGTTTTTTTTATATTATTTTAGATCGATTGTTTTTAATGAAGAAGAATTTTTTATGAATGTAAATATGTATGAAATATTGATATCGACTCATATGTTTGATGAATGTAAGAATTATGGATTTGCTTGTGTTGCAATCAATTATTTTCATTACTTATATTTTTCATGACATTCTAGCAATATGCATTTCAGATAAGTGAATATTGGTATTTGCTATATTAAATTAAATTTTATGTTGGGTATGATGAATTCTTTATTTGTTATTTAAAAATCCAAAAACATTATTGTGTTTATTAATAGAAATCCATATGTGAATAGAGTCAATCAGTGAAAGAATGCTAAAGCCTGTGAAAGTCTATAAAAGTCCATGAAAGTGATTTGTGAAAGTCTGCAAATGTATGTGAAAGTCCATGAGAGTGATTTGCGAAAGTTTACAAATGTCTGTGAAAGTCCATGAGAGTCAATATGTGAAAGTCTGCCAATGGTTGTGAAAATTCATGAGAGTCAATCTGTGAAAGTCTACAAAAGTATGTGAAAGTCTGCAAAAGTCTATGAAAGTCCATGAGAGTTAATCTGTGAAAGTCTGCAAAAGTCTACGAAAGTCTACAAAAGTCTGTGAAAGTATCTGTCAAGTCTACAAAAGTCCATCACTTAAACAATGTCCACAGAAATCCATCAAAGTCCGTATCAACTACCCCCCATTAATTATGAAAAACACATGTTAAATGTAGCGTAAAAAAATATAGGGAGAAATTCATATAACCCCCTATAATCATAGACGAAAATCCATATAACCCCCTGCATTCTCCCTAAATCTAAATAGCCCCCTGTAAACATATACAAAATGTAAAATCAACCCCCTCGGTTAAGTTAACCCTAACAGAAACATAATATTCGTGGAATATTTCGTGATCTAGTTGTTTGAGTTTCAAAAACTGCTTATAAGTCCCTGCATTTATGTAAAAAAGCAAATACCCCATGTCAATTACATTTAAACCCTTCCCTTTTATATCTTTTTTATTCTTCTTCTTCTTCTTCTTTGCTGCTTTCCGAAGTGACCGCTCCTCTCCATCAATGGCTCAATCGCACCCTCCACCACCTAATCCGCCTTTGGTCCTCCCCTCCCTCCTCTCCCCCCCCCCAACAACACCCACCATCTCCTCTCCTCCCTCTCATCTTTCACCGCCTCCTCCGACCACAATCATGCCTCCCTCTCCCCATGCTCTTCTGTCCTCTTCAATCTTCTCATGCGCCACCAATACGTCGAGGGGGGCCTCTCTATCTTGGCCGGCGCCACTAGTGTCCTCTCCTACCTGAATCTCACCGACCGAATCCCCAAAACCTCAAATCGCGCACCCACTTGTCCGCCTCCTCCGCGTGGGCTCCCCCAACTCCCTCACACGCTCCCCCCCTTACGCCTGCATATCTCTCGCCTCCTCTAACTACGGCATCCTCCCCGAGCTCCTCCGCTTGCTTGTCGAATCCCACACTCTCACCGCCATTGACGTCGTGCTCGCGTGCCTCATCACGCTCTCCGTGCCACAATGTCCGCGCGCGCAACTCGTGCTGCTCGGGCTGGTGCCCGCGCTTACGCGGATTCTGGTGAGAGTGGAGGAGGTCATGCCAGCGGCGACAGTGGAGAGGTTGGCTGCTCTGGGGCATTATTGTTTTTTACACATATGGTTAAACTCAGGTTAAAGACATGTTAACTTAACTGACATAAGGGGTTTTTTATATGTTGTATTTGTTTACATAGGGTTATTTGGATTGAGAGAGAATTTAAGGGGTTATATGGATTTTGATATGTTTACATGGGGTTATATGGATTTCTCCCAAAAATATAATAGTAATGTCCTAATAGATTTAAAAAAAAACGGATATAACTTATGTAGACTGTGCCCGAATAAACTATACTATTCGAGAAAGGAAAAATCCAAATAGCCCCCTATGAACTGCCTTAAATGCACATAACCCCTTGAAAACATATGCAAATTCAAATATTTCTCTGAGTTATTTCTGTTAACATATAATGAATATTCTGCTAATATTCTGTTTGGTTAACCCTGACTAGAAACACTGTATTCCAAAATCTCCCTATAATTTTGTAAAAATGCTATGTAAATAACAATTTTACCCATTTTTTATACATTTTTAATACATTGCAGATGGTTTTTAGTATATTATGTTTTTAATCAAAGTTAATTAAACAGAATATAGGTAAACTATTCATCTTTCGTCAATGAAAATGATATTTAACTCAAGGGTCTATTTGAATATAAATAAGTGTTTTCACGGGATTATATGGACTTCAGAAAAAGTTACGGGGTTATATAAATTTCAATTAGTTTACAGGGGGTTATATGAAATTTCCCCCTTGAGAAATCAACATGAGACCGAGCATCAGCCAGAGAAAGTTCCATGACAAATTTAAATTAAAAAAAGTATTTGTACTTTAAATATAAAAAAAGTTTGCGACGAATTTAACTCATGTTTTTCTAAAATTTCATATTTTTATTAATTACAAATGATAAATTATAAATTTATAATAAAGTAGGAATTAAATTTCATTCATAAAAAAAATGTTCAAAGTTAACATGGGTATTTGTGAGACCTGATTTGACATTTGGATACCCAAAATTGGGTCTTCAAATATAGTATCTTTTCATTTTTAAGACTTGGAACCTTCAAAATGAAGCTCCATTGGAGCTAGATGCTCTCAACCGGTCTTTAGATATTCAAAATGAAGACCGGTTGGAGACGCACATAGAAGCTCTGATTCAAGTCATATGAATAGTATGATTAGCAAAAGAAAAATGATATGTCCAGCCCCATGTGCAACCCCAATTGTAGTACACATCGGTTTTCTTTTTGGCAAATCAGTCTTCTTGGCAAACTAGTATCTAGCTCTTTGGGTTAGTTCTATGTACTTCTATCCTACAGTAGTGTAGTAGTGGACTGATCTATTATTGTATGTTAAGAAATTTGCATCCTGTTATGGCTTGTGGGTCATGATCATTGTAACAGAATGGTTCCTTAGAAGAAGGGCAAACAAGAAATATTTAATTTGAGTAAATAAGATTGTTGACACACTTGACTAGTCGAGTTTGGGGATCGGGTTAGGTCCAACAAGCGTTGAACAATTTGATTGTCCAACGCGCCTGACCATCCGATCTTCTTATTTTGTTGTGATTGAGATACTTCGTAAGATTGGGCTGAGCTTCCTTACGACATCTTGGAATTGATCACAATGCGGCTGCCATTCCTCTCTGATCACGTCCGCTTTGGCTGCCATTCCTCTTTTGGCGCCTTCTGCAACTGGTGGACCATGGTTTGGCCTACATTTTCATTGGTGGGTGATGCCGTCTTCTATATATAAAGAGAAGCTATACCTGGTGAATGGTTCTTCTGGGCATGTAGTGGCATTGGATCTCCTCCATTAAGAACAAGAGATGGTGGTGAAGATGATGCCTCTGTTGGAGGATTTTGATGCACACAGATACAGGAATAAGTATCTTGCGGAAGGCCCGTCTAGATTTTATTGATTGGGAGGCGTGGAGTCTCACAACACGAAAGAGGATTTTGAGATGGCAAAGCATGCAAGATTCTATCTTACAAGACGACGATGTTCGAGGTATTCGAACTAGATGAGGGGGGAATGACATGGGCGAGGACTTGTAGCTTGCGTGGGGGGATGCTGTTCTTGGGGATGAATACCTCCATGTGGCTTGCTAATTCTCATGGTTGGCAGGAATGCAAGAAGGATTCAAAATTTTTCAAGGATGACAACTTTGGTTGGCACATTTTCCGTCCACTCAATTATGTTGATGAACTAATTGTTTTTAATTGAGAGTTTGGTTATGATTCAGGGGTTTTTCGTCTAGAGGATGGGGTGACTGAATCGATTTTTGATGATCGGGGTATGATGTATCCTTATATGGTATGGATTGTTTCCAATCCAAGGTAGAAGAAAAACTGGATGTCAATCTCCCACAAAAAGTAAGTAGGTTGGTCTCTTAATTGATGTATGTTTGGTGGTTCAGTGTTTTCAATTAGTGATTCTCCAAATGTGGTTTCACTAGTACATATGAAAATTGAGCATGTTAGGACCATCTATTGGTAATATCAAATCAAAAGGTGAAAGATCTTACCAACACCAAATAAGGATGGTAATAAAGACTAAATATTTGATTTCATTTGATATCAAATATTAGAAGTATAATTAAGAGAATAAATCACATTGAAGTCAGTAAATGACTTTATATTAATTGATGAGTAATTTAGCATATATATGAATATATATGGGCCATTTTTATAAATGTTTTAATGTTATGTTATTGTCCTTCATTAGGAGATTTGATTTTTTTAGATTTTCTAGTTTTTTTGTCTTTCTCACAACACCCTATAAAAGGATGTGAAGTGGTTGTATTATTTTAATAAAAGCAAATAAATAAAAAGGAGAAATTCTTCAAAGTTTGTGTGTGTTCTTTCTTTGGGTCTTGTGGTGAGAGAGGTGTGGTGTTTTGAGAAACACCAAGGGTATCATAGGGATACCCAACACTATCATGGCTTCATTTGTGTCCTTTTATGGATATTTTTCCACATTGAAAATGAGCTATTTTGTAGGCTCTCCATGGAATTTACTTTTCATTAATTGTGTGGGTCTCTAAAGGCAATGCCTGAATTTCCATAATGACTTCATTTTTGGTTGTTGGGGTTGGCCTGCTCTACATAATTTATTTTTGCTAACAAAAAAGTGAATTGTCATTCACTAATACAGGGGAGGAGCCATTTTGCATCAGTTGATATGCTTTGCAAGATGATGGTATAGTGAATTGCAGAAACCAACGATTTTGTCTGTTGTCTTGGCTCCATCTGTATATTGAATTCACTTGAGTTATTTAGATTGGCAGGGTACTCTTGTTATGCTGGGCGTTCCGGTACACTAGACATAGTGAGATGCAACCTGCAACAAATCTATGCATTTAGATTGACAGGCTTTGTGAATATTTTTTTTGGTAGTCAAGAAGCTTTGTGAATATTAGGTCAGAAGGGCATTCCAATTGAGGTTGTCATATAAAATACTTAGATTAATAGGCCTGCAACAAGAAGGCGTTATTCCTACTCTATCAAGGGTTGGATGAATCGATGTTCGAAAAGGTCTCCGAAGCGACGTCGAGCAAGGAATCTTGGGATACCCTAAACACAATCTTCAAAGGCATCGACTGGGTCAAGAGAACTCGCCTTCAAACTTTGAGGGCCGAATTCGAGGCGGCTCACATGAAGGTAGATGAAAGTGTCTCTGACTATTTCAGACGATTGCTTGTAATCGTGAACCAAATGAAGAGGAGCGGCGAGAAAATCGACGACACCCGTGTCATGGAGAAGGTACTTCGATCTCTTACCTCTAAATTTGAGCATGTGGTAGTTGCAATCAAAGAATCGAAGGATTTGTCAAAAATCACGGTGGAATAGCTCTTGGGATCTCTTCAAGTCCATGAGCAACACATTCAAAGGAATGTGGGTTCCACAATGGTGGAGCAAGCATTGGAGTCAAAGTTGACTCTAAACACAGAAGGTGGTCACGGGAGTTCTAGTCAACAACGTGGCGGCACCAACCCTGGATGAGGATGAGGTCGAGGACAAGGACATGGAAATCAGCAAAATCATGGAAATATGTTGAACATCAAGTGTTACAACTGCAACAAGTTTGTGCACTATGCCGCAGACTATTGGAGTTCTCCTAAAAATCAAGGTATGCAATCCAACTACGCGGATGCATCTAATGATTTTGATGATCCTACACTCCTTCTCTCCCATGAGGAAGTGAATGGACAAGATGATGTGTGGTTTCTTGATTCGGGAGCAACCAACCACATGTGCGGGAGAAAAGAACTCTTTACAGAGCTCAATGACATTCATGGTAATGTGAGCTTAGGAGATGCATCCAAACTTCAGGTTGAAGGTAAAGGAAAAGTTAAGATTTTTCTCAAAAATGAAAAATTTGATTTATTTCTAATGTTTATTACGTCCCCAATATGTAAAGTAATATTCTTAGCATTGGGCAACTCCATGAAAAGGGGTACGTAATACACATTGAAAATAATATCCTTTCCCTCAAAGATGCACATGGAAGACATATTACACGAGTCCAAATGGCAAAAAATCGCATGTTTCCTCTCCACCTCAACATGGCACCTCGGAAGTGCTTCTATGGATTCATGGACAATGAGTCTTGGAAGTGGCACCTCCACTACGGGTATCTTAACTTCAACTATTTGAAGTTCCTATCCACAACACGCATGGTAGAAGGCCTACCAACGATCGACAGGCCGACACATGTGTGCAAGGCGTGCACACTTGGGAAGCAACAAAGACTTCCTTTTGCAAAAGACGGATCCTGGTGTGCGACATAACCACTACAATTGGTGCACATCGATATTTGCGATCCATTGGAGCCAATCTCGATTGGAGGTAATCGGTATTTTATTACTTTAATCGATGATTTCAGTAGAAAGATTTGTGTGTATGCTATAAAAGAAAAATCTGCTGCATTTTCTATTTTTAAAATTTTGAAAGCTCGTGTTGAGCTAGAGAGCTGTTGTAAAATTAAAACACTCAGATTTGACCGAGGTGGTGAGTGCACCTCAAATATGTTCAAGAACTATTGTAGAAAGGTGGGCATCAGACAATAATTCATAGCCGCGTACACACCATAGCAAAATGGAGCAGCTGAGTGGAAGAATCGCATCATTCTCGACATGACAAGAACCATGCACGGTGTACATACTCAATTGATATCCAATGAAGAGTGTTTATAGGATGACACCGCACGAGGCGTGGAGTGGAAGAAAGCCAAATGTGAAGCATCTTCGCATATTTGGTGCTTCGCATATGCACAAGTGCCAAAGGCGAAAAGAAGGAAGCTCGATGATCATGGAGAAAGATGCATCTTCATCGGATACAGCGAGACCTCTAAAGCCTACAGACTTTACAATCCACTTATTAATAAATTAGTGGAGAGTCGAGATGTAGTCTTCAGTGAAGGAGAAGCATGGAATTGGAGAGATGGAGAGGCGGCAAAAAAGCAACTATTGATGGAGGAACCTGAAGATCATCAACAGGAGGTTCCCTCACCATCTGCACCACATCTCCTCAACCGGCCACACCTTCTATGGCGCAGAGATCTCCATCAAGAGGTTCTCCATCTTCTCAAAGATCTATCAACAATGGATCCTCCTCCATCGAAGTCCCATAAAGATGAGGAGTGTCAGGGTGATCTAAGAACAGATAGAAGATGGAGAGACAAATCTCTTTTGTCTATATGCTGATCATGAGCCTCTCACATTCAAAGTGGTTGTTGAAGAAGATAGTTGGAGATCTGCGATGGAGGAGGAGATTCACGCCATTCAGCAAAATGAAACGTGGGAGTTGACAACACTACCACAAAATCAAAAGGCAATCGGGGTCAAGTGGATGTACAAGATCAAGCACACCGCAGATGGACAAATAGATATGTACAAGGCAAGACTTGTAGCGAAAGGCTACAAACAAAAATATGGCATCGACTATGACGAAGTATTTGCATCAGTTGCTCGACTTGATATAGTGAGATTGTTGATCTCACTTGCTGCTTGTCATGATTGGAAAATATACCAACTTGATGTCAAGTCAACTTACCTCAATGGTGTTCTTGAGGAAGAGGTGTATGTGGAACAGTTCGAAGGCTTCGTGGTGGGAGGTGAAGAAAGGAAAGTGTATCGCTTGAAAAAAAGCCTTGTATGGCTTAAAGCAAGCACCACAAATAATCATCAAGGTGAATATCTAATGATTTGTATTTATGTTGATGATTTATTGTACACAGGAAATAGCGATGCAATGTTTGAGGAGTTTAAGCAAGCTATGTTCAAGGAGTTCGAGATGACGGACTCTGGGCTGATGTCTTACTTCTTGGCATAGCAGTAAAACAACAACATGATGGGATTTTCATCTCCCAAAATAAGTATATGAAGGAGATCTTGGAGAAATTCAAAATGGACGGCTGTAATATTGTGAACACCCCAGTAGCAATGGACATGAAATTAACAAAAGAAGGCGATGGAGAAATAGTTGAACCGACTCTATACAAGAGCTTAGTTGGAAGCCTGAGATATTTGACAATCACAAGGCCCGACATTGTCTATGGTGTTGGACTTGTGAGTCGATACATGAAGACCCCAAAAGAGTCTCATTGGCCCGCTGCAAAAAGGATCTTCATGTATATTAAAGGCACACTCAATTTTGATATTCTATAATTATGGCGAGGATGTGCAGCTAGTTGGTTATTCAGATAGTGACTGGGGAGGTGACAAAGATGAAAGGAAAAGTACCACTGGATATGTTCTACACTGGATCAACAGCCTGTTTCTCTCTTGGACATCCAAGAAACAGGCTGTTGTGGCGTGGTCTACGTGCGAGGCTGAGTCCATGGCGGCTTCATCTACTGTTTGTTAAGCAATATGGCTAAGGAATATCTTGAAGGAGTTGTATCATCCACAAGAAGAACCAACAATGATACATGTGGACAACAAATCAGCCATAAAGCTCGCAAAGAATCCTGTGTAACATGGAAGAAGCAAACAAATCGACACGAGGTTCCACTTCCTTAGGGACCATGTGAAGCAGAAGACAATAGAGCTCGAATATTGTCACATCATGGAGCAGGTGGCAGACATTTCACTAAGCCCTTACCTATTGAACCTTTCCGAACGCTGCGAGACAAGCTCGGAATGAAAACCTTTTGATTTGAGGGGGCGTATTGGAAATAACAAATCAAAAGGTGAAAGATCTCACCACCATCAAATAATGAGGTAATAAAGACTAAATATTTGATTTGATATCAAATATTAGAAGAATAATTAAGAGAATAAATAACATTGAAGTCAATAAATGACTTTATATTAATTGATGAGTAATTTAGCATATATATGAATGTATATGGGCCACTTTTAGAAATGTTTTAATGTTATGTTATTGGCCTTCATTAGGAGATTTGATTTTTTTAGATTTTCTAGATTTTTTGTCTTTCTCACAACACCCTATAAAAGGATGTGAAGGGGTTGTATTATTTTAATAAAAGCAAATAAATAAAAAGGAGAAATTCTTCAAAGTTTGTGTGTGTTATTTCTTTGGATCTTGTGGTGAGAGAGGTGTGGTGTTTTGAGAAACACCAAGGGTATCATAGGGATACCCAACACTATCATGGCTTCCTTTGTGTCCTTTTTATGGATATTTTTCCACATTGAAAATGAGCTATTATGTTCTCATGGAACTTACTTTTCATAAATTATGTGGGTCTCTAAAGGCAATGCCTGAATTTCCATAATATCTTCTTTTTTGGTTGTTGGGGTTGGCTGTTCTGTATAATTTATTTTTGCTTACAAAAAAAGCAACCTGGAATGGTCATTTGCTAATGCAGGGGAGGAGCCATTTTACATCAGCTGATATGCTTTGCAAGATGATGGTATAGTGAATTGCAGATACCAAGATTTTGTCTGTTGTCTTGGCTCCATCTGTATAGTGATTTCACTTGAGTTATTTAGATTGGCAGGGTATTCCTCTTATGCTGGGTGTTCCGGTGCATTAGACATAGTGAGATGCAACCTGCAACAAAATCTATGCATTTAGATTGACAGGCTTTGTGAATATTAGTTGAGAAGTAAGGGCATTCTAATTGAGGTTCTCATATAAAATATTGTTCTGTGTTTACTATTTCTTTGATCTGAATCAATATTCTATACAACTTTCAGGTGAGTTTTCCAAGGAATAATATTCCGGTTTTCTTATACCAGTCAATTTCATTAGAGAGTTTTTACTATGCTTTCTAGGATTCAAAGTGACATGGAGCAGATTTTGTTACCGATTGTTACAATCCTAACAAATGTACCAACCAGTGTTAGTGGTCATGTTTTGGCATTATGACAGGATTCTCATTAGGCCTTTTTTTCCTTGGATAAAAAGTATTAGAACTTGCAAGTAAGAATTTGATTGATGTGAAAATGATCAACTTACGTGTGCTTAATTTTTTGCATAATTAGGATGTATATCTTGGGATAATAGATCAACAATGGTGAATGGAGCACTAGCAATCATGGAACAACAAAAAAGGAACAAAATAGAGATTTTTGTACTCTTTATTACCTAACCAAAACAAAGCATACACATGACACACAGCCAAATGACCATTGGGAACCTTGGATTAAATTCTATTGGCTGTGTTCCCTTTATGCTGGGGTGCAACTTGGACGGGTTGAAACCAACCCAACCCAAAGTTTGGATGGATTTGGGTTGGAGTTTTAGCGTTTGGGTTTGAATCGGAGTAACCTGAACCTAATTTGGGTTGAGGGTTCAGGTAATCCGAACCAATTTGAATATGAAGTTATAATATTCTAAGTAAAATTATAATTTTTTAATATGTATAATAAAATTTGAATCGTACAATTTATTTTTATCTAGAATCTTTCACTTTTATAGTTTCTATATCTTTATTTTCAAAATAAAAATGTTCCCCATTTTCATCTTTTTTTATTTTGTTCTTTGAAGAATTGACTCTTACAAGGTATTAATTATTTAAAATAATACAATTTTTAAGTCAAACCCGAACCTTACCCGAGCCCACCCCAAACTCAACCCAACCCGAATCAAACCCGAATTCAACCCGAATAAAACCCGATGGGTTAGGTTTGAGTTGAGCTTCTCAAACCCGATGGTCGAGTTTGGTTGGCTTTGGATTGGGTTACTCCAACCTCGAGTTGGGTTCGAGTTGAAGCTCCAACCTCGAGTTGGGCTCGGGTTGAGCTTCAACCCTACCCGACCTTGCACCCCTACCTTAAGGGATAATGAGGTGCATTATATTTTTGTGGAGCTTGCCAAATCTATCAAGCTGAGCCAAATCTGTTTATAGGCATGAAACATGACGTGGTTAGGATGATAACAATTGACACTGCACTGTTCTCAAAAAAAGAAAAAAAATGACACTGTTTGAATACTAGAATAGGCGGACTGTATTTGTGATGTATCTAACATTATCCATCTCAATTACTTACAACCGAACATATAAATTATACTTAAATTATATAAAAAATATTGTAGGGCCAAAAAATGAGGCTCACCAACTCTGCTCCACGTACTGGCGGCTCATGAACGAATTGACGAGGGTCCACGATCCGGATCATCCACCATTGGTGGATCCGACCCGTCAACCGATTAAAATCCTAACCTAGTCAAACCTATTGGATATGACAAACCTAGTAGATCTAGATCCATCATTATCCTAACCCTCTAAAAAGCTCAGGGAAATGATTTAGGACTAGATCAACTTTTGATATCATTAAATCCAATGGATTAAGATCCATCATTATCCCAAACCTCTAAGAAGCTAGGGATGAGATTTGGAACTGGATCAACCTGGTCAATCCTTGTGGATGATCATAAATCAGATATCTTATCTAATCCACAAGGATGTGATCTCCAGATCCCAAAAAACACTATAAAAGGGAATCAATTCTCCCTATGAGGGGGATGAATTTTTCTATTAGATCCCTTACACTAAAAAGAGGAACTACGATCCCTTGGCCAGGGTACGTAGACAGCCTGAGAAATCACATCAGGTTCAGTTCAAATCAAATCAAACCCGAACGGCACATTCGAGAAGGAGGATCGCTAGCAATCGGACGGCACCCATCGGAGGAGATAGGAGCGGACGGATTCTGACGACCTGAACCTGGTACGGCATTTTTTGTCCCTCCAAATAGTATACTTGTCTTCGTATTTTTTAGTATTTATCATGTATGATTTATGAATGTATGTGTATCATTCTGAACATGACACTGACCAAATATTTGTCATACATCAACTTTATCACTATGCCGAATATGTGTTGGGACTCTAAAAAACCAGTCACTTTGTCTAAAAAACAATTAAAATGTATCCAATCTCTTCTAATACCAATTCTACGCGTAACTGTTATGAATAACAACCCCCTCTTGGCCTCTTGTAGCATCAAATTGAAAACAACACTTTTGTCTAGAAATGTTTGTGCTTTGTGGTCAAGTGAGATGCCCTATCTGATGTAGACTTGGACCAGACATAAGTAGAAAATTGGAGGTGGTCCTGTAGAGAGAATGACCAGAGCCTCGATAATGGCCAGGTTCATTAATTCAACTGATTGAGTGGCAGCAATTGAGAGCTTTTAAGACTCTTGAAAAGTAGTAGTGCAAGAAACAGATGTTGTATCCTTGTAGGGAAGACTATTGAAACCACTAAAAGCGACAAGTCTTGATAAATAAAAACAGAAAATCATATATCACATAATTACTGGTTTAGTATTTGTGTTCAGTTATAATTTTCTTTGCCATTGGAGATCACACAGGTTGAAGGTTAAAAGCTAAGAAGGACTTTTATGACCTTGAGGTCGAGCTGTCTCTCATAAATTGATAAAAGCCATTGCATTCATTTCTTAAGTAAAGTTTTTAGAAACATCACATCCTTGGAAAAATTGGTTCATAAAATCATGCTAGGTAGGTCTTCCCATGGGTGGAAATTAATGTAATTCAGATATCCCTTTAGCCGATGACCTGGTTGGCTGGTTGTTTAAAGACACCTCTCCTTGTAGCAACTCCAATGGGAGTTTTTCGTTTTGTAAACTTTCATTGAAGACTTTTAATAAATGAAGACCTCTCAACTCCAATGAGGTCTTCATTTTAAAGATTATAGGTTTTAAAAATCTATAACTTCAATGGTGAATCTTTAAATTTTTTTGTGTGGATTTTCAAATCACTATTTTTAATTTTTAAAATATTCATTCCATCATTTGTCACTTTCATCTTTATTATTTATTGACATTTATGTTTCAATTTTAATATAAATACCTAAATTACATTAACTTTTTTTTTTTTTTGTTGTAATGAACTGTAATAAAATTCTATTCAATTACATCAACTCTTATCACATTAAATATATAAAAGCACTAACTGAAGTTGGGCAGGACATGAGCAGCCACGGTGGCGCACGGCGCGGTGGGGTGGGGTGGAGGGGTCGTCAAAGGGGCAGGAGGTGATTGGGTTTTGGTTTCCCGGAAGCGGAGAAAAATTACATCAACTCTTATCCCAACATTAATGACTCAAATTAAATATATCTTGTTTTTCCTTTTATATATTTAATGTTATTGACACGGTTGACTAGTTGAGTTTGTACTCTCATTCAGTAATTGAAGCCATGATATTGACGGGGCACTGAACGTTCAGACCAGATGAGGAAAGTGACCGGTCCCTGACCAACTAAATTGAGTTATCCATTAAATCACAATTGTCACTACTACAAAAACTTTAATAGCCCACGGTACTAAAGATCACGATTAGCGTTAAACCGTGATAAAAGCTACTAAAGATCACGGTTTGCGCTAAACCGTGATTGTTGACCCCATAAAATCAATTTTAAGTTTTTTAATATTAACATTTGATTACAGTTATACTAAAAAGCGTGATCAAATATACTTTATTATCACGGTTTTAGTAGACCGTGATCAAATAATCACATTTGATCACGATTTGTGTAATCTACGATCACGATGATATTCATAGCGTGATTAAAAATTATGTTCATAATTCTAAAGAAGTAAAAGATCACGGTTTATATAATTCTGTGATCGAATAAATTATTTTTAAAAATTTTAAAACACCTAAAATAGGACATTTGATCACGGTTTTCTGGATTTCATTTTCATAATTTATTTTTTTACATTAATAATTGATCACGGTTTCTATGATATGTGATAAAAATCATCATAAGATCACGGTTGATCATGCCATTTATTTAATTATCTCGTGACTTATATGCGTAAGATTTTGTTTGTTTGAGCAGCATCAACTGCTTAATGGGATTGAATAGTTGTTCTTTATCTCTTTTACATATTTTTTTGCTGATATTTTTGGTTTTCTCATGGTCACAGATAGCTGGGACATCACTGTTTGGCATTCTTTTGTCCAAGTATGCTCCCGTTACTTGCTTGAAGCTTGCTGCTGGTCTAATGATATGGTCACTACCTGTTCTGTTAGGCCTAACCCATGCTAGATCGCCTGTTGTAATCTTCAATGAAAAATTTAGGAAGAAATTTGAATCAAAATGCATTCACTAGGATTACAGTACATTGTTCTTCTGAATGACAGCATTGTTTGTTAATAAAAATTGAACTGTATAAAGATATGTAAAAAAAAGAAGAAGCTAAAATCTTGTTCTATTTCTCATGTTGTTTATATTTGAGCTTACTGTTGCGTTTTACATTTATTTTCTTGAAGAAAACATAACTCTTTTTTTTTTTATCGTGGTCTCCCTTGTGATGTATTGAGACTGTTCCCTTTTTATTTTTTTCCAAATTTTTTATCTCTAAGTTCCAAAGCTCCCCCCCCCCCCCCCCCCCCCCCCCGTATTCTTAACTGTCTCAATTCCGTTATTTTAACAGGTATAAATCCCTCGATCATTGGAGGATTTAATGGATTATGTGCTTTTATGGGTGTTACTGCAACATTTTTATCTGCAAGCCTGGTCAAGCACCTGGGCATTCTAAGGGTTTTTTTTATTCCCTTATCTCATACCAATCTCTCTACACTCTGTTCTAACATTATTGATATTAACACATCTCAACTGATCAGGCTAGAGCAGCTGGATTGATGTTTCAAGCTTTGCTTCTTACTGTAGCTGTTGTTGTATACTGGAGTGGTTCTTTATCTCAGCAAACTCCACTACTACTATTCCTTGGTTTAATTGTAAGTACCATGCTAAACTCTCCCTCAAAATCATTAATAGCTGTGCGAGCTCTGATTGATCGGTTTGAAAATGCTCCTCATGTCGATCTATTTCTATTGCCTTATAATCCGAGGTAATTTTCTAAATTTCATAAATTACATATATTTATAATATTATGTTCATTGTATATTTAACAATCTAATATTTTAATTATTGAAAATGTTTAGCCAACATTGGATTTTGTTGATTATGAGCCCCAAAAAACATATTGTTTACTATTTGGATGCATTGGCGAATTTAATTCGTAAAGAAATCAAAACGATGATAAAATTGTAAGTATTTTGATGTACATGTATTGTCATATTTATTACAACATTACTTTTAATCTCAAAATTGTTTTTGTAGGGCATTGAAAACATACCACATGAGTATTGGAAGCAAGTAAAAAAAAATTACCTCTTGGATTCAAGTCTTGGTATGATTATTGTATCCTTTCTTTTGAAATCATGAAATCATAAAACATTGATTCAAAGTTATATCTGTTGAAATTTATATCTATGATGTTATTTAAATTTTTTTTTAAAATTTATTATTTACATATATTTGTAGTGTCTAAAGCAAAAAGGAAATATCGAATGTGGTTATTTTGTAATAAAGTATAGGAAAGATATCATCGAAAACCCAGAAATTCACATTCTCCAAAAGGTAAGATCTCAATTTTTTGTTTGGATTGATATATTTAATTAAATTCATTGGCTAATTAATATCGTAATTATGTTGTATATGCAGTTCAAAAGAATAGTCTACACAGAAGATGAAATAACTACATTGAGGAATGCGTGGTGCAACATAATTAAAAAATTTATATAGTTGAATATTGTGAGTACAAGTGCAGTTTTTTTATTATATTGTAGTTTTTTAGTTTGAAATTGGCACCACTATTGAGTAGTTGATGCTCAAAATTATATTTTGATGTGTTTGATTCAAATGCAAGATATATTTTGAATATTTTCAACTTGTATTTGCATGAAAACAGGTGGATGTATTAGAACAATTGTATGAAAATTGTTTTGTATCAAAATGATTTTTTGGGTATCAAGAGGTGGTTTTATTCATGAAATTGTATTAAATATATATGCAATTTTGAGAAAAAGATCACGGTTCAAATGTAAATGTAATATTTTCAAATTGTAAATTATCACGGTCACCAAATAAACCGTGATCCTTACTAAGTAAACAATCACGGTGTAACATAAAACTGTAATTGTTGCGCAGCAAAAGATCACGGTGTAACCTAAAACTATAATTATTGCCCAACAAAAGATCACGGTTACCTATAAAATGTAATTTATTCATACATATAGATCTCGGTTTGTATGCTAAATGATCACGGATAAAATCACGGAGTAGTCTAAAAGCGTGATCGTTGCCTCACAAAAGATCACGGTCGATAGTGAAACCATGATCTTTACCTACAAACAATCACGGTTATCTACCGTGATCAAATCATCAAACAAAATATCATGGTCACCAACAAAAGATCACAGCTGGGTAGATCACGGTTTGTGAACCGTGATCTATTACTTTTGATCACGGTTTTTAACTGTGATCTTTGACCTTTTTTGTAGTAGTGTGTGGAGGTTTGCAGCAGACCCTTAGCGGGGTGGTCGGGATGCACCCTCCCTAAAGGGATTCATTTTTTCGTTTTTCATGAGTTTTATATAGTGCACCTCCTCATCTCCCATAAATACATCATAGGGTTTAATTTATTTGCTAGCCATCTTCATTAAAAACCAAACAAAATTTCCACAATATTTGAATGTGATATATGCTATAGTATTTATTATGAAAAAGTGGCTCCATATTTCATGTGCAGAAGACCACAATCACAAATTGGGTTTTTATAAATGCCACAAAATATATTTGGAGGGTAAATATGTCAATACCAAAAAATATAACTTATCAACCACAATTTATTCACATTTTATTCATCTTCAACCAAATACTCTTACCTTTTTTATTATGTTTCCCAACGAGAATGACAAAAAACACAACCACACAGAAAATCATCTATTCCATTCATGAAGTTATCTATTCCTGAAGTAAGTATAAACCCTGGAATAACATATATCTCTATCCAAATGGGCACTTAGTCCTGTTTGTATTGTGGAATAAGAGTGGTTTAAGAGTGGAATAAAGTGGGATAAAAATAGATAGGGGAAATTAGGTGTTTGTTTAAAGAGTATAGGTTGGAATTACTATGCCAGTATAAATGAGTATAAGAGAGTATAACAATTCTACGTAACCCTTAGGAAGCTATACTCACTTTATCTATTTCCATGGCCCACATGTCAAATCAACTTTTACACCTTATCACATCAAATCACCTATCAACCTCTTATATATCAAATGACACACATGTCAAATCAATTTTTTCACATTTTATTTATATTTTATTCTTCATCAACCAAACAACTCAATTTTTATTCTTACGTTTTCCAATGAGAATAATAAAAAACACAACCAAAGAAAAAATCTTTTATTACTGTAGAATTGTTATCTATATTGGTATAGTTATCTATCCAGAATAACTTAATTCCTCAATCCAAATGGGGGGTTAGTGTATATATGTTCTGATAAAAATATTAATATTTAATTCGGTATTTTTAGATTTAGAGCAAATATAAATATTTTAGAACGTAAATTATCTAAATATGATACTACCTAATTGGGATGATCAGGGACCGGATCAGTCAGGCCTGGATCCGGTTAGTTCGATCTATAAATTGAACTGCACAATCAATTATTGGGTATATATTTTACTCTTCTATTGGATACTGATGATTCTTAGGGATTCATATTTTCTCCAATACCTAATTGGATCCAATAAGAGAGTAAAATATATACCCAACAATTGGTTGTACAATTCGATTTATAAGTGGTGCAATTTCATTTTTACGTCGTTCAGTTCGGTACTGACCGAACTGACCAGATCCAGTCCTGACTGAATCCGATCTCGGATGATCATGTGACATATTATGATGAGAGATGATATTCTCAAGAAAATTGAGAGTTGGATTTGAGACTTGAAGTGGCTTCCCACATTTTGTAGATATCAGAATGAATAAATTTTTTTAAATTTAAGGATTATTATGAATCATGAAAATTTAATTGATTTTCAACATACATGATATAAACATATATGATTTTATTTTATGTGCATATTGATATTATTTTGAAAGAGCGTTGATACACGCAGTCCTTTTTGCAGTCCTGACTAGATCCAATCTCGGATGATCATGTGACATATTAGGACGAGAGATGATATTCTCAAGAAAATTGACAGTTGGAGTTGAGACTTGAAATGGCTTCCCACATTTTTTAGATATCAGAATGAATAAATTTTTTAAAATTTAAAGATTATTATGAATCATAAAAATTTAATTGATTTTCAACATACATGATATAGACATATATGATTTTATATTATGTGCATATTGATATGTTTTTGAAAGAGCACTGATACACGCAGTCTTTTTTGCAGCCTGTTTTACAGTCTCATACACTATGATAACATAGTATATACTGTACTATCATAGTGTATGAATCATATCATAGTATATGACCCAATTTTTTTTTTCATTTTTTCACAAAAAAAAATACAATAATGTATCTCAGTATATATCTCATTTCATATAACAGTATGCACTTCAAATGGCGAATGTATGATTTAAAAAAAATGGGATGAACTGCAATGGAGGCAGTGTGTATATTTTTTTTCTTTTTGAAATGAATACTTTAGTAGTCATACTTTTTTTAATATCATTTTTAATTTTTGAATATCAGAGTGTGGCAAGAATTTTATTGCTAATTCCAAGAGAATGGGACATGTATTTGGAGAGTTACTTGGATAAGAACTAATTAAGAGCAGTTAAGTAAGGCCCCTAATCTTTGCATGTATGTGGACAACAAAAAATTTTATTCTTCAAGAAATCAAATTCTGGGGAACACCATTCTTAAAATAAAATAAAAAATAAACAGATAATTTAAATTTTGTAGATATAGATTCAAAGCGGTAAAAATATTTTTCCTCATAATTGATCATTTATTATATATATATGTCCAAATAACTTTTGAATTGCTTAATTGGGCCTATTAAACTAAAGCAGTGCATCAGAGTTATGATTCGAGTTTCGTTTACAACACAGAGGTTTCATTTATTAAACTAACACTAGTTGCCCTAACCCTAACAGTCCTGAGAGAAGGGGGAGTGCACGATAGAGAAAGCCGACAACCTAAGGCATACAAAGGAGCATCTTCCTGGCGGCCTCCTTCTTCGATGTCGGAGCTGGTGGAGGCCGCGGCTTCCTCGGCTCCAGCTCCGACCTCGGCTCCTGCTACGATCTCCACTCCCTCTGGTCCTCCAAAGCCTCACCCTTTCTTGGGTGGTACCATTGAAAGCATATTTAATGCTTTCAACATGAAAGCCAATGGAAGTGGATCCTCCAGTCCCCCCTGCTGTCCCGCCATCCCCTGCATCTGATCCACTCATACCCTCTGACGCCCTTTTAAATGGTCCCCCATATGTCCCCAACAAAACCCTTCGTCAAACCCTCCTGCTCCATCCACAAAAGCTCCACCACATGCTTCCTCAACCTGGCCCCCTAAATCCTCTGTTAACCCCTCTGGCTACCCGACTTCCTTTCCTACGCTTCCCTCTCGTGGGATGGGCCCTAGTGTTCGGCAGCGGAAGCCGGTGACGGTTCCACCTCCATCAACCTCTCAGCAGGTAAAGAGCTGGGGCTCTCTTCTTCAACAAGCTGATCAATCATCCAAGTTTGGTGCTCTGAGATTTATTGAGCCAACCAAGGACGGCTCAAATGTTGTGGCTTCCCTTAATCCGGGTTCATATGCCAAACATATCGTGCATTGGGATCGAGCTGTTGTGGGCTACATCATCGGTAAAATCCCAATCTCCACTCCTTTCTTGCAATTCTTAAAAAAATTATGGATGCCAAAATGAGAGTTCAAGCTTTTCTTACATGGCAATGGATTCTTCACTGTAAAATTTGATCTAGTGGAAGACATGAATACTGTTCTAGAAGGGGGTCCATGGACTATGGATCATCGTCCCTTTATTCTCCGAAAATGGTCACCAGCCATGCGAATGGAACAGGAAAGGTTAAGTAGCATTCCTATATGGATTCGGCTACCGAATCTTCCATTGCATCTATGGGAGGAGGACTGCCTCAGTCGTATAGGCCGCACTATTGGTGTCCCTTTATATGCAGATTCAGCCACCTTGAGATGTACTCGTGCTTCGTATGCCCGTATATGCTTGGAGGTTCAAGCATCCAAGCCTCTTCCGGACTCTGTTCTAGTTGATGTAGCACCAAGCATCAGGGAATCTTTCAAGGTTGACTTCGATTGGAAGCCTATAGCTTGTAAACATTGCCAAACATTTGGGCATGATGATGCCTGCTGTATTATGAAGCCTCTCATGGAACAACCTGTGATAGTCAAGGGAGGAAAGGCTCCTGCTAGTGTTGCTCAAACAAAGGGCAAAAACAAACAAACAATGGTGGAAGGAGCTAAATGGCAGAGGTGAAAAAAGCAAAAAATGGAAGCAATCAAAAATTGATGTCAGATGCAATGAAACCAAGCCCTCCCAACCCGGGCAAAATAAAGTTGCTAACCCAGTCCAACATAACTCTAACAAATTCAGTATCCTAACCACTGACTCCCTCACTGAGGAATTGATAAGGGAGGAGGCAGGGAACAATGGTGGTCAACCTACTACAGCCAATCAGGTCAGTGAATCCATGCAGCAAGGGACAGTAGCTCTCGAACCAAAGGAAGTGGCGATAAGAGAACATGCAAGCTCCCAGGCAACACAGGAGGATACTCTTCCTATAGGGGTAGCAGGGTCATCAGATGATGCTCTTTCGCAACCACACTTGGATAATCTGGCAAAGGATCTGGCTGAAGCTAATAAGGCACCTAAAAGTAATGTCTCTAGTCCAGTGGACAGTACTATCCACCCGGATGGGAAAATCATTATTGACCTCTCTCCTTTGTTGAAAGAGTGGGAGGGGACACTTCCACCAAGAAATCGGCGGCTCTTGATTCAGTAGAAGTTGTACATAAGAATGATAAAACTCCTCTGGACCACATAAGATTGGAGGATCTAAAAAGAACAATCAATCTAAAAGTACCAAGAAAGCTGAATGGGATCAAAAAAAGAAAAACTGCAAAAAAGCATTCTTGTTAAAGAGTTCTTTAGGGAACTTGAAGATCAGGATTCCAATGAAGGTCACAGTGAAAAAGTTCCTTCTCAGTCTGGTCCCTCCTCTGTTGGGACTGGGAGGAGAATCACTTAATGTCCATCATCTGTTCCCTCCCCTTTGATGTTTACATGGAGAGTGTTTTTTGGAATATAAGGGGCTTAAT
This sequence comes from Acorus calamus, assembly GCA_030737845.1. NCBI lineage: Eukaryota > Viridiplantae > Streptophyta > Magnoliopsida > Acorales > Acoraceae > Acorus > Acorus calamus. The sequence goes on along the minus strand of CM060876.1, from coordinate 9,071,341 downwards.
GGGAGGCGAAAAACAGTTGGAATTGTCTAACTTTTTAAAGGTTCACAAACCTTCATTTGTGAGTCTGTTGGAGACAAAGCTTACTACAATGGGTCATGGTGTTCTGCAAAGGAAGCTGAAATGTTTCAACTCTACACATCTTACACAAGATGGTCGTATCTGTTTGTTCTGGAACAGTGCATTGGTGGAGGTATCAATTCTGGAGCAATCTCCTCAACATATTCATTGTCAAATTTTATGTAAGAAAACCTAGCGCCATTTTCTTGTCACTACAATTTATGCTTCAAACATTTATTCTGAAAGGCTTCAGTTGTGGCGCATAATATCGGCGCTATCTGAATCGGCTGATGCATCTCCTTGGATAGTAGGGGGAGACTTCAATGAAGTCCGATATAGCAGTGAAAAAATTGGTGGGCGACCAGTTCATGTTAGAAGGCTTCGTAATTTCAATTCTTGCATCGAGAAATCTGGTCTTTCAGATCTTAAAGCATTCGGGCACACATTGTCCTGGAATAATCGTCAGGAATCCCGAATCATGTGTCGTTTGGACAGAACTCTGGTTAACCATGCTTTCATTAATGTTTTTCCTCACTCTTTGGTCAATTATTTAGCTCCTGGTATATCTGATCACTCCCCTATGAAGGTCACTTATGACCCGCTTATTCCAACTGGTCCAAGGCCATTCAAGTATTTTGCTATGTGGGAATCACATCATACTTTTCGAGACACTGTCCAATCTGCCTGGAATATGCAGCTCAGAGGTACTCCTCTTTTTTGCTTGGTGAAAAAGCTCTCTACTACAAAATCTGCACTCAAGAAGTGGAACAGGGATTGTTTTGGTCCAATTCAACATAAGCTTCAACAGAGCAGGGAGGTCTTACTGGCAACTCAGGCTTCACTGCAGCAATCTCCTCATGACTCCAATTTAATTTCACAAGAGCAGTTTGCCCGAAATCATCATGCAAGATGTTTAATTCAGGAGGAGAGCTTCCTCAGACAGAAATCACGCCAGTTATGGCTATCGGAAGGAGATTCAAATGCAAGATTCTTCTATGATTCAATTAAAAACCGTTCGGTGGTTAATTCAATATGTAGAATTCGTACTCCTGGGGGAACTGTCTTAACTGAACCAGCTCAGATAAAGGATCACATTGTTCAGTTCTATAATGATTTGCTCAACATAGATAGTGGGGTGCCCGTTACTTCGGTCCTCCCCCATGGTACTATATCAGATGCAGAAAATATTGGTTTACTTCAACCGGTCACTAAAGAAGAAATTCGCAAAGCGCTCTTTTTAATGAAACCTCTTAGCTCTCCTGGTCCTGATGGATTCCCAGCTCGATTTTTTCAGCTCTTTTGGGATCTGATTAAACAGGATTTGGTTGAAGCAATTCAGTCTTTCTTCATCTCAGGGAGACTTCTTCGCCAGGTCAGCCACTCTTTCATTGCGCTGATACCCAAATCTCTAAATGCAGATTCTATAGATAACTATAGACCTATCTCTTTATGTAACACCTTGTATAAACTTATTACCAAGGTGATGGCTATACGGCTCCACTCAATCCTCCCCCATCTAGTCAGCGAGCATCAAGCTGCTTTTGTCAAAGGACGAAGTATCCACCACAACATCCTCTTGGCCCACGAGATGGTCAAATATTTAAACCATCAAGGCAAATCTCGAGCTTGCATCAAGGTCGACCTCCGAAAGGCTTTTGATAGCGTCCGATGGTGCTTCTTGCGTGAGGTGCTAGAGAGCTGTAATCTAAACACTCACTGGGTAAATCTCTGTATGGAATGCATCACCTCTGCGAGATTCTCCGTCCTGATCAATGGCTCTTCTGAAGGTTTTTTCACTTCTTCATATCGCCCCTTCTGTTCACCTTAGTTATTCAAGCCCTATCCACTAGGCTTAACCAATTGGTGGCTGATGGCTCTATGGGGAGCTTTATCAAGGGCCGTCTAAACATCTCGCACCTGGGCTTTGCTGATGATCTACTGGTCTTCACTGATACCTCTCCTGTTTCGGCAGTGGCTCTCAAGAATTGTTTAATGAATTTGCGGGATTGTCAGGGCTGCAGCTTAACACTGCTAAGAGTCAAATTTTCGCTAGTGGTGGTCCTCCCTCTGAACAATTTGCTCAATTGCTCACCATTGGGTTCTATTCACTTCCTGTTCGGTATTTGGGGCTGCCTCTTTTTCAAGGCTCTCTCACCAGCTCTCTTTGCCAACCTCTTATTGACAAAATTCGGAAGAAAATTTCCTCTTGGGTGGGCCACTCGCTCTCTAAGGCTGGAAGGGCTGAGTTAATTCGTTCAGTACTCTCCACATTTCAGATCTATTGGTCATCTGCATTTCGAATTCCCAAAAGGTCTCAAAAAAACATTGAAAAGCTCCTTCGGGACTTTCTTTGGCAAGGCAATTCCATCAACCGTAAAGCTCACCAAGTAAATTGGGCTATCATTTGCAAGCCATTTGATGAGGGAGGTCTAGGTATTAAACGAATATCTAACTGGTCTGCAGGTTCAATGGGGGTGCTTTTTTGGGAAGTAGCAAGGCAAGGCACATCCATGTGGGCTCAATGGATTCGGGATCGATATCTCCGGAAAGCTAACCTATGGAAAGTGGCAATACACTCTGGCTGTTCCTCTTCTTGGATCTCAATTCTTAAAGCAAGGGAATGGATTCTTCCTAAAGTTAAATACTGATCTTTGAGGGAAAGACGATAAATTTGTGGTATGATCCTTGGATCAATGGTAAGAGTTTGGTGGATATATTTGGCAGGGTAACCTATGATTGGGGACTGCCAAAAGACTGTAAAGTTGCAGCCCTCATCAGCAATGGTAAATGGAACAAACCCAATAGAAGCCTAGCTGAACTTGACATGGTTTGGTTGGAAATTCAGGAAATTGAAGTAGGTGGTAAAGGGGATGACATCCTTATTTGGCCAGCCAGTAAAATAGGCTCCTTGGGTCTCTCTGAAGCATGGAATGTTGTGAGGACAAATGGGGAGGTGCTTCCATGGGCAAAGTGGCTATGACACTCAATCCAAACTCCAAAACATTGTCTATGTTCCTGGCAAGCTTATCTTAACAAACTTCCCACCCTTGTTCGGCTGCAACGAAGAGGCCTTACCACCTCCACTATCTGCTCCTTATGTGCTACAGAAGCCGAGGATGCTGATCATCTTTTTTTGGGATGCTCGTTCTCAAGATTCATTTGGTGTGTGCTAATGCGTGACCTCTCCATCAGAAGTACTTTTCCCCATCTTTTATCTCATCTTCCTCAATGGCTAAATACTCATCTCTCTGATCCCCTCAAGAAGGAGCTAGCCTATATAATCCTCACTGCTACCTTCTGGCATTTATGGCTAGAACGCAACAACAGAACCTTCAGGAGGACAAAACAGCATAAACTCCGGATTTTGCATAGAATAAGAGACAACATCAAAATGAGGGCTATGTCAAAGGTCTTTCAGGTGTTACCCAACCCCGATTATAGCAGAATTTCACCAGCCTTTGGAGTCCAAATTTTAGAAAAGGCACTGGTCCACACCACAGTCAAATGGTTGCTCCCCCAGGGTGACTGGTTTAAACTAAACACGGACGGGTCCTTAGCAGATGACAGGGGTGGATATGGAGCTCTGGTCCGCAATAACAAAGGTGACTTTATTATTGGCTTAGCAGGGAGACTTGATCTTCCATCCATCAACCTATTGGAACTTAAGGCCATTGAACGAGGTGTCTTGATTGGCATCGCGAAAGGGGTAGACAAGCTCTGGATTGAGTCTGACTCAACAACAGCCTTGGCTCGGTTACATGGAAGAGGAAAAATTCCGTGGACTGCATTGCGTTCCCTCAGACATATTCATCTCAATCTACTTCATTTCATCGTTTGGAAAGCAACACACATCAACAGAGAGGGTAATTCACCCGGTGACATGCTTGCATCTCATCAATCAAGTAGAGATGAAACCATATTCCATCCTCATCAGTTATGGCCAGACATGGTTGAAGCTATTGAACAAGATAGAAGTGTTGGAGAATACACGAGAACGCGGTGACCAATTTGTTGAAATTGCTGTGACCATGTAGTAACAGCCAAACATTTATTTTTTCTTTTGCATTTCTGGATGATTGCAGTAGAACATGGGCCTTTATTTCTCAAGTGGGTGCTCACAATTAGTGATACCTATTGAGACATAGTTTCCCATTTTGTTTCTCTGTATAAAAACTGTGCATTTGTACAGGTTTCATTCCCATAGTAATACAACTCTTTGATTACCAATAAAAAAAAAACTATATAAAATTGCACAAGTTTCTATAGATATATAGAGATGAATCATTGTTAAGCAATATTTGTTCCTTGTTGTTGAATTGCATATGTGACAATGGTCCCCAACAACATACAAAACAAAGAACGAGTATAATATAAAAAAATGCACACATGACAAACAAATGAGAACATTTCCCCGTTATGATTTGCAGTATCTCGAATATAAATATAAGTATCATAATAATCGGATACTATGGTATCTAGCATGATAAATCAGGCATATCTGTCTAAATTTTTCTTAATATAAAATGACACATTTCACAATCCTTTCTAATTAAACTTAAGCCCCGTTTGATTGCACGATTGGGACATATTTTACATTTAAAAAATCTGAAAATTTCAACTCGTGCAGTCAAATGGAACAGTTTAATGAAGAATTCGCACATGGATTCCTTTTAATTTTTTTTCTCGAAATCTGTATTTTGAAAAACTAAAAAACAAAGCTTCTTGTTCCGAATCAGTTTTTTGAAAGCCAGGTAGTACTGAAAAACAGTTTTCTTATCAAACATAACATGCTTTCAAATATAGAAAAACGGTTTCTGTTACCAACAACAAACATGATTCTTGAATTTAAAAAAAAAATCCTAATAAAGGTCAATGTCTAAAATCACTTAAAAAACTGTTTTATTTTAAAAACTACTTTTTAATGTGTTTACAAACGGAACCCTTTCTACAAACTTTGTTTATCACAACCACGTGGGTGACATTTTGGAGTTGACTGCATCATCATAAAACACCAACATCTCAAATATGCATCATTTTTCAAACTACAAGGAAAGTTAACAATCCATTCACCATGGCATTGAAGTTTACGCTATTACAGTTCTGTAAATCCAATATACCAGGAATTAAGTAAACCGGGAAAACCCATAAATACTTTTCAAAACTATATTACTAGATTCAGAATCCACTGTCAGTGGCCAGTCAAAAACAAGACTTTGCTGTCATGCAAGCTTGAACTTGTACACAAAGACAAAAAAAAGAAGAAGAGGACTCTGTGTCTTCTGGTCCAGGAATGCCAACCCTTCACAACTCTGTTAATAAGGACCTGTCCCAATGTCTGACCCCTAAATTAACCAAGCATACCATCCTCAATAATTCCCCAACTTATCATCATATACTTAACAATTATACAAATCATCATCATCAACATTTCAACTCTTCTACTGTTGTGCGTGACAATCAAATATTAGGCTAAACACAAATTCTTATAATTAACACATTAAGAATATAAACATCAAATATATGTAGTCATGGATATTCTAAAATATATAATAAAAGCATGAAATAAAAGAGAGATGGATTAGAAAATTGTATCCGGAAATGTGGAAGCGAGTGAAGACACTCTGTCCTAGGTGAATAAGGCCCCCTCACGCACAGGGTTGAATGGCTCCTACCACTGAGAGATACGATCACAACTGGTTTTGTTCTTCCGGGGTGCGAGCTACGGAAGAACCACGATGAACAGACTGCGATCCTTTCAAACGTCCAGATAAAAAGAGAATAGTGTCCCCTCACGCACAGGGTTCGTGACTGCTATTCAAGGAGCGATACGACCACAACAAGGTATCTTTTCCACGGGGTGCGAGCTACGAGGAAGAACACAAATGAACAGACGTTGATCTGGGTTGTAACAAAGAATTTTGGGCGTCTTATACCATGTAATAGGTGAAGGTACCTTTTGGGTTTGAACCTTCACTTAGTGTAAACCATATCCCCGGAGAAGTCTGAGTAGACTAAGTCTTTGAACTCGACCCCTTTAGTCCGGGTTCACTGATCACACAACGGTACAGGATATGAGTCATGTTCTACGGGGTAGCACGTTACGGCCATGTACTCGTATCCTTTCTTGAGTGCCTTAGAGATTTAACTCAAATATCAAAGAACGCGGCCCCACGTCCGTGCACTCATATAGGTTAATTCTCCAGGGTGCCTGCATGGACCACACCCTGTCCGAAAAGGACTCGAACCCATTAAGAGCATTTAGCTCAACCTACTTCTACTACAGTTAGCACTGTTACCATAAGGATGAGTTAGAGGAGTTTTTCCTCTACAGTACTCACAAGTTTACCCGTACAGTTTCGTTAACCCCTTGAAAACCATCTTCATGCGATCTCCAATCACAATGGTAGGGAGCCCACTGCAAGTAATTTTTTAATGGGCTTAACCCACATCCCCCTCGGTCTCAATATTAAGGACGAGTCATCTCGCAAGTCCTTTAGTGAAGTTATCTGCAACATCACAAACTCGAGTTATATTCTCTTAGTATAAGGTGAATCAATTCAAGTTTTATATATAGTTGTCTAGACATTTTCATTTTCTTGTCCCTAAATTTTTGTAGTCTCTCTCAATAATTTTTTAATTAATGAGGTATATGTCTGCTCCCCACATTTTAGGGTATGTAAATTACCATTGTAATTTTATTTTCACAAAATACCCCCACATTTAGAGACTACTCAAAAAATAATTTGGGACATACATGCATGCAAAATATTCTCTACAAATAAATCACAATTTTATTTATTTATTTATTTATGCATGCATGCAAGCAATAAAACTTGATCACTCTATCACATGAGCATACAAACATGTTAATTATAATAACTCACATATTAACATGATTTCATTATTATAGTATGCAATTGACCAAGACATTTATATGAGCATGATTACCACATAATTGTTTAATATGACCATTAATAATTAAGGTAATCAAAAGTTAGGTTTATACTCACATACCTCGGATAGATCAGTCACATAATCTCAAGAAAACCAGAATAATGATAATCACAATTATGAATTCCAGGAGAAGAATACCAATAGTCTCTTTGATCATCAGCAAAATATGGCTAAGTCACAAATCACATATTATATTGAGAATTCTGAATAAATGTTAATAGTGACCGAGAGAAGAATTCCAATAGTCTCAACGGTCAAATAATATAGAACTCCATTTATTCAATCTCATGTCAGAATATTATTGAAATATCAATAGCCTTGAGATAATCATGGATTCCTTGAAAATAATATATATATCAATAGAATATTGGATCAAACGAAGCGCTGACGCTGATCAAACGACGGAGACATTAGCACGTGCATGATGAGAGGCGTTGTGGAATACGGCCATCAATAGCCCCACCCTACTATCACGTTCATAGAAATAAACCACCTCGATGTACATGGATAATGTACATGGAAACAAATTAAACGGTTAGAGAGCATCAATGCTAGGTGAATTCATGCTCCTAATACATGCACAAAAAAGAGAGCCTGTAAATGCCATTTAAATGTTCAATATAAATATTCATACAACAATTATAAGTAGATGTCCACGCTATTATTTCATGCAAACGTTTATGAACCATGCATGCGTTACATACTAATGTGCATGCATGAAAAGAAATAATTTAATATGTCTCTGCATATCAACTCTCTCAACCATATTGATGGTTATGAATACTATAATCTGGCATAGTATTTATTTCAATAAAATAGATAAATAAAATACCATATGCAAAAATATTTTACTAAATCATCTAACATGAAATGTTGAGGAACATTTCTTTAACTTCCAACCTTCCACACTGTTAATACACATATTCAGTAAAATATGTAGCACCACATATGCATGCATGCTACTATGGCACATGTGTATCATGAAATCAAACCCTTACCCCCCGTTTGGATAGCGGAATTGAGTTATTCTGGATAGATAACTATTCCAGTATAAATAACAAATATAAAGAATAAAAGATTTTCTGTTTGGTTGTATTTTTTTTATTCTCATTGAAAAACGTAAGAATAAAGGTTGAGTTGTTTGTTTGATAAAGAATAAAATATGAATAAAGTGTAAAAAAGTTGATTTGACATTTGATGTATAAGAGGTGTTGATAGGTGATTTGATGTGATGAGGTGTAAAAAGTTGATTTGACATGTGGGCCCATGAGAATAGATAAGGTGAGTATAGCTTATCCTAGGGGTTGCTTAGAATTGTTATACTCTTTTATACTCGTTTAAACTGGCTTAGTAATACCAAGTTATACCCTTCAAACAAACAACTATTTTTCTTATCCATTCTTATACCACCCTTATACCACCTTTATACTCCCTTATTCCGTTACACAAACGGGGGGTTAAAGACAGGTTACCTATGGGTTTCATGAATGCAAGTATTATGAAATCATAAATATGCCAACTCTGAATGCATATCATGTAAATAATGAAATGAAAAATAATTCACTGCATGCATGCCATGACAGCCTTTATAAATTGAAACAACAATGAACAATTCACAAAATTTTGTAACTGTTCATGCATGCCTTAATGTGAATTTTATTTATGCATACATAATATATTCATGCATTCATTAAGAAATATTGAAACACATGGTACAATGGTATATGTGTATATGACGAAAGATGTGGCCAGCAACCCCAACTCATGCATGTATAGAATGAAAACCCCACATTAAAATGAAAAAGGAATTCATTGTAATTTATAATTCTATCTAGCAGGTCATAAAAAGAAAACAACCATGGTCCAATTAAACCTTTAGAAACACATGCAATCATAATACATCCCTTACTTGTCAATAAATAAATGCATGCGATTATAAAAGATTTCAAAAAATATTGGACCAGAAATACCATGTATTATTTATTATAGAAATCTCCCCGGCTATGCTATCATTAATCAAACATTTCATGCATGCAGTGATATGATCATGCCATAAAAATTTATTTATCCAATATAAATATTAAACAATACATGCATGATCACACAAATTCATATGCCAGCATATTTTCCATCATCTCAAATATAATAAAATTATATTAACATGTATTCATTTCAAATATAAGAATTTGTGTACTTATTCACTGAGAACAGAGTGTCTTCACTCGCTTCCACATTTTCAGATACAATTTTCTAATCCATCTCTCTTTTTCATGCTTTTATTATATATTTTAGAATATGCATGACTACATATATATTTGATGTTTATATTCTTAATGTGTTAATTATAAGAATTTGTGTTTAGCCTAATATTTGATTGTCACGCACAACAATCTCGGTGAATGATGTTTGTAACTCATGCATGTAATGGATTATATGATAACTCATATATTTAATTTCCATTCATGCATGCACTTTAAACATTTATATGAGAATGCAAACTTCCAAACACAAGCAATAATATGGGCCAGTTACACACATTGTTAATTATGTATATTTGGTCACATAATTCCAACATCTACATATTCCCATTGTTAGCCGTCACTAACTGAACCTGCACAACCTGTCCAAGCTGATCATCTTCTTTAGAATTCTGATTCTCATGCGAAGTCTTCCCAACTGCGACCCCATGTCCTCCAAGGTCCTCCCCCTGGTCTCAGGCAAGTAAGTGAAAAAGAACACCCACGCAATCGTCGCAACCCCCGCAAACAAGTAGAAACTCCCACCGATAGTGATCGCCTTGTACAACGAAAGGAAGCTCATGGATAAAACCCCGCTCGTCACTCGGTTCACCGCGACTCCCATGCTAGCGTGACAAATCAAGTCACACAACATTTGCAGTATTTCGAAGATAAGTATCATAATAATCGGATACCATGGTATCTAGCGTGACAAATCAGGCACAAATGTCTAAATTTTTCTTAATATAAAATAACACACTTCACAATCCTTTCTGCTTAAACTTAGGTTTTACAAACTTTGTTTATCACGACCATGTGAGTGACATTTTGGAGTGAGTGCACCATCATCTAATCCTAGACGATAAAAAACATAAATATCTCAAATATGCATCATTTTTCAAACTACATGGAAAGCTTACAATCCATTCACCATGGCATTGAAGTTTACACTATTGCAGTTCTGTAAATCCAAAATCTTAGGAATTAAGTAAACCGGGAAAACCTATAAAAACTTTTCAAAACTATATTACTAAATACAGGACCCACTGTCACTCGCCAGTCAAAAACAAGACTTTGCAGTCATGCAAGCTTGAACTTTTACACATACCAAAAAAAAAAGAGGACTTTGTGTCTTCTGGTCCAGGATTATGATGATTCACATTTCTTAGTATTTTAATTTTATTTGTTAAATTTATCATATCTTTTCTGGATAATTAGATTACTTAATATTTCAGATATGATTTTCTGTTTTATTTAGGATCTGAATTTTAATTTGAATTTGGATTTAGTTGCGATTTGAGAGATTTAAAGAGATTAGTTGAGATCCTAGTTTGTTAACGATTCTCTGCTCTTAAAATAAGTTGTAATCACAAGATTTGATTAATAGATTTTTTTTATCTTGTTATCCTAAGAGGATTAACAATTACACAGAATTTTTATCGTTTCTTGTATTTCCATCGTTTCTGTTTCTGGTATTATTAGGAATCAACAGACTCATGGATGCACATCGTTCTGAAATTCTTCACAACGGGGTCATTGGAACCTGCAGAACTTACAACTATAATCAGATCCGCAAAAGAGTGTGACCCCACGATACATTAGTCTGACCCCTAAATTCAACCAAGCATACCATCCTCAATAATTCCCTATAATTCCCTAACTTATCATCATATATTTAACAATTATATAAATCATCATCACCAACATTTCAACTCTTCTACATACGCCCGTTGTTAGCCGTCACTAACTGAACCTGCCCAACCTGTCCAAGCTGATCATCTTCTTTAGAATTCTGATTCTCATGCGAAGTCTTCCCAAACAGCGACCCCATGTCCTCCAAGGTCCTCCCCCTGGTCTCAGGCAAGTAAGTGAAAAAGAACACCCACGCAATCGTCGCAAACCCCGCGAACAAGTAGAAACTCCCACCGATAGTGATCGCCTTGTACAACGAAATAAAAGTCGTAGAAATAACCCCACTTTTCACCCGGTTCACCGCGACTCCCATGCTCGCCCCCTGCGCCCTCAGCCGCAGCGGAAATATCTCCGAACTGTAAACCCAAGTGATCGGCCCGAGCCCGATAGAAAAGAACGCCACGTACGCCAATACCGCAGCGATGCACGCCGCCATGGCCCACATCACCGTCCCTTCCGCGCTCCGCTCCACCACAGTCAGACCCGTCCCCAGCACAATCAGCGAAGCGATCATCCCACCCACCGAGCTCAGAAGGAGTGGCCTCCGCCCGACCCGGTCGAGCAAGAACGTCGCGACCAGTATGAACAGGGTTTTTGTGAACCCCACCGCGACTGTTGCAATTAAGATTTTTGAGTCGTTTGTGATACCTGCTTTCTTGAACACGCGGGGGGTGTAGAAGACCACCGCGTCCATGCCGGATGACTGTTGGAAGAAGTGGATGCCGATGGCGCAGATGAGGACTTTGCGGACGGAGGGGGTGGGGTGGATGAGGAGCTCCTTCCACACGCCTTCGCCGTGGCATTTTTTGGAGACTGTCACAACATCGTCGTTGCAGTCTTCAGGGATGCCCGCCGCGGCCTTGATGTCGGAGAGGCGGGTCTCGGCCTCCTCGGGTGTGTCCGTGGTCTTTAAGAAGACTTTCCTGGCTTTGCCGAGTTTACCTGCATGACAAGCCAGCGAGGGGACTCGGGCATGGCGAGGACACCGAAGGCAAGGAAGACGGAGGGGATTGCGCTGACGCCGAGCATTAGACGCCAGGAGAGATGCTTAGAGAGGTGGGAGAAGGCGTAGTTGGAGATGTAGCCGAGGAGGGTGCCAGTGTTGATGAAGACCTCAGGGAAGGTGGTGAGGAAGCCGCGGGATGAGGCCGGGGAGACCTCAGCGGTGTAGACGGGGGCGACCATGAGGGCGTAGCCGACGCCGATGCCAGTGATGAAACGGCCGACCATGAGGACGGCGTAGTTTTGGGAGAACCCCATAACGAGGGCGCCGATGAAGAAAATGATGGCGGAGAGCACGATGGTGTAGCGGCGGCCGATGGCGTCGGAGGTACGGCCGGCGAGGGCGGAACCGATGAGGGAGCTGACGCTGAGGATGCCGATGAGGATCTCTATCTGGTTGTCTGACACGTGGAGGTCGTCCTGTATGTACATAGCCGCTCCGCTCATCACGCCGAAGTCTACAGAGAAACCTCTTCAACCAGTGTTAGAACATCTCCAATCTAAAACTTCAAATATGGAAAGTTGATTCTCTATATTTAGTGAAAACTCATTTTTGAAGGCTATTGCACTCCAACCATCACTATTCATTTTTTCTTATCATTTTTAAAATTATATAATATTATATAAAAACTCATCTATAAATATTATTATTAATCCATTTATATAAAAATTATGTCATTGAAATGATCTCATTAAGACCTTTAAAATGAGTTTAATATTAAATAATTATGGAGTTATTTTTAAAATAATGATTTTTAATTAAATGAATAAAATAATTCTTGAATAATCAAACTTATGATAATTTATTTAAAATCAATTTTAAAATAATTTAATATTAGTCACATTTTGAAGGTCTCGATGAGATCGTTCCATCGTTCCAATTATAGTACTTTTTATTGAAAATGAATTTGCGGATCTAAATATATATTATGTTGAATTAATTAGTGAATAAAGTAAAAAGTGAAACAAGTGATTTGGACGTAGCCTTCAAATTTGGAATGTCAAATCCAAATCATCAAATGTGGAGGTAGATATGCAGTGTGGTTGTAGCATACCACCCTCTAAATTTACAAGAAAATAAAAAAAAGGAAAAAATGAGATATGGGAAACTGTATTGACATTATAAAGATGAATATCAAAAACATGTTTGGATATAAAGTGACGTTACGCCAGATTATTTGCTGTGGACAGAGGTGGACCCAAGGGGGGGCGGGCTGGGGCCCAGGCCCCCCCAACCATGGGTCAATTAATGCTGGCAGCTGCTCCTCCACTTAACAAAAAAAAAAATCTAACTTGGGCACCAAAGTCTTTAATGATAATTATTATCCAACTCCAACCAGCCCGCCCGCCCAAACAAATCAACAAATCACAAGTGTCCAATCCTCAATTTATTTCTAATGAATTCTGTATTGCAATAATACCCATCTAATTAAGAATGTCTCATATTAACCCAAACAATCTTAATTTAGAACATCTATAACTCAAAATATATTTTTTGAAATTTTTTCATGATTGCTATATTTTAAATAAGTGGGTTTGAAATCGGAAAGTGTAAGTGTTATTATTAATCTTATTTGCATCCATGTTAGCATGCATGTATTTGATTTTTTTAATTGAATACATATATAATGTAGTCTATTAATAAATGAAGTACATTTGATTTTTAGTAGAAAATGAAATACATGCTCTTATAAAATAAATGCATAGATTTAATTTATATTTTTTTATAATAGTGTATACGGAGATAGTGAAATATATACTAAGTCAATCAATTTTATATAGGATATTGTTACATCCATGTTTTTCAAGCTCCTCCCAGATCTCTCTAACATAAGAGACCTTGTTGAAGTTGTCCGCCATGGAGTTGTCGAACGAGTTCATGATGCATGAACGACAGAGAGAGGGCTTTCTTCCACGACGCCAGTTTATTCTGGCATGTAGTCTCCTCAGATGGTTCATCATCCATTAGGATGTGGAACACCTTCAAAAGTTTAAGAGTGAAGATGATCTAGGTCTTCCATGCATTGAAGTTGATGCCATCAAACTTGTCCAATTTGGACACATCCAGCCCCATCATCATCGACAGATTCATAACGCCTTAAGATTGGTACAAGATTAGATGAAAATGGGATGAAAATACAAAAATTCAGCAAAATAAAATACTGAAATAATAGAGAGAATGAGGAGTGGGAGATGAATGGATGAACGAAGCCCGATGCGACGCTTAAGGCGTTATTCGGCTCCTCCTGGTGCAGAAGTCACGAACCGAACCACCCCTATGATCCAGCAAGCCCACATAGAGTGCATGCTCAGGTGGAATCAGAAACTGGTTTAGAACTCTATCACCACAAAAGCACTTGGGCTACTGGAATGATACGACGTCAGGGCTATCTCTCACAAACTCACACAAGAGACTCTCTCTCTTTGAGTGGATACACAATTTGTGTCTTCAATTGATGGAATGGCATACATGCCTCTAGATTACTCAAGAGTCACCTCCAAATTCAAGGCACCCATTTAATTAGGAATAATAGACTCATAATTATTCCATGCATTGTTCCATATTCAATGGGAATGGCAAATTCAAGGTACATAATGGACTCTTTTATATTCAATTCATGTATCCAACCTAGGTGCATCATTGGAATGAGAACCTTGCATATTCAATGTTTTATTCCACCCTAGGTTCATCATAGAAATTCTACATACATGAATTCTACATAGTTAATGCATTAAATATGGTTCATTCCATCTTAGGTTCATCTAGGAATCCCACACAAATGAACCTTGCATATTTAATTTTATAATTAGAGTCCAATGTACCTACTCCATTAGTCAACACACATGAATCATGCCAAGTTCACATCCACATGCCATATACTACACATCCATATATATAGCTCTTGTCCATATTATATCCATGCCCTATACTAATTGATGATTATTTGAAAGCATGTGGGAGATCAAGTTTGGAGTTAAAATATATTAATATATTTTACATATTAAACATAGAATTTTGAAAATTTATTTTTTGAAAAATATTTCAAAAAATCAACAATACCCCACAAGTTTCAAATACCAACGAGTTCCATTCCACAAGTTACTGGGTCTAATGTAGATGTTCGAAGACTTGAATATACACTTAGTGTAACTAAATTTGTGACTGATAATGCAATGGCGGACTATGCCTTGAACTAAGCATCAGAACTAGTTCATCAGCACACACATAGAAACTTAATAGCCATATTTGATTGGTAGACATTAAGGGCCGTGTGCTTATTCCTGGTTCTGCGAGAGCTACTAGGAATTACTAAAATTTCATAGGAGACGGCCCAAATCTCCACTCTCACATAGGTAAGTCCATAAGGAGTGCTTTCTGTCAGTCACCCCACACTTTTAAGTGCAATAAACTTAATAAGGCTCCGAGCCAGCCTAACACCACGACAGAAAGAGCACACATTAAAGGCCTTGTACCTAATTTTTGGTTCTGTGAGAGCTACTAGGAATCGCCTACAAATTCCATAGGAGATGGCCTGTATCTCCAATCTCACATAGGTAAGTCTATGAGGAGTGCTTCCTGTTAACCACCCCACACGTCAAAGTGCTATAGACTTATTAAGGTCCCAGACCAGCCTAATACCACAACAGAAAACAAGCACATTAGGATAAAAGAATGAGACTTGAATTATTTATTATGCATCAATTTCCTTACAGTAATGTTTTCTTTGAACCATAGACTTCAGTAATTCATGGGTAGGTATACCTTTGAACCCAAAATTCTATCTAATGGTAGAATTATTACAAGACATCACATAGGCCTCACTCCCATTCAAGCGGTGGTTCTCTCAACCAACTTCCTTTTGAGACCTTTCGTCAAGGGATCCGTCAAGTTCTCTGAAGGTCTAACATCGACCACTAATTTCATGTCATCTCGAATCAACTCATTCAGATAGCCGTGCTTCAGATGAACAATCCTCTTTTTTCCATTGAACAAGCCATTCTCAGCGACAGCAGTGGTCGCCTGGTTGTCACAATAGATAGAGATTGTGCACTTATCTTTTCTACTCAATGGAAGATCATACAAGAGATTTGTCAGTCATTCAGCTTCATCTCCTGCAGTTGCGAGCGCATAGAATTCCTCTTCCATCGACGATCGTGCAATCACGGACTGCTTCTTTGATTTCCAAGATACTGTGGCTCCACCCAAGATGAACACATAACCGCAAGTTGATTTGGATTCGTCCGGATCTGAGCACCAACTTGCATCGCTGAAGCCTTCCACAACTGTGGGGTAGCCAGAGTAGAACAATTCATAGTTCATTGTGCCTTTCAGATACCTCATAACCCTTTGAATTGCCTCCCAATGAGCTTTTCCAGGATTACTTGAGAATCTATCCAACATGCCTACAACATAGGCAATATCCGGCCTCGTGCAACTCATCGCGTACATCAAGCTTCCAACTACGCTAGAGTACTCGAACTGCTTCACAGGTTCCCCATCATTGGCCTTTAGCGTTTTGTTGTAGTCATGTGGAGTCGGAACTTCTGGAAGATCAAAGTATCCGAACTTCTTCAACATCTTCTCCACATAGTGAGACTGAGTCAGACCAAACCCAGTTTTTGACCTCACTATCTTGATTCCCAGAATCACATCAGTAGGTCCCATGTCCTTCATGCTAAACTTTGAGGAGAGAAAACTCTTCACTGACTTCACACTCTCCAAGTGAGTGCCAATGATCAGCATGTCATCGACATATAGACATACTATCACGCCTCGATTATCAGCAAACTTGCTATAGACACACTTGTCGGATTCACTAACAATGAGGTGGCTATTTATACTTTATATATAAAAAAAGTTTGCAACAAATTTAACTCACATTTTTCTAAAATTTTATATTTTCATTCATTACAAATGATAAATTATGAATTTATAATAATAAAGGAATTAAATGACATTTATAAAAAAAAAATATTCAAAGCTAATAGGGGTATTTGTGAGACCTGATTTGACATTTGGAGACCCAAAATTGGGTCTTCAAATATAGTCTCTTTTCATTTTAAAGACTTGGAGCCTTCAAAATGAAGCTCTATTGAAACTAGAAGCTCTCAACCGGTCTTCAGATCTTCAAAATGAAGAATGGTTGGAGAAGCACTTAGAAGCTCTGAATTGAGTCATATGAATAGTCTGATTAGCAAAAGAAAAATGATATGTCCAGCCCCTTGTGCAACCCCAATTGCAATCCACTTCGGTTTTCTTTTTGTCAAATCAGTCTTCTTGGCAAACTAGTGTCTAACTCTTTGAGTTAGTTATGGCTTGTGGGTCAAGATCATTGTAACAAAATGGTTCCTTAGAAGAAGGGCAAACAAAATATATTTAATTTGAGTAATTAATATTGTTGACACAGTTGACTAGTCGAGTTTGGGGACCGGGTTAGGTCCAACAGGCGTTGGACAATTTGATTGTCCAACGCGTTCCTGACCATTCGATCTTCTTATTTTGTTGTGATTGAGATACTTCGTAAGATTGGGTTGAGCTTCCTTACGAAAACTTGGAATTGATCACATTGCGGCTGCCATTTCTCTCTGATCACATCCGCTTTGGCACCGTCTGCAAGTGGTGGGGATTTGTTGCTAATGCCAAACCCCGACCCCTCAATCTTGAGTTCCCATGGATCGTTCTGTTTCGCAAAACAACCCTCCATAACAGCAGTGACTATGCTCTCTACAGTCCACTTGAAGGCCAATTGCACTGCAAAGATATTTTGGATCCGCAAATGGCTGGCTTGCATTGGTGGATAATGACAGCCTCTCCTTCCATCTCTTCAATCCCCTCTCTGGGGAAATGGTCGACCACCTCCCTAACCTTTTGTGCATAGACAATCTTGAGTCAGAGGACACCATACAAAATTTGATCTTTCGCAAGGCCATATGGTCAAAGAATCCCAAACACCCTGATTTCATCATGGTCATCCTTTGTCGATCGTTCTTTGGATTGATGTATTGGAAGCAAGGCGACAGGCGGTGGACCATGCTTAGGCCTACATTTTCATTGGTGGGTGATGCTGTCTTCTATAAAGAGAAACTATACCTGGTGAGTGGTTCTTCTGGGCATATAGTGGCATTGGATCTCCTCCACCAAGAACAAGAGATGGTGGTGATGATGATGCCTCTGTTGGACGATTTTGATGCACACAAATACAAGAATAACTATCTTGCGGTAGGCCCGTCTGGATTGTTGTTGATTGGGAGGCATTGAGTCTCACAACACGAAAGAGGATCTCGAGATGGCAATGTGTGCAAGGTTCTATCTTACAAGTATTCTAGACAACTTTCTGGTGAGTTTCCCATGCAATAATATTCCAGGTTTCTTATACCAGTCACTTTCATTAGAGATAGTTTTTACTATGCTTTCTAGGATTCAAAGTGACATGGAGCAGATTTTGTTACCGATTGTTACAATCCTAACAAATGTACTAACCAGTGTTAGTGGTCATCTTTTGGCATTATGGCAGGATTCTCATTAGGTTTTTTTTTTCCTTGGCTAACCCTAAAAGTATTAGAACTTGCAAGTAAGAATTTGGTTGATGTGAAAATGGTCAACTTACGTGTGCTTATTTTTTTGCATAATTAGGATGTATATCTAGGGATAATAGATCAACAATGGTGAATGGAGCATTAGCAATCATGGAACAACAAAAAAAAGGAACAAAATAGAGATTTTCGTACTCTTTATTACCTACCCAAAACAAAGCATACACATGACACACAGCGAAATGACCATTGGGCATTTAAATTGGATGGTAATAATGAAATCATATTAGGTTAGACATCTAATGAGTTGGATATTATTTAAGATTTGATCTTCATTAATATTTAAAGTGAATCTTTTAAAATAGAAAATAATATTTGTTTGCTAATTATGAGAGTGAATATCTCCTAAGTAATGAGAACAATATTTGTTTGTTCATTAGGAGATTACTTAGGGAAGAAGTTATTTATCTTTATAAATATCCTCTAGGGTTTCAGGCAAGACTAGGCAAGGCATGTTACAATGTAGAGATACTAAGGGAAGGTTGAGAAGATTCTAAGAGAGGGTACCTCCTTAAGAGAGTTTGTGAGTCTCTTAATATATCTCAACTATCAAAGTGGATTCTCTGTTTTTTTCCCTGTAGATGTAGGTCTAGGCTGAATCATGTATATATTGTGTTTTTTGTGTGATGTGATGTTTCATTTTTGTGTTTGATCTTGTGTTTATTGTTGGCTTCCGCCATCACCTTCCGAACAGCAGATACCTCCTCTAGTCGTCCTTCCATACGGCACCCTTCTTCTTCCTGTTTATCTTTCTTATCTGAGTTATTTGCCTCTCTTTTAGATATTATAACATTGAAGTCTATCAGTGAAATCGGGTAGCAATACTCAACTTTTTCTTTAAAAAAGAAAAGAGAGTAGTTTATATAATTTATTAAAATATATATTTTATTTTTATGAAGGCACATGTTTTATTATGTGAAATATACTCTTAAAAGAAATTAAAACCTTTGAAGGTGTGGACCACAAACAACATTGCGCCCAATATTATCTAAATCTCATTTTTGTTACAGAAAATGTTAATTTCATGCATATTGAGAAATTGAGGCACTTGGACCTCGTATGGACAATAATTCATTTTGACCAATTTCTAAGCAGACTGGTGCCACAGTACGGGGCAGTTTATTTTGTTCCTGCGATACAAACATAGCTGTAAGATTTTGATGGTCTCTCTTCACTACAAGACAGTTGGAGCTCGTTTGGGGTGTAACATAAGATTATTTGCCCTTGATAGCTATACTCAGATATATAACAATCCATGCTGAATAAATAAATTTTTGTTTGGTTGTCTTATCTGTTATTCTCATTGGGAAACGTAAAATTGATATTTTTGTTGTTTGGTTCACCTTGAATAAAATAAGGATAAATGGTAGATAAGAGATGGATAAGAGTTTATGACTTTTTAAATGACAATTATAGCCTTGCATAAATTATTTGTGTTTTGGAATAAGTATAAGAGATATGAGTGTGATATGATAGATGTGACAGTTTTTGGAATGTGTGCAGAAAGTGTTAGATGAGATAAATATTTTAAAATGACAGAGAAGAATATTTTTATCCATTGGCATAAATAAGCTCTGATAAACAATTCCACCATTTTCTTAGAATAGTTATCAGGCCTTATCCTAGCTTATCCAGACATAACTAGCAAGGTTTATTCTTGTCAAACAAACAGCTGTTTGGAGCTTATTCTACTGTATTTTCTCCTATCCACCCTTTATTCTCCACCCCAAACGGGGGGTTAAAGATGATGGAAAGCATGAGCAATAGAGAGTCACGTTTTCCTTGATGATCTCATGTCCCTCGACAATATACATATCATATATCAGTACTGTAGTTGATGTTCTAGAACACCTAACAAAATATGTTTACAGTGAGGCCCTCGAAGAATTAACCCCCCGTTTGGGGTGAAGAATAAAGGGTGAATAGGGGAGAATACAGTAGAATAAGCCCCAAACAGCTGTTTGTTTGACAAGAATAAACCTTGATAGTTATGTCTGGATAAGCTAGGATAAGGCCTGATAACTATTCTAAGAAAATGGTGGAATTGTTTATCAGGGCTTATCTATGCCAATGGATAAAAATACCCTTCTCTGTCATTTTAAAATATTTATCTCACCTAACACTCTCTGCACACATTTCAAAAACTGTCACATCTATCATATCACACTCATATCTCTTATACTTATTCCCAAACACAAATAATTTATGCAGGGGTATAATTGTCACTAAAAAAGTCATAAACTCTTATCCATCTCTTATCTACCACTTATCCATATTTTATTCAAAGTGAACCAAATAACAAAAATATCAATTTTACGTTTTCCAATGAGAATAACAAAAAAGACAACCAAACAAAAATTTACTTATTCAGCATGGATTGTTATCTATCCCAGTATAACTATCAAGGGCAAATGATCTTATGTCTCACCCCAAACGGGCCATAAATACCTTCACCCTGTTTGGATAGGGTATTAGCACTGGTATAACATGGAATAGCCTGATTTAATTAAGCTGATTTTGTGCATTTGGATAGGTGGAATAAGTTGGTATCTGGAGACCGGTATAAGGTGCGGGTATCCGGATTCCACCGTCCCCCTCGGATATCAATTCTAGCGTTAATTGAAACCAAAAAGGATTGGTGGGCCCCACCTATCGACTCATATTTTCTCATGTTCCTGCTACAGTTTTCGACCTCGGGCACCATTTTCTCTTCTCTGCGAAACCAAAAAATTCCAGTGGGTACCATCTTCTTCAACAAAATAAGGGATTCATTTTTCCTTTTATAATTAGTTTTATATAATGCACCTCCTCATCTCCAATAAATACATCACAGGGTTTGATTTATTTGCTAGCCATCTTCATAAAAAACCAAACAAAATTGCCGCAATATTTGAATGTCATAATGCTATAGTATTTATTATGTAAAAGTGGCTCTATATTTCATGTAGTCCATCCATGCAGTAGACTATCCACAAATTATATTTTTACAATCACAAATAGGGTTTTTATAAATGCCACAAAATATATTTGGAGGATAAATATGTCAATACCAAAAAATATAACTCATCAACCATACTTTATCCACATTTTATTCTTTTTCAACCAAATACTCTTACCTTTATTATCACGTTTCCCAACGAGAATGATAGAAAACACAACCATACAGAAAATCGTCTATTACATTCATGAAGTTATCTATTCCTGAAGTAAGTATAAACCCTGGAATAGCATATATCTCTATTCCAAATGGGCACTTAGTGTATATATGTATCGATAAAAATATTAATATTTAATTAGGTATTTTTAGATTAGAGCAAATATAAATATTTTAGAACGTAAATTATCTAAATATGATACTACCTAATTGGGATGATCAGGGACCGGATCCAGTCAAGCCTGGATCCGGTTAGTTCAATCAGTACTGAACTGGACGACGTGAAAATCGAATTGTACCACCTATAAATTGAACTGTACAATCAATTATTGGATATATATTTCACTCTCCTATTGGATACTGATGATACTTAGGAATTCATATTTTCTCCAATAGCTGATTGTATCCAATAAAAGAGTAAAATATATACCCAACAATTGGTTGTACAATTCGATTTATAAGTGATGCAATTTGATTTTCACGTCGTCCAGTTTGGTACTGACTGAACTGACCAGATCCGGTCTCGGATGATCATGTGACATATTAGGATGAGAGATGATATTCTCAAGAAAATTGAGAGTTGGAGTTGAGACTTGAAGTGGCTTCCCACATTTTGTAGATATCATAATGAATAAATTTTTTAAAATTTAAGGATTATTATGAATCATAAAAGTTTAATTGATTTTCAACATACACGATATAAACATATATGATTTTATATTATGTGCATATTGATATGATTTTGAAAGAGCGTTGATACACGCAGTCCTTTTTGCAGTCCTGACTAGATCCTGTCACGGATGATCATGTGACATATTAGGATGAGAGATGATATTCTAAAGAAAATTGACGGTTGGAGTTGAGACTTGAAATAGCTTCCCGCATTTTGTAGATATCAGAATGAATAAATTTTTTAAAATTTTAAGATTATTATGAATCATAAAAATTTAATTGATTATCAACATACATGATATAAACATATATGATTTTATATTATGTGCATATTGATATGTTTTTGAAAAAGCGCTGATACACGCAGTCCTTTTTGCAACCTCATACGTTATGATAACATAGCATATACTGCACTATCATATTGTATGAATCATATCATAGTATATGACCCAATTTTTTTTTTCATTTTTTCACCCAAAAGAAATACACTAATGTATCTCAAGATATACTTCATTTCATGTAACAACATGCTCTTCAAATGGCGAGTGTATGATTTAAAAAAAAATGGGATGTACTGCAATGGAGGCTGCGTGTATCTTTTTACTTTTTGAAATGCATACTTTAGTAGTCATACTTTTTAATATCATTTTTAATTTTTGAATATCAGAGTGTAGCAAGAATTTTATTGCTAATTCCAAGAGAATGGGACCTGTATTCCGAGAGTTACTTGGATAAGAACTAATTAAAAGCAGTTAAGTAAGGCCCCTAATCTTTGCATGTCTGTGGATAACAGAAAATTTTGTTCTTCAAGAAATCAAATTATGGGGAACATCATTTTTAAAATAAAATAAAAAAATAAACAGATTATTTAAATTTTGTAGATATAGATTCAATGCGGTAAAAATAATTTTTCTCATAATTGATCATTTATTATATATATATCCAATAAGGTAGTGATACACAGTCTCTTTTGCAGCCCAGGCAGCAGTCTCCAGGTCGGATTGCTCAAAAAACCACCCTCTGTCCTCCACGTCAGCGTCAGCCACTTCAGCCACCATTCTTTCATTTTCCCCCCAAAATGAAATTTTTTTCCCACCAAAACCACTTTCAACGAAAAGAAATAAAACAGATTTTATATTTTCATTTATTTCACTTTTCGTTTTCTTTCAGTGGAACATCACGCTTTTTTTTGTGCAAAAGCTTCTGAAAAGTGAGTTTTTATTGTTTGTGCTGCATTTTTACTTAACATTTGAAGCACTGACATTAATATCCAGTTCAAAACAGAAAGCAAGTATTTGTTTGTTTGTATTTAATTCTTTCACGTGATTCGAGTGAGCATAGCTTTTATTATCTACAAATCTTGACATTTTCTTTTGTGGGAATGAATGTTTGTCATTTTTTACTTTTGATATTTGTAAAACAAGTGTTTGTTGCAGAAAAATTTCACACACGTATTTTATTTTTAAATTGGTATTTCATGGATGACATTTATTCATTGATTACCATGGCACGCACGTTCAATAGGACGAAATAGTGCCAGAATAATCGAAATAAAAGTATATGCTAAAATATATATATACATACTACATTATCTTAGTATGTACTTATGTAACATAGCTTATACCATTTTAACATAGCGTATGCCATTTTAACATAGCGTATACATTTTTAACATAGCATATACATTTTTAACATAGCGTATATTAACTTAATGTTGGATTTATAATATACTAAGCTAAATAGATTGTGTATTTTTTCAATACATGGGTTTGTGCGGGGGTGACGAGATACATACAACAGATGCAAATGTCATTGTGGAAGACGAGAAAAATGGAGATACGGAACTGAAGGTTGGAATGGAATTCAAGTCAATCGACGAAGCCTTCGAATCCTATAAAGAATATGCTTTTCGGTGTGGGTTCGGCATCGTTAAAACGGGAAGGAAATACACTGTTGAAGGAAATTTAAAGGCCGTGATATTTGCGTGTTCCAAGGAAGGTAAGCAAAGGAAAAAGGCAACCGAGAGTGGCCCGGTGAAATCCGTGCATTGTCATAAACCAGTTTGTAAGAGTAATTGCAAGGCAAGAATGCAAATTAAGACGTATGGAGATGGTATGTGAGTGCTGGATCTGCTCGTTTTTTAACATAATCATGAGGTTGATCCAAAGCTCTCACGATTTCACAAATGTCATCGAGCATTGACCTCACATGCCATGAAACAACTGGCAATAAATGATGTTGCCGGGGTTCTGCCATGCAAGACATTTGATGCCTTAGCTATTGAAGGAGGGGGATATGATCAATTTCCATTTACAGAAAGGGATTGTCGTAATTTCCTCAGTAAAGTAAGACGTATCGAGCTTGGGGAAGGCGATGCGGAAGCATTCCTTCAATATTTTAGCAGGCAGCAAGAAATAAATTTGAGCTTTTTTCATAGGATTGATTTGGATAGCGATGGTCGTTTGAAGAGTGTTTTTTGGGCAGATGCAAGATGTAGGGTTGCATATCACGACATATCTAACAAACAAATACGCAATGTTGTTTGCCCTATTTTTTGGTGTAAACCACCATGGACATTCCATTTTGTTAGGTTGCAGCTTGCTAGCCAATGAGACGATAGAGACATACGTATGGCTTTTCAAGGCTTGATTGGCATGCATGCATAACCGTCCCCCTCAAGCGATAATCACTGACCAATGCAGATCCATCGGGGGAGCCGTTGAAAAAGTGTTTCCTCATGCCAGACACCGTCTCTGTCTCTGGCATATCTTGCAAAAAGTTCTTCAAAAACTTGGCATGGTACGTTTACTATTATTATTAATTCATCGACTTATAACATATATCTTCTAGAGCTTTCGTAAATTATTCATAGTGCAACCAGTCCATGTTTCACATAGTGTATGTTCTTCCTAAACCGTATACTTCTTGTTTAATGCGCACATACGTGTTTAACATAGTACATATTGTTGTACAATAGCGCATACCTTTTTATGATAGTGCATACTTTGTTAGAACATTGTATACTATTTTGTCATAGTATATACTATAATAGTTGAAATTGTGAATCTAGGTGAAGGATTACAAGTCATTCAAAGATCAACTTATGAATTTAGTTTATGATTGCCTCACCATAAATGAATTCGAGGAGAGATGGAATAAAGTGATGGATTTAGATGGTCTTCAAGAAAATACATTATTGTCTTCTTTGTACGAGGACCGAGAACGTTGGGTGCCAGTTTACATTAGGGATACATTTTGGACGGGGATGTCCACCACCCAATGTAGCGAGGGCATGAATGCATATTTGATGATTATGTCACTTCAAAAACAAGTTTGAGTCAATTTGTTGCACAATATGAGAATGCATTAAAGAATAAGCAAGAGAAGGAGGCCTTAGAGGACTTTACGTGCTTCCATAGTACTCCCCAACTTGTGTCATCAATGGAAATGGAAGAACAGATGGTGAAAATATACACAATTAATATATTCTGAAAGTTTCACGAAGAACTCAAACAATTGATTCAATTGAATGCTCGGTGTGTATCAATAGTGGATGACAACATTGTCAAATACGAGGTGATTGAGATGGTGAAGAGGCTGAATAGGCATTTGAAGTTTGAGGTTGTTTTCTACCGAGGCACCGAAGAGATACAATGCATTTGTCGGTCATATGAATTTAGAGGGATTCTTTGTCGACATTGTCTCTGTGTTCTTCGAAATGAATTCGTGACGAATATACCTGAGAGGTATATTCTCCCTCGGTGGAGGAAGGATTTCAAGCGGATTCATTCTTCATCCACTAGCGGCACACTCGATCATCCCAACAGAGCAATGGACTTGTTCGATTCACTGTACAATTTGGGAATACGTACCGTGCAAGAAGTCGTGGAGATGGTAAATTCATCAAAAAATGATTCGGAGTATGCTGCATCACTGTTTAGGGAACTGAAGGCAAAAATGACTTCCCACGTGTCTGACCATTATCATCAATCTTCGTCAATTGGTAGCACACCCATGGAAGTTGATAAAATCCGATCCCCTGAAGTTGTACAATCCAAGGGTCATCCTCGCAAGACGAGGTTGAAATCCAGGACTGAAGTTGTATGCAACAAGAAGAAGAAAGAAACTGTGAGTACATTATTTGCTCAAACACTTAGCGTCTGTTTGGCAAGATGGACAGAGAAGCTACGTCGGCGGAAGTGAGCATGCGTTAGGGAATCTATGTTTTGAGGCGTTGGGAAAGCGAACAACAAATACACATGAACCGCACAAACTCGGGGCAAACGCAGAAGCTGCGAATTCCGTTTGTTTGAGCGTCTGCGTATGCGGGCGTCCGCCACCACCACCGCGGGTGGGACTCGGATCCAAACGGTACCTTAGTGTACCACATACTTCTTAGGTTAGCACATAATGTGTTGCTGATTATTTCCCCCACCGTTGTGCAGCAAACAAAGAAAGTACAATCAACGCAAGATTCTACGCCAATGCATGGCCATGTACCGTCAATACAACAGAGCATGAATCAATGTGCGCCATCAACATGGTCCAGTATGGATGCGTATGCTGATGGCGAGTTTGATCATTGGCTTGAATCTCAAATTTCTCAATGACTGTGACACAGTAAAATGTAAAATAAGTGTACTTTATTAAATTGGTGTACAAGTTGTAAAACTAATGTGTATCATCATACAATACATCGTATTATGACATAACCTTCTGTATACTGGTTTAACACAATAAAACTAATTTAATATAACGTATACTTATATAATAAAGCATATACTAATTTAATATAGCGTATACTCATATAACAAAGCGTATACTCATTTAATATAGCGTGTACTCATTTAATATAGCGTATACTCATTTAACAAAGTGTATACTTATCTAACATAGCGTGTACTCATTTAACATAGCGTGTAGGGTCTTAAAATTGCGTTTCATATGTAAACAATGGAAAATAGATATCCACAGCACCCGAGAAATTTGGTCATATACTATGTTAGATAAGCCATACGCTATGATAACACAGTATATACTGCGTTATAATAGCATATGATAATGCAAAATGTGCTCCAAATAGGACTGTGTGTATTAGCGTTCAATTGAGATATCTGCTAGAATATGTAAATTGTCTTTATTACAACCATCAACTAGTTATATATCTGCTATTATGTAAATGTAAACTTTGGGATTGTTCATATTACAAAAACGTTAAAAAAAACATAACCCACCCAATTCACATGTTCATACAAGATACAAAATCACAAATCAAACGGGTTCGCCAAATAAAAAAGAACAAGTGATTTTAGCGTGCAGAAAATCAATGTCTTGGACGGTGGATAGGAAGAATTCGCGTCGTTGAAACACACAGTCCATCCAATGTGAGGTAAACACGCCACAATCTTGTCCACCTTTTTGTTTTGGACACCAACGATTCTCGTTAAACTTGAATGTTGATATATCCCGAATGTAACGCTTCAGCAAGCACACCTACATGTCCGGATAACATGAAAAATGAGTTCAGATGACATAATGTAGTAATATTCAAGAATTTAAAAGTTAAGTGCGGCACGTACCACTTGTTTGGTGTATGTGTAGTGCTTAGAGTTGCGGGTGGAGTTAAATACATCGTATGTCTTCTTCACCATGTTCAGGACCAGTAATAACCAATGGCAGTCGTGCCATAGAGGGAACACAACCTTCCCCACCCCTCCAAGCTCCTCTGGCTTGAAGCACTGATCCCTGAGGAATTTCAGGGCTTGGTCCTCCCCAAATATAATCATTTGATGTGTTTAAAACATACCCACATTAGAAAATCACCATAGTATATATCACTGGTTAGGAATAGGTCCTTCCTTCTCACGTCAACGTCTTCTTGCCTCCAGAGCACATCACTACAATGTATGAAAATGCTACTATATTAGTATACGCTATGTTACGATAGTATACGCTATGTTACGATAGTATACGCTATGTTAGAGATGTATACGCTATATTAGAAAAGTATACACTATGTTAGAGATGTATACATTATGTCACACGAAAGCATAAAAAAATGAGAAGACTATTGCTAGATAGCATATTAAACAATTGACAAATGATTGAACTAGTTCATTTCAATCCCGAAGAAATCCAAAATGATCCGGCGTTCTTCATTTGAAATCGCCAATTTTTCCAGAAAATTCTACAAAAGTAATAAAAGAAAGTTTATTATATTCCAAGTCAAATGGAAAGAGCTTTCATAGAAAAGAAGTTATCGAGATGGTACTTACATCGATTAGTGTTGGGGTTACTGTCTTATATACGACCTTCTGTGCATCAGCTTCTTTCTTCGATAACTCTTTGGCCTTCTACAATTCTACGTCGTCTTCTTGTGGATCTTGGTCTACCTTAACCTTTTTCGTTCTTTTGAATTGGACCTTTGGGAGTGCAGTAGGG
The DNA here is from genome assembly GCA_030737845.1 of Acorus calamus. NCBI lineage: Eukaryota > Viridiplantae > Streptophyta > Magnoliopsida > Acorales > Acoraceae > Acorus > Acorus calamus. The sequence goes on along the minus strand of CM060876.1, from coordinate 9,042,538 downwards.
ATACCCCTGGTTATTCTGCCCCGTACAGTAATCTCCTTGGCTGCCTTAGCGGCCTCTCCCTTGATCGTATTGGCCCTCCCAGTCCCTGTTTTTTTGGGAATTGCATTCTCAGTAGGCTTCAATATCGAATGACCTATAAAATATATATATCATTAATTTACATAAGTATGCGCTATGTTAGAATAGTATACGCTATGTTACGATAGTATAGGCTATGTAAGAAGTTTAACTTGCTTTTGTTTTTATTGCTTCTTCTGTTATTATTGAGGTTTATGTTTCTATTGTTGTTGGTGCTTCTGTGATTGTTGTTGCTGGAACTTCTATTGTTCGTGGTCGTACTTCTATTGTTGTTGGTGGTGCTTTTGTTGTTGTTGTTGCTGGTGCTTCTCTTGTTGTTGTTGCTGGTGCTTCTCTTGTTGTTTTGTCCCTCATCGGACGGAGTCTTTGTGCGAAGTAGGAAAGACTTCGACCGATGATAAGGAAAGAGACCCCTATTTTGGCCGGCCCGACTTTCAAGAAGTTTGCGTCAAAACGAACAGTACCATTCGGGGAGTTGATTTAGACTGTCAGAGGCTAGGTCTTGACTTAGAATTTTTAGCCTAAAGGATGATCCAGGTGGAAGGCGGGGAAAAGTAAACGGTGAGTGATCTAACCCGCGGTCGGGGTTTTTAGCTATCGTGCGCGGAGCAGCCCAGCGTCAATTTCCTCGTGCCTACCGTTCCCGTGCTTGGGAAAACTCAGCAAGGAGGGGATATCGCCGACAGAAAGCAAGTAAAAGTTGATTTGGGTGAATTGGATCATCCGAAGGATAAGGACTCTGGAAAAGAACCAGAATTGAAGAAATTCGAATTTGAACGGTACTGAAAGTGTGGCAAAACTTTGGGAAAGTCGTGTTTGATCAAGTAATGTCTGGAAATAAACCAATACATGGCTGTTTGGTATGGAGAACCTTGGAATTTAGGGCTGAGAAGAGTTTGGAAAGGGGTTTTGAAGCAAAACAAAGAAACTGGGAGGGGCGGCTAGTGCTAACTAGCCGCCCGAGAGGGGGCGCCTACTCGTGGGTAGCCGCCCCTCGACTGGGTCCCTTATAACCGAAAAGGACCCTCTCTCTCTCCATACGTTTCAAAAACGGTTTCTCTTCCCTCCTCTCTTCTTCTCTTCGGTTTCAAACTCAAAAAAACCTTAATTTACTTGCCTTTCTTTCCTCCATTTCGACCTCAATCTTTCTCTTTCTCTTGATTTCGAAACCCTAGTTTAGGTTCTCCTTTTTCTTTATCAAACCGAGGAGATGACGAGGTCGAAAGCGATTGCTTCGAGGGGGAAATGACCACGGGTGGCTCGTGGAGAGCGTAGCCCGAGCTCTTCATCATCGGAGCGCGATAGGCCGGAGGTCGAGGCCGTGGGGGAGGGTATGGGTACGACGAAGGTGCCGCCGGTGGATATTGGCGTGGGTGAGGTCGGGGATTTGCCTTCGGGGGCTGTCCCGGAGGTAGGGGGGAGTGTCATAGGCTATACACGCAAGAGAAGGCGTGGGGATCGACCGGTGGTGGTTGAGGAGGTGGTTCCGGGGGTTGGAGGATCGATTGAGGGTGCAACCGAGGGGGTAGGGGTCGAGGGAGTTGGTGAGGATGTGAGGGCGTCGTTGGATGCCCTTTTTGGGATGCTGGATAGGGAGGCTACGGAGGCCAGGGCTGAGGACGAGGAGAGTAGGGCTATGGGGGCTTTTGCGGAGTTTATCTCCGGCGTGGGGGGGTGGAGGGGATAGGAGAGGCTAGGGATGGGGCCGGGGAGGCCGAGGGTATGGGCACCGGGGCTGCCGAGGCCGGTGTGGGTGTTGGGGCTGAGGAGGCCGTGTTCGAGGAGGATGAGGAAGAGGGGGATGACGATGGGATGGACGATCCCGACGAGGCCGAGGTGGACGCTCCTGGGTCCACACGGGCCGTGGTATGTTCCTAACTCTTTAGTCTTTAGCCTTTTATTTGGTTGTATGTGCATGTCTATTGGGTGGTATGGATGGGTGTATATGTGTATTATACTCGTATATGTGTGTTTTAAATAGGCATGCTTGTGTATAAGTTAATCACGGTGGGATGTGTAAGCATGCTGATATGGGTTTGTTTTTTATAGGGAGGGGGGCAATTTCTATATATATATCCATGTTTGTTATATGCATATAAAGGAGAGAGAAATGTTATAGCTAGTATGCTTGCATGTGATACTTTTCTATGTGTATGTGATTTCGTACGTGTTTGATTGTGGTAGGGCCTGAGGGAGTGTACGCATGCATTTCATGGGTTCGAGTTCTATATTGCTGTATTGCTTAGGTGTGTTTAGGGGAGGTATAAGCATGATAGGCTTGATGTAAGAAAGTGTGTGAGTGGTGACCACGGTGGGATGTGTTTGATATTTGTCTACCAGGCGTGATCACATGAGGAGTGTAGCTTCTTACTTTCATGCTTTTGTTTCTTTTTTAGCATGTGGAAGTTTCATTTCGCTAAGCATGGTTTAAAATGATTTCGTAGATTTGGACTCTTACCTCTCGCTCGTTTTTTAAACTAACCTATGTTCCCTTTGTTTGTTTTGTAGAGGCCGAATCGTATCCGGGTTTTATGGCATGGGACGAAGAGATGGTACGACGCCTTGGGGCAGGGGGAGAGGAGCTTGGTGGATGGAGCGGGCTTCCGTTCCTTCTTCCTGATCGAGCCATTCCACGTCCAACGTCCTTACGTGGAGGCTTTGGCGGAGAGGTGGGATCCGGAGAGTTGCGCTTTCATTCTCCCTACTGGTGCTGTCATGCCGACCCTTGAGGACGTCCATCAGATTACTGGCCTTCCGGTTCTGGGGGAGGCAGTGATCGCGGCCACCCTAGCTGACTACAGGGGGCTTTTCCGAGAGTTGATCGGGGAATGGGAGTTCGTGGGGCGGGAGCGGACGCTGAACCGGATCCCTTTGGGGCGGCTTTCGAGGCAGTACGGCCTCGGTTCCTTTACAGAGCGCCAGAAGGGCGAAGCTGCAGCTAGCTTCGAGAGGCGGCGGGCGATGATCGAGGCGAGAGAGGCGGCCGCGTGCCCACAGAGGGCACGGAGGGAGTTGAGAGCGTTCTTCCTTTACTTCTTCGGTCGAGTCCTCTTCTCGACGACCTCCGACAAGGTTTCCTCGCATTCCCTTCTGCTGATGAGGGACCTGGAGGGCATGGGGCGCTATGCTTGGGGAGCGGCGATGCTCGCCCATCTCTTTGCGGAGCTCTCGAAGAAAGTCAAGAGGGCCGGGGGAAAGAACCTTGGTGGCTTCGCGCCATTTCTTCAGGTACGTGTAAGTGATAAATGTCCTCTTTTCAGCTTAGCTTACTTTAATCGTGATAATTTTCCCCTTGCTTTGTTAGATCTTCGGGTACGAGCATTTCGCCATTGATCGCCCGACTTTGGCACCGTTTGATCATGCCCTCCCCTGGGCTATGAGATGGGAACCTCGGGGGTTTTCTCGTTTGCACCGCCTCGCTCAATTCCGAGAGGCCTTCCGCGTTTTGTTGGAGGAAGAGGTATGAGTTTTCTTTGAATTTCTTTGGCTTGTATTTGGTTTTCTTTTGACTAAGCGCTCTTCCTATCTTTCGATGCTTTTTTTTTAGATGACGTGGAGGCCTTACTCGGAGGAGGTTCCCGAGGACCTGGCGCGAGACGTCTGGCTGATCTACTTTAATGAGGTTGTATTCCATGCGATCAGCTGGGTCGTCCGCCAGCTTGGGTACCATCAGTGGGTGCCCGATCCTCTTCCGCGGGCCCCTCGATTCTGGTGGACGGGATTCCTCGGGACACGAATCTCCCGAGGAATTACACTACGTACGTGGCGGGATGGATGGGCCGAGGCGTCTTGGTAGAGCGTCGTCCTGAGGTGACTTCGAGTGACGAATACGTAGTTTGGTATCGTCTGGAGTATGCGGATATCCTCGGGACGATGGAGGAGGAGATCCCGGACGCCTATGTGAGTCGAAAATCCTTTTTCCTTTCCTCGTTTTCTCTTGCTTGAGTATCTTCTGAATGGTATTTCTTTTTGTAGGTTGAGTTGAATGAGATGGAGAAGAGGCTCAAGACCGCCAATGAGCACCTCCAAGCGCGAGCTAGGCAGATAGAGGTGTTGCAGGTTCAGATGGGACGCTTGCAGGGCCAGGTCCGGGTCCTTGAGGCTCAGGTGGATGCTCTGTCGAGAGCGAGGGCTGATGGTGCTTCCTCTTCTTCCGCCCCTCCTTCTTCCATGATTTCCGAGCGAGAGCTCGGACTGACGAGGGAGCTAGATGTGGCCCGGAGTGAGTTGACGGCCGTGCGGATGGAACTAGGCCAGGCGAGGGGTAGGGCTTCTCGGGCTGAGGAGGAGGCGGACCGGCTAAGGTCCATGGTGGCCTTGAGAGAGGAGGGGTTCATTACCCTAGGCCGTGAGAGGGACTCCCTCCAGATGAGGGTGTCGGAGTTGTAGGCTTCGGCAGGCGTTCCTGGAGGTTTGATGGGAGACCTGGTTCGTTCTCTCCAGGCGGCCGGGGATAGGGATCGAGAGGCGCTCAGGGCGTCGGAGGCGAGGGCGCGGGAGTTGGAGGGGAGGTTGAGGGCCGCTGAGGATCGGGCCAGAGGGACAGAGAGTCGCCTCCGACAGAGATTGGAGAGGAGAGACAGAGACAGCAGGTCCGTCTCTGGGAGGCCACTATGAGGGGGAAATTGGTTGGAGGGGGCTCTATGACCGAGGCGGACCTTGATCTTCTTCCACTTGAGCCTGACCATTCTCTCTCGGCTTCCTTGGCTACTGGGGCCACCTTCAGCCGTGCCTCTCGTCCTTCGGCGTCTCGGAGTCGTGGGATATACGCGAGGGCCGCGTCTTCGGTTCGAGAGACTCCTGCTGCTCCTGATGTTTCAGAGGTTCAGTCTTCTCCTCATCCGCCGCTCCCTTCTCAGCCAAGTCAGGACGTTCCTCCTACTCAGCCTCCAGCGGATGACGATACGTCGAGGTATAGCTTCTTTGTGTCTTGGTTTTAAGTAGAAGAATAGTATATATGCGATGAATCCAAGCTTTTCTTCTTTTGTTTTGGTTTTAGGTGATATTTCGGTGAGGTATAGCTCAAGACTTCGGAGTTTGGAGCGTCTCGAAGGAAAAGATTCCCTTTTTTATGCCCTCTCTTAGGTTTAGAAAAACAGTTTATGCTTGTGGTTTTGGGTGGGACAATTTAATTATTCTCCTTTGTGTGCCTGTCTTGGAATAGTTAGTATGGATGTTCATGGATATGTATGTATGTGTAGATGAATCTGGATTTTTATAGGTTTGATTCATGGATGGGTGTAGGTTTTGATATATAATTCGTTTTAGCATGGTATCTATACAGGTTTTGTGTATGAATATGTGTATGAAATGTGTACATGCAGGTTTTGGAAAGAATTTGATTTTAATAGGTAAAGAAGTGTTGAAGAGTTGATTGGATATGGACTGATATAACTAAAAGAGGTGCAGGCAAGGGGCGGCTAGTGTAAACTAGCCGCCTAGTGAGGGGCGGCTAGTTAGGTTTAGCCGCCCCCTGCCTGGGGCCAGCTCACCTGAGACAAAGGGCAGGGGCGGCTAGTCGTGCTTAGCCGCCCCCTGCCTGGGGCAGTTTGGTCCTGCTGCTTCTGTCTGCTGCTGCCGCTGAAAGTCTTTGTGACCGTTCCAACCTTCAGTACCTATAAAAACATTCTTTCCATGGACCAAGTGTTAAATCTGTCCAGATTGCGCCCCTGCACTGACTTTCGAGCCCTTCTTGCTTGAATTGTCAAGGGATACAATCCATCTTAAGGTAAAATGGGAGGGTAATGCGAGAAAATAACGTGCGGGAGACCATGCCTTAGTGCGTAAGGAAGGGATTCCTAGTGCGTGAGTGAAGAAAACTTTTAAGTATGTGTAAAAAGGTGGGACAATTTCTTCTCAGGCATGTGCGGCAAGGGTACGAAATGAGTGGGGACAATTTTAATATTTGTGGGGACAATTTTAATATGAGTGGACAATTTTCAAGAAAATCGGATGCCAAGGTGTTTTGGAAAAGGAAAATGCACGCTTATGCGTAAGTATATGTGGCATAAGGGGGCATTTTAGTTCTTCAATGGCTTTTCATGTGAGAGGGCAATGTTTTCGAATTTCTGAAGTAAAGGATGCCATCAAGTCCCCGTGGAGGAGCCCTTGTGGTCACCCATGTCCGGACCAGGATTGTATTTGAATGGTATATGCCTTAGGTTTCGATTTTTTTAGTTTCATGGGTTTCAAATGCTTAATCGTATTATTCTAAACATGCTGAAAAATCCATGAGTGTACCAAGAGTCGAGTCAAATAAGCTTCTCTTGGATAAACAAGTTTCTAAGTGAACTCATGTGAGTGTGTGTAGTTTGTAGACCTGGACACGATCTATCTTTGGTCGAAATTTTGCCTTTCCCGGCAGACGTAGTTCAATTCAGAATCCCATCGCGAAAATAAAAGGGGAAGGGGAGAATGGGGTAAGAGTAATATCTTCCTTTTGGGCAATATTTAGAATTGTCCTAGTCTAGCACATGTCTTACTTTCTAGGTCCGTCTGGCTTTCTTTTTTTACCACTTCTTTATTTTGGGATGGAAAGTACAGCTCGTTGTTTGGATCTGTACTGGTATAGCCGTTGTCTAGCGTATACCGTGCGTAAAGGCGTGAAAGCCTGCTAAGTAGAGAGTTTGACCCGTTCACCTGGGTGTTTGGCCTCTCATTGCCCGATTTCTCTTTTTTTGTTTTTCTCCTTTTTTTTGTTTTGTTTGATTTGAGGGGGGGGGGCTTTTCTGTTTTTCACCCCGATTCTTTTCATGCTTCCCCTCTAGAAGTGTTTATATAGTGCCAGAGCCAGTTTTGGGACATATGCCAGGTCTAGGTAACTCCTCATTTCGACCTAGGGTTAATACGAGTAGGGCGGATATAATGGATGTTTTGCTTTGGGGGTTTTAAATTGTCCCAGTCTACGGGGTAGGCAATTTCTCTTCTTTCAGGTGAATCTAGTCCAGTTATACGTGTGTGAAGGAAACGGCATGATTTGTCGGAGATGTGTTCAAATAGATACGAGTTTATCTTTGAGAGTCTTATAATTCTATCATCAAGTACTAAACGATGGAAATCGCAGGAATGAAGAATAATGGTTCTTAAGTATTGAAAGCTATTCATGCATGGAATTTCTTTAGATAAAGTGCATTTCACGAACCTGGAACCTCGACTCCTTCGGCATCTACCAGGCGGTAGGCATTCCCGGAATAGGCATGGGTGATCGCATAGCCCCCCCTATGTGGGTTGCAACTTCCCTCTTGGGTGAGGCTGTCTTGATGGCATGATTTGCTTGAGTACTAATTCCCCGATTTCAAATTTTCTTTTAATTACCTTCTTTTCAAATGCCCTTGCCACCCTTTTTTGGTAGGCCTGGGCATGGTCTGCTGCTCTTAGTCTTTTCTCGTCTAGTAGTTCGCTTTTGTTTTATATTTGTTTTGAAAGTGTGGAAATAGATGCATACTTATGGTTTTGAAAAGGGGGACTGTGTTGGCGAATAGATACGTTTTTGGAAAGAAAATGGGGATAAAGTTTGGAAAACAGTTTGTTTATAGAAGGAAAGTATGGAAATACGGTAAAAATGTTTTTTTTTTTTTTTGGCGGAAATCATGGAAATATGGTTTTGTAAAGATATTTAGCTTTAAAGAAGCGCAGATTTGGAAAATATTTTTGTTTGGAAATGCGGTTTGTAAATGTTTTCGTTTGTTTGGTAAACAAGTAAAGAAAGTTTGGAAAATTTCTTTGTAAGTATGGAAATACGGTTTTGTAAAACTTTTGTTTTTGAAGGAGAGTGTGGAAAACATTTTTTTGTAAAAACATTTTTTTTTAAAGAAGAGTGGAAATAAAGCTGGAAACAAGTATGTTCAGGGTTGGGGAATGAAAGCTGATCATCATGTATTTTTTTGGGTTTTGGTTTCTTTTTAGGAAAGTAGGTAAACAAATATGTACAGGGTGTGAAAGCGAAAGCTGGAAAACAAATATTTTGATCTTTTGATTTTTAGAAAAAAAAAGGCTGTAAACAAATATGTACAGGGTGTGATGAAAGCTTACCCGGGGGGATCGGTACCCGGTTCTTGGATTTGTGTTGTTTCCTCGAGTCGGCTTCGCTTGGTTGGTCGGCTGATGTCCGGTGGGGGCCCCCTATTCCCGAACTCTTCTTCCCTGAGTCTCTTTAAGGGCCTTCCTTGATGGAGCAGTTCTTCGTCGGTGGAGCCTGGCTTCCAACATGCGAGCACCTCTAGCCGGATGCGCATGGCACAGACGCTCCAATTCCGGGCCCGTGTCTCGTTAAAGCGTGCTTCTCCCCATATGGATATTACTTTCCCGCGGTACGGGAAGCGAAGACATTGGTGTCGGGTGGATGAGACGGCTTCAGATGCTGTTGAGCCATGTCCTCCCAACAATCGGAGGGTGGGGCGATTGAATATTCATCACCATGCAGTTAACGATAGTGGAGGCTGGGCCGATCTTCAGTGGGAGCGTGACCAGTCCGCAAGCGTTCTTGCGTGTGCTGTCGAAGGCAAAATGTATTCGTCTGAGGGCTCCAATCTGGGAACCCGGCCTTCTAGCTTTTGGTAGGCGGAATATTTAAGAACGTTAGTTTCCGCTCCAGTGTCGATGAGAATGTGCCGGAATTCCCTTCCTCCGAGTATGGCAGTGATAGCGAGGGGTGCGGAACGCGCTCCGGCTTTGGCGACTTCATGGGGGAGGAAGGTGATCGAGTTGGGCTCCATAGGATCGCTGGGTGGATGCAGGGCCCTGGCCGTTTCTCCTGAGGGATAGTTATTGTCGTAAGGGGACCCAGTGGACTGCAGGGCCCTGGCCGTTTCTCCTGAGGGATAGACAGATTTAAAGCAGTAAATAAAGCAGTAAAGAAAGCAGCAAAGGATGCGCAACCGTGTGCGGCTTAAAGCAGTAAAGGGTGCGCAGCTGTGTGCGACTTAAAGTAGTAAAAGAAGCGATTAAAGCAGTAAAGTGTGCGCAGCTGTGTGCGACTTAAAGCAATAAAAGATGCGCAGCCGTGTGCGACTTAAAGCAGTAAAAGATGCGATTAAAGCAGTAAATGGTGCGCAGCAGTGTGCGACTTAAAGCAGTAAAAGATGCAATTAAAGCAGTAAAGGGTGCGCAGCTGTGTGCGGCTTAAAGCAATAAAATATGCAATCAAAGCAGTAAAGGGTGCGCAGCTGTGTGCGGCTTAAAGCAATAAAATATGTTGGGATGCATAGTAGAGGATGATCTGACTTGAGGGGGTGGAAAATTCTAGCTTTCCTAAAGAGGTGATGGCTTATTACTCAAGTTATGAAATGAAGCAGAAGAGGATTACCTTTTGTTGTTTTTCACAAGGGAGTCCCACCGTGATCGTCAATTTGTCAGAATGTAAAAACTGGGGGTTTCTGCGAACTTGGTCCTGGTCCGTCTCGCGACTGATCAGATCACCGCTCGGAGAGTCGTTCCTGAGCCGCCCGACTGCTTCTCAGAAATGACGGGGTTTGTGTGATCACCACCTGCTTTCTCAAAAAGCAGGAAAAGTTGGTGTTGGATTTGCTCGCCTCGCGGGGGGAGTTTGTGGGGTCTCCTCTCTGGGATACGGATATACCGTACACAGAGGTGAAAAACAGGTAAACCTATTCTGCTTCGGGGGCTTGACTAGAGGAGATATGACACTAAAAAAAGGGTTAGGAAGGGGTCGGCTAATGGGAATTAGCCGCCTGGTAGGGGACGGGTGGTTAAGACTAGCCGCCTGGTACCTGGTTCTGGATTTTCTGGATTTGGGCAGAACCTAGGTAGGGAAATGTTTTGGCTTTGGCTAGGGTGGTGGTAGTGAGGATTGAAAGTGGTGTTGGTGGTTTCCTCTTCTAGATTTGGACAGCACCTAGGTAGGAATTTGGATTTGTTTGGCTAGGGCTAAGAGTGGTTTAGGACAATGGTTTAGAGGGGGGGTTTATGGAATTTGGTGGGGAATGACTTTCCTTCTCTGTCAACTAGGGCTCTCCCCCTCTCCCTCTCTCTCTCTCTCTCTCTCTCTCTCTCTCTCTCTCTTTCTCTTTCTCTAACACACACTTTGGAAATGAAAATGATCACCCTTTGGTTCTCACCCCTACCCCTCCTTTTATAGTAGAAAAGGGTACATGGGTTTATTCTTTGGGCAATAGCATGGGTTGGGTAAGAGGGTGTGGCCAAGTAACCATCATTACAAAAGGACACACTCTATGGTCCATTGCGTAATAGCATGGATTGGACAAAAGGGTGAGGCTAAGTAACTTCACACCTAAGTAAAGTTGCTTTATGCTTTATGGGTGAGTCCAGATGCGAGCCGGCTACCCTAATTCAGCCGCCCGGGCAGGGACGGCTGGTTGTATTTAGCCGCCCAGTAAGGGGCGGCTAGTTAGGAGATGCCGCCGGTATGATAGCCTGCCAAACGTCTAATCTCTGACAAGCGGTGGCTTGAGGCGGTTACTAAGGTTGAACCGTCAGAGAAGGGGCGGCTAATTGGAACAAACTGCCGCAATCATTAGCATTAAATGCTGCTTTATGTCCCATCTAAGGGAAGCGGTTGGGGGCGGTTAAGGGACGGCTAGTTGAAACTAGCCGCCCAGTGAGGGGCGGCTACTTTCAACTAGCTGCCCGGCTTCTGGTCACTTAGGTTTCTAAGTGTTGTGGCCATTTCCTATTGTTCCTCTAATTCTTTAAAGTAGTTTTCTATTTGATCCAAATGTGGTCATTTAAAAATGTTACTTGAAGTAATTTTCTTCTCTTTGGACGGTCAAAATTTGGGTATCTACAATTGCCCCTCATCGGATGGAGTCTTTGCGCGAAGCGAGAAAGATTTCGACCGATGATAAGGAAAGAGACCCCTATTTTGACCAGCTCGACCTTCAAGAAGTCTTGGTCTCATGACCAATACAATTCAGGGAGTTGATTTAGACTGTCAGAGGCTAGGTCTTGACTAGAATTTTCAACCGAAAGGAATGATCCAGGTGGAAGGCGGGAAAAGTAAAATGGTGAGTGATCCAACCCGCAGTCGAGGTTCTTAGCTATCATGCACGTAGCAGCCCAGCGTCAGTTTCCTCGTGCCTACCGTTCCCGTGCTTGGGAAAACTCAGCAAGGAGGGAATATCGCCGACAGAAAGCAAGTAAAGGTATTGAGTTGGTGAATTGGATCATCCAAATGATAAAAATTCTGGAAAAGAACCAGAACTGAGGAAATTCGAGCTGAATGGTACTGGTAACGTGATAGGACTTCAAGTGAGTCGTGTTTTAATCAAGTAGAATTTTGAAATTAACCAAGACATGGCTGTGGTTGTAGAAAACTTTGGAATTTGAGTTTGTTTAAGATACTGGCAGGTAGTGCATGCACTTTTGATAGAACAGAACTTTGTTCGAAAGGGATGCCCTGCATGCATACGCATCATGGTGGGATTTAAACAAGTATGTTTTATATTTTATGAGTGTAAATGTGAGCATGGATTTTTTAGAAAGGATTGTTTTTGCATGCGTGTTCTGTCACGGTGGAATTTGAAACAACATGAATTTAAAAGTTTGCATGTATTGTCATGGTAGGATTGCATGCATGTGATGTGATTTGTTTGGAGCATAGCAAATGAGTTAAAAGGACAACTTTACATTCATTTCATCATGGTGGTATTTGAGTTTAGCACATGTGTATTGTGACATGTATGAAGATATATTTTGTGTGATGTCAAGAAAAGAGAGGTTGAAGTAGTTTTTCTTGAGAAGCATAGAGGAGCAATTTGTAAATGAGCATGGGTGACAATTTTTGATAGTCAAGTATTAAGATGGATGCCAAATCATGCATTGATGTGAGAAAGGGGGGCAATTTTTTTATCATTCTAATCAAGACATGCTGCTAATTTGAGGGAGAACACCTTGTGATTCACCCATGTCTAGCCCAGGGCATTTGGAAGTGGTTTTAGCTTGAGGGATGAGTTTCCAAGTGGAGTAGTTTTCAAATATTTGATCATGTTACTCTAAACATGCTGAAAACTCCATGAATGTGCCAAGAATCAAACATAATAAGTATCCCTCAGATATGTAAGATTTTAAATAGACTCATGTGAGAGTGTGTGCTGTTGTAAATGTAAGGAAAGGTTCACCCTTGGTTGAAATTTCGCCTAGCCAACAGACTTGGTTTAATTGAATCATGGTGGGAAAAGAGTGGGTGAATGGGGATGAGAGTAATATCTTCTTTGAATCACTTTAAAATTGCCCCAGTCCTAGCATAAATCTTACTTTCTAGGTCCCTCTGGCTTTCTTCTTTTTACCACTTCTTTTTTTTTTGGGTGGAAAGTACAGTCCTTTGTGTTGGACCCTGTACTAGTATAGCCGTTTGTTTGGCATATACTTGTGCGAAAAGGCGTGAAAGCCTGCTAAAATAGAGAGTTTAACCCGTTCACTTGGGTGTTATTTTTCTTTTGTTGGCCTCTCATTGCCTGATTTTTTTTTATTTGAGGGGGGGGGGCTCTTCTGTTTTTCACCCCGATTCTTTTTATGCTTCCCCTCTAGAAGTGTTTGTATAGTACCAGAGCCAGTTTTGGGACGTATGCTAGGTCTGGGGTATATTTCTTGTAAATCTTAGTTGACACGAAGCAAGAGAAAAACAAGGGAAAGTTAATCCCAAAAAAAATTAAAATTAACAATTGCCCCAGTCCATGGGGCAGACAATTTTCCCTTTTATCAGGTGAACCAAGCCTTAAATCATACTCGTGTAGTGGAGGTGGCATGATTGGCGGATATGAGTCTAAGTAAAATGCAGGTTATCTTCAGGATTTTTAAATATTGTCATCAAGCACTAAACACTGGAATTCACAGTAAGGAAGAGTAAAATTTCTCAAATATTAAAAATTATGCATAGAATTTCTTCAGGTAAAGTGCATACCACCAACCTGAAAGCTCACCCCCTTCGGCATTTACTAAGTGGTAGACATTCCTAGAATAGACATGAGTGATCACATAGGGTCCCTCTCATATTGTTTCCAATTTTTCCATTGATGGTGTTGTCTTGATGGCCTGATTTTCTCGGGTACCATCTCCCTGATTTCCTTCCCTTTTTCTTGTACCCCCTTTTTTTTGTTTTATATATTTTTGAAAACTTAAAAATGAAGGGCATAATTGAAATAAATTAAATATGTATAAGGGACTTTTTTTTGTTTTGTTTTGATGAAAGCTTTTAAATGCATGCATAATAGCTGAAATAAACAAACTTTGTAAAGGAAATTTCTTTTCTTTTTTTTTCTTTTAACATATTTGATTTTTTTTGGATTTTGAATTTAAAGAAAGCAGTAAACAAACAACATGCTGGAAGGGAAAATAATGTACAGTGCTGGAGGATGGCCTCCAGAAAATGATGGTGCAGGGTGAGTCCTCTATGGAGGCTCAAATTGAAGCAGTTTCAAAGGAACACTGCTTGATGATGTCGAAAGCGCGAGTGGCGCTTGATCTGCCATAGATCCTCAGCAGAAAGAGAACGATCCCTCATAGAGGGGTCAGTTAACAAAGATGTGGATATGGAAAAACAGGTCGCAGAGGCGACTACTGACTGAACAGGTGCAAGGGAGCACAATTCATCATAATGCTGAGATCCTAATGATGGCGGAGGTAAAGACTCCTTAATTGGTGCAATTAGGGGCATATGGATCAGATCAGAAATGATTGATTTAGATATGACGGGGGAATCTGAGGAGAGCTCCTCGGACAGATGGGATGGTAAGTAGAATGGATCTGGCAATTGGGATGGTTTGATTGCTCCCTCAAATTGTGCATTTTTAAATATAGGTGGTTCTGATTCGATGATACGCACAATTGATTGAACCGGATCTAGGTCAATCTCAGAATTTGATGAGTCAGAATCCGAGTCATCTGAGATGGTTAAGATGGGTTCAATAGGCCATGATATGATTGGATCTTGAGCAGTTATAGACAATGGATATTCAACCTCAATCAGGTCTAAGGGTTGGATGGTGGATTCAGGTTGTGTGGGAGTAGGGTAAGAGAGTTCCAATAGTTCTTCATCCAAAAACTCTTCATCATCATCAGAGTCCTGCTTGGGACATTCTATAGATTCTAAGATTTCAGGTGCCAGAGACTCATAGGATGATGGGGGTGGGATAGCAGTGTATTTCCTTTGGAGTGGTTGCCGGGGAACAAAAGTTTGTGTTTCTCGTGGAATAGGGGCATAGACAATGGGAACTTTGGCTCTATCACTGTAGGCTTGACTAGGCTGTGTCTGGGAGAAATGGTTCAATGGTCGGATTGGACCTCCCTCCATGGGATGAATTGAGATGGACTCAGGTATTTGTTCTGTGTATGGGGGGTGGGGTTTGATAGGGTTTTGGATTATAGGGTGCTGTTGTAATGGCACGGAAGCGGGTACTGATCGAGGAGATAAGGTATTAGAATGAGTAGCTTGTTGAGGCAGCATATATCCAGAAGGACCAGGTGTATACTGTCTCGGGGCTGGTCTTTGATCAAGAACCCGTGCTTCGTTCGGGTAGAGTGCCGAAACTTGTCTTGTAATCCCCTCTACCGTGGGGGTTGTCAAGGGGTTTTTCCTAAAGAGTCTTGACCAGTTGTTGGAAGTGAATGGGGTAGGGGGTCCAGTACAGCGTTGGATCCGGTTGTGTCTATATATTAGGAGTTGATATGTGGTGCAATCTCCGTACGAAAGACTCGTACGAAGTTCTGGGGTCAGGTTTAGTAACATCATATCAATTTCTTGACACTCTGTTAATTGCAGGCCAGTTTGGTGTACAAGGCTGCGCCACCTAGACACATAGGATTCAAAGTCCTCTCCATGCTCCATTCGTTCAGCTGTGAGGTCTGAGATAGAGGGGATCCTAGTTCTTTGGTAACCATAGCGACTCAAGAATTTGTCGCTCACAGCTGAAAAATTAGATAAATGGTCTACCGGCAGGGTAGAAAACCATTGGATAGCCTCTCCTTCTAAGGATTTTTGGAATAGGTATACAAGGAGAGCTTCATTATCCAAGAAGGGACGAGAGTTCAGGTAAAAGGCTTTTAGGTGGACATCCGGGTCTCCGCGGCCATTGTACCGGTGATATTTTAGAATTTTAAAATTTGCCGGGAGACTGACGGAAGGGATTTGTTGTAGGTGGTGTAAGGACCTATGGTTGGGGGTGGTTGTTTTTTCTCAGAGAGGATTCTCCGGATGGTGTCATCGAGAGTTTCGGCCTTGGGTGAATAGGTTAGCGGTCTCAAGTAGGAGGTGGCCTGGTAAGGGCATGGGGTAGAAATGGTCGGAAATATTGGATTCGTAGGGGAAGTCGGGGCAAATGAAAAGGTGGGGGGAGAAAAAGGGTTTGGTCTTGGGTTAATCGAGAAACCGGGTGTTGGTGGGGTATTGAGGGTGGGATGAGCCTTGGGGGTCTTGGCAGGGATTTCTTGCCTCAAGGTCTTAGTCTGGCAATAGTCGGTGAGGTCATTGAACATGTCCTCTACCGATTGGTACCCTAAAGCAGCCATCCTCTCCTCTAGGTGGCTAAGGAGTTGTGTGCCTTGGTCTCCCTGGTTGTCTTTCTCCTCTACTGTTTTCCCATGGGTGTAGATTTCCATGGTGTGAATATGGAATGGCCTAGGTATGAATGAATGCAGATTTAAAGAAGTAAATAAAGCAGTAAAGAAAGCAGCAAAGGATGCGCAACCGTGTGCGGCTTAAAGCAGTAAAGGGTGCGCAGCTGTGTGCGACTTAAAGTAGTAAAAGATGCGATTAAAGCAGTAAAGTGTGCGCAGCTGTATGCGACTTAAAGCTATAAAAGATGCGCAGCCGTGTGCGACTTAAAGCAGTAAAAGATGCGATTAAAGCAGTAAATGGTGCGCAGCAGTGTGCGACTTAAAGCAGTAAAAGATGCAATTAAAGCAGTAAAGGGTGCGCAGCTGTGTGCGGCTTAAAGCAATAAAATATGCAATCAAAGCAGTAAAGGGTGCGCAGCTGTGTGCGGCTTAAAGCAATAAAATATGTTGGGATGCATAGTAGAGGATGATCTGACTTGAGGGGGTGGAAAATTCTAGCTTTCCTAAAGAGGTGATGGCTTTCTAGTCAAGTTATGGAATGAAGCAGAAGAGGATTACCTTTTGTTGTTTTTCAAAAGGGAGTCCCACCGTGATCGCCAATTTGTCAGAATGTAAAAAACTGGGGGTTTCTGCGAACTTGGTCCTGGTCCGTCTCGCGACTGATCAGATCACCGCCCGGAGAGTCGTTCCTGAGCCGCCCGACTGCTTCTCAGAAATGACGGGATTTGTGTGATCACCACCTGCTTTCTCAAAAAGCAGGAAAAGTTGGTGTTGGATTTGATCGCCTCGCGGGGGGAGTTTGTGGGGTCTCCTCTCTGGGATACGAATATACCGTACACAGAGGTGAAAAACAAGTAAACCTATTCTGCTTCGGGGGCTTGACTAGAGGAGATATGGGACTAAAAAAAGGGTTAGGAAGGGGTCGGCTAATGGGAATTAGCCGCCTGGTAGGGGACGGGTGGTTAGGACTAGCCGCCTGGTACCTGGTTCTGGATTTTCTGGATTTGGGCAGAATCTAGGTAGGGAAATGTTTTGGCTTTGTCTAGGGTGGTGGTAGTGAGGATTGAAAGTGGTGTTGGTGGTTTCCTCTTCTAGATTTGGACAGCACCTAGGTAGGAATTTGGATTTGTTTGGCTAGGGCTAAGAGTGGTTTAGGACAATGGTTTAGAGGGGGGGGTTTATGGAGAGTGGAATTTGGTGGGGAATGACTTTTCTTCTCTCTCAACTAGGGCTCTCTCCCTCTCCCTTTCTCTCTCTCTCTCTCTCTCTCTCTCTCTCTCTCTTCTCTTTCTCTAACACACACTTTGGAAATGAAAATGACCACCCTTTGGTTCTCACCCGTACCCCTCCTTTTATAGTAGAAAAGGGTACATGGGTTTATTCTTTGGGCAATAGCATGGGTTGGGTAAGAGGGTGTGGCCAAGTAACCATCATTACAAAAGGACACACTCTATGGTCCATTGGGTAATTGCGTGGATTGGACAAAAGGGTGAGGCTAAGTAACTTCACACCTAAGTAAAGTTGCTTTATGCTTTATGGGTGAGTCCAGATGCGAGCCGGCTACCCTAATTCAGCCGCCCGGGCAAGGACGACTGGTTGTATTTAGCCGCCCAGTAAGGGGCGGCTAGTTAGGAGATGCCGCCGGTATGATAGCCTGCCAAACGTCCAATCTCTGACAAGCGGTGGCTTGAGGCAGTTACTAAGGTTGAACCGTCAGAGAAGGGGCGGCTAATTGGAACAAACCTCCGCAATCATCAGCATTAAATGCTGCTTTATGTCCCATCTAAGGGAAGCGGTTGGGGGCGGTTAAGGGACAGCTAGTTGAAACTAGCCACCCAGTGAGGGGCAGCTACTTTCAACTAGCTACCCGGCTTCTGGTCCCTTAGGTTTCTAAGTGTTGTGGCCATTTCCTATTGTTCCTCTAATTCTTTAAAGTAGTTTTCTATTTGATCCAAATGTGGTCATTTAAAAATGTTACTTGAAGTAATTTTCTTCTCTTTGGATGGTCAAAATTGGGGTATCTACAGTCCAGATGCAGATCATCCGACGTACATTCCCCTCCTTCGGGTCCTTCGCTAGCTCCTTCGGGGATCTCCTCAAATGGCTCTTCTTCTTCGTCTCCTCCCGGGTTTTCTAGTCCGCTTTCGTCGGACTCGGTGTTGATGACTGCGGGAAGGGCGATAATTGCATCTTCTTCTTTGCCATAGAGTATGGCGAGGTCATGATCGTCGAGGTTCAGCTGGAGGGGCTCGTTCTGCTCTTCCTCCTCGGATTCTTTGGACAGACTGTCGTCAGTGACGTCTTCCGAACTGCTTGGTTGTGGTGATGGTTGTCTCCCTCTTCTGACCATGTTTACCATGTGGGCTCCAGATGTGGATGCTTGGTTGTGACCTGGCAATGGATCAGAAAAAATGCCAAGTGGCTTGGAGGCTCGAGAATTACCCTGGTTTAAGTGGCTTTTGATCATGGCCCAATCAAGTCGCCTGTCATCATTTAAATCATAGATAAAATCCTGAAAAACAATGCATTGTTCTACCGTATGACCATGTTGTTGGTGGTATTGACAGTAACGCAGTCTGCTGGCTCCGGGGAGTGGAGGTTTAGCAGCTGGGAGGGAGATACTATTTGTGTCCATCAATACCCTAAAAATCCTAGTTAGTGTTTCTAGGAGGGGAGGGTAAGAGTCTCTCTTTCCCATTCGTCTATGATCATTGGATGTTGGAGGGGAGACCTCATTATAAGTATTTGGGGAGGGCTGCCTAGGACTTAGGTTCTGATTTCTTAAGAAGCTGGAATAAAAAGGGGTCCTAGGCTGGCCTTGTCTTGAGATTACAGGGTTTTGGACCGGGGAACTTTGGATTATCGGGTTTTGTTGTGTCGGCACGGGGACGGGTACTGATCGAGTAGTGAAGTTCTGGTTGATTGGTCGAGGCGGTGCATACCCGGATGAACCAGACGTGTACTGTCTCGGTTGTCCAACCCTATGGCTGATGGGTGGGGACTGGGTTTGTACTACTGGGGCTGCACAACGGGAAATCCTGTTGTGGCGGTCAATCAGAAGCTGATACGTAGTACAGTCTCCGTACGAAAGGCTCGTACGAAGTTCTGGACTCAGGCTCTGTAACATCATGTCAATTTCTTGACATTCCGTGAGTTGCAGGCCGGTCCGGTGGACAAGTGTGCGCCACCGAGACATGTATTGTTCGAAGTCCTCCCTAGGCCTCATTCTCTCTACGGTTAAATCAGAAATAGAGGGGGTCCTAATCCTCTGGTAACCGTAGCTGCCAAAGAACTTCTCGCTTACAGCCGAGAAATTCGACAAGTGATCTACAGGGAGGGTGGAGAACCATTGTAGTGCTTCTCCTTCCAATGATTTCTGGAAGAGGAATACTAGTAGAGGTTGATTATCTAGAAACGGGCGTGCGTCTAGATAAAAGGCAGTTAAATGAATGTCTGGGTCTCCACGACCGTTATACCGGCAAAATTTGGGGATTTTGAATCCCTCCGGTAGGTGGACTGACAGGATTTGTCTCAGGTTATGTAGAGACATGTGATTGCGGGCCGAGGGACCAGTTTCAGAGAGGATTCTCCGGATGGTTTCGTCCACTGTTTCTCCCCGGGGAGGGCTGCCTAGCGGTCCCGGGTTTGGGGTGGCCTGGTAGGGGCCTGGGGTGGAAGTGGCTGGGAGTATTGGATTCGCGGGGGAAAGGGGGTAGAACGAAAAGACGCTCGGGTTGACCGAGTGACTGGGTGTGAATGGGGTTTTGGGAATGGCCTTAGGGGCTTCGACAGGGGTCTCCTGTCTTAGGGTTTTGACCTGGCGGTAGTCGGCGAGGTCATGAAACATGTCCTCTACGGATTGGTATCCTAGACTGGCCATCTTTTCCTCTAGATGGGTCAGGAATTGCGTGGCCTGACCCTCTTGGTGAGTTCTTTCCTCTAGTATCTCCTCCTCTAGGTGGGATTCCATGATGCGTGTGAAATGTTTTAAGGGATCGAATGCAGATATAAAGCAGTAAATAAAGCGGTAAGGATTGCGCAGCGGTGTGCGGCTTACAAAGCAATAAAGGATTGCGCAGCTGTGTGCGGCTTACAAAGCAGTAAAGGATTGCGCAACTGTGTGCAGCTTACAAAGCAGTAAATGATGCAGTGATGCGAAGTAGAGGAGGATCTGATTCGAGGGGTGGGAAACTCTAACCTTCCTAGAGGGTTGATGGCATTCTAGTCAAGCTTGTAAAAGGGGGCAGAAGAGGATTACCTTTTGTTGTTTTTCACGAGGGAGGTCCCATCGTGATCGCCAGATTTTGTCGGTACCGTCGGGGAGGCCTCCGAATGTGACGGAATGTGTGTCGGAGCGGATCCCGACGGGGTGCGCGGTGAGCGCGCGTGTGCGTGTGTGGGGGTTCTTCGGGGATTCGGATCGGATGCGTGCCCTGGCGGGCTCGGTCGGATCGTCTTCTCGGAAGGGTGAGGGGTGTGTCGGTCCTGGTTGAGGCGCCCGATAGCGTCTCAAGAGGATTCAGGGGTTTGTGTGATCGCCACCTGCTTTTTCTAAAAGCAGGAAATAGTTGGGTTTGGTTTTGGTCGCCTACGTGGGGAGTTTGTGGGGTCTCCGCTCTGAGACACGGATATACCGTACACAGAGGTGAAAAACAGGTATCCTATTATGCTTCTAGGGCTTGACTAAAGGAGTCTTGGGACAAAGGGGTGTGGATATGGGGTGTGGATAGAGGGGCGGCTAGTTGTTTTTAGCCGTCGGCCAGGGGGTGGCTAACTAGGGTTAGCCGTCCAGGATCTGGGTTGGTTTGGGCAGAACTTCGGTAGGAAACGGGTTTGGTTCTGGACAGAGGCTAAGCTAGGTTTAGCCCGGGTTTCTCGAGGGTGGGATGAGAGGGTATTTTATGTAGGGAATGGGTGTTTCTCTCACAAAAGGGGCTCTCTCTCTCTCTCTCTCTCTCTCTCTCTTGGGATTTTTAGTGGTGGATTGGTGATTTGTGGGTTTCTTGGTGATTGAAGATGAATTGGTCATGTTGTATTTGGGCTTGGGACCCCTCTATTTATAGTAAAAGAGGGGCAGGGAAATATCCCGAGGGTAATGGAGTGGGTGGCTTTGATTGGACCTCTCATTAATTCTCTGGTTCTTCTGTCAGAGACCAGGTGAAGGGCGGCTAGTGCTAACTAGCCGCTCGAGATGGGGCGGCTACTTCCTGGTAGCCGCCCCTATCATGACCTGCCAAACGTCCCATCTCTGACAAGCGGTGGCTTGGGTCGGCTACTTGGTTTGATCCGGCCAAGAGAGGGCGGCTAAAGGTCATGACCCGCCGCAATGATCAGCATTTAATATTGCTTTATGTCCCATCTAGGGGACTGGTCCAAAGTCGGCCAGGGGGCGGTTAGGGGGCGGCTAGTGTAAACTAGCCGCCCAGTAAGGGGCGGCTCCAGGGACTCGGGGTTTTTTTGGGTTTTTCTTAGGTGGGGTTCTTTCCTTACTATCTTCCATCTATCTATTTCCATAAGTTCTTAACTAAAGTGATTATGATATTGAAGTCGATCCTGAGCAATTCTTCGGATCTCTTATGACATAGCTTGGACGTTGTTTTACTTTTTTGTTTGAGAATACCACGTGTACACAATAAAATCGGACGGTTGACTGTAAGAACTCAAACCTATATTCAGGCTTATGTTATTCTTTTATATGTTTAGATTGATGGATAGCATAATGATATGTGTTATTTTATATTATTATTCATTTGGAGTATATTAGGTCATGTATGATTTGGTTATACCCTAGGTTGCATGTTTGGCATGATTCAGTTTTAGTTTGTTTATGTCAAAGATGATGTAGTTTGAATCTGATTTTATCATGGGACATTCAATTTTGAGTTAGCTTTCATATAAAAGTAGAATTAGATCATCTAGATTCATGTAGCACAAGTTATAGGTGTTTTTCCATTGCTGTCCTTGGAAGAAGGAAACGCGTTGTCTTATGTTCATTTCTATTTTTAGCCCAGTTCGAGGCATCTACAGATCTGGGCATTAAAAGTGAAAATATAGATATTTTCGTTAACTTTCCAACAGAAGTTGTATCATATCATATCTTGAATGCATGCTCATGAACTATTATTGTTAGTGCTTGCATATGATGTTTTATTATCATCATGCTCTATAGATCACTGTTTACTGATCCGATCAAGACATTGCTAGGGATATGAGTTTGATCGTATGGGTCTGGTCCTATAGCCTGTTGTGGTTTACCTCGTAGGTCCTCGACCGGTGCGTGTCGAGCATGTTCGGGGTGGCTTAACTATGATATTTCGTGTGAGTTAAACTTTGGGTTTCCTTCACGAGTGAGCATTTTTGAGGTTCATCCTGGACACCCACGATATCCGATACTTCAAATTGGCCACACGTCAGAGTGGTTGGATGACAGAGAACCTTAGCCAAGACATTGGGTTTGACAGTTCTGTTTGCATTGTGATGCTTCGTGTGAGTTAAGAGTGTGCACCTGCAATTGAGGTGAGGGTAAACGCTGGGTGTCCTTCACGAGGGAGCGTTTTTTAGATTCATCCTGGACGCCCACGATATCTGATACTTTAAATCGGTTACGCGTCAGAGTGGTTGGATGACGGAGAGCCTAGTTTAACCCTAGCCAAAGTCTAAACCTATTTCCTACCTAGGTTCTACCCAAATTGAACCAGGTCTCAGGCGGCTAAGTCAACCTAGCCGTCCCCCACTCTCATCCACTTTTTAAAACCCATTTGTCAAGTTCCCAGAAGCAGAAAGAATTCTCCATTTTCACCTCTATGTATCGGTCGTAGCTCAGAGAAGAGAACCCACCCAATTTCCCCACAAGACAATCAACAACACCAACTTTTCCAGCATTTTAAGAAAGCATGTGGCGATCACACTGACCATGTTTTTCAAGCTCCTCCCAGATCTCTCTAGGAGAAGAGACCTTGTTGAAGTTGTCCACAAGGAGTTGTCGAGCGAGTTCATGATCCTGAACGACAGAGAGAGTTGGCTTTCTTCCACGACGCCAGTTTCTTCTGGGATGTAGTCTCCTCAGATGGTTCATCGTCTGTCAGGATGTTGAAAACCTTCAAAAGTTGAAGAGTGAAGATGATCTAGGTCTTCCATGCACTGAAGTCGATGCCATCGAACTTGTCCAATTTGGACACATTCATCCCCATCATCATCGACAGATCCATAACGCCTTAAGATTGTTATAGGATTAGATGAAAATGGAATGAAAATAAAAAAATTCAGCAAAATAAAATATTGAAATAATAGAGAGAATGAGGAGTGATAGATGAATGGATGGACGAAACCCGCTGCAACGCTTAAAGCGTTATTCGGCTCCTCCCGATGCAGAAGTCACGAATTGAATCACCCCCAGGATCTAGCAACCCCACACAGAGTGCACGCTCAGGTGGAATCAGAAACTGGCTTAGAACTCTATCACTACAAAATCACTCGAGCTACTGGAATAATATGACGTTAGGGCTATATCTCACAAACTCTCACAAGAGACTCTCTCTCTCTTTGAGTGGATACACACTTTGTGACTTCGATAGATGGAATGGCATACATGGGTCCCTTTATATAGGCCTCTAGATTGCTCAAGAGTCACCTCCAAATTCAAGGCACCTATTGAATTAGGAATAATGGACTCACAATTATTCCATGCATGGTTCATTGTTCCATATTCAATGGGAATGACAAATTCAAGTACATAATGGACTACTTTAAATTCAATTCATGTATCCAACCTAGGTGCATCATTGGAATGAGAACCTTGCATATTCAATGTTTCATTCCACCCTAGGTTCATCATAGAAATTC
This sequence comes from Acorus calamus, assembly GCA_030737845.1. NCBI lineage: Eukaryota > Viridiplantae > Streptophyta > Magnoliopsida > Acorales > Acoraceae > Acorus > Acorus calamus. Next base: position 9,019,090 of record CM060876.1, on the reverse strand, counting down.
TACATACATGAATTCTACATAGTTAATGCATTAAATATGGTTCATTCCATCCTAGGTTCATTTAGGAATCCCACACAAATGAATCTTGCATATTTAATTTCATAATTAGAGTCCAATGTACCTACTCCATTAATCAATACACACGAATCATGTCAAGTTCACATCCACAGGCCATATACTACACATCCATATATATAGCCCTTGTCTGCCCTATACTAATTGGTGATTATTTGAAAGCATGTGAGAGATCAAGTTTGGAGTCAAAATATATTAATATATTTTTCATATTAAACATAGAATTTTGAAAATTTAATTTTTCAAAAGCATTTCAAAAAACCAACAATCCCCCACAAGTTTCAAAATACCAACGACTTCCATCCCACAAGTTACTGTGTCTAATGTAGATGTCCGAAGACTTGATTCTACACTTAGTGTAACTGAATCTGTGACTGATAATGCAATAGTGAACTAAGCCTTGAACTAAGCATCAGAACCAGTTCATTAGCACACACACAGAAACTTAATAGCCATATCTGATTGGTAGCACATTAAGGGCCGTATGCTTATTCCTGGTTCTACGAGAGCTACTAGGAATTACTAAAATTCCATTGGAGATGGCCCACATCTCCACTCTCACATAGGTAAGTCCATAAATAGTGCTTTCTGTCAGTCACCCCACACTTTTAAATGCTATAAACTTATTAAGGCCCCTGGCCAACCTAACACCACGACAGAAAGAATGCACATTAAAGAATTGTACCTAATTCTGGTTCTATGTGAGCTACTAGGAATCGCCTACAAATTCCATAGGAGATGGCCTATATCTCCAATCTCACATAGGTAAGTCTATGAGTAGTATTTCCTGTTAACCACCCCACACATCAAAGTGCTATAGACTTATTAAGGCCCCAGACCAGCCTAATACCACAACAGGAAACATGCACATTAGGATAAAAGAATGAGACTTGAAATATTTATTGTGCATCAATGTCCTTACAGTAATGTTTTCTTTAAACCATAGACTTCAGCAATACATGGGCAGATAAACCTTTGAACCCAAACTTCTATCTAATGGTAGAATTATTACAAGACATCACTAAGGCCTCAGTCCCATTCCAGCGGTGGTTCTCTCAACCAAATCCCTTTTGAGACCTTTTGTCAAGGGATCCATCAAGTTCTCTGAAGATCTGACATCGACCACTGATATCACGCGATCTCGAATCAACTCATTCAGATAGCCTTGCTTCAAACGAACAATCCTCTTTCTTCCATTGAACAAGCAATTCTCAGGAACAGCACTGGTCGCCTAGTTGTCACAGTAGATAGAGATCGTGCACTTTTATTTTCTATTCAATGGAAGATCATATAGGAGATTTCTCAGCCATTCCACTTCATCTCCTGCCATTCGCAGCGCATAAAATTCCGCTTCCATCGACGACTGTGCAATCATGGATTGCTTCTATGATTTCCAAGATACTGTGGCTCCACCCAAGGTGAACACATAATCGACAGTTGATTTGGATTCGTCCAGATCTGAGCACCAACTTGCGTCGCTGCAGCCTTCCATGATTGTGGGGTAGCCAGAGTAGAACAACCACCCATAGTTCATTGTACCTTTCAGATACCTCATAACCCTCTAAATCGCCTCCCAATGAGCTTTTTCAGGATTACTTGAAAATCTGTCCAACATGCCTACAGCATAGGCAATATCCGGCCTCATGCAACTCATCGCGTACATCAAGCTTCCGATGACGCAAGAGTACTCGAGCTGCTTCACAGGTTCCCTATCATTGGCCTTCAGCTTTTTGTTGTAGTCATATGGAGTCAGAACTTCTGGAAGATCGAAGTATCCAAACTTCTTCAACATCTTCTCCACATAGTGAGACTGAGTCAGACCAAACCCAGTGTTTGACCTCACTATCTTGATTCCCAGAATCACATCAATAGGTCCCATGTCCTTCATGCTGAACTTTGAGGAGAGAAAACTCTTCAGTGACTTCACACTCTCCAAGTGAGTGCCAATGATGAGCATATCATCGACAAAGAGACATACCATCATGCCGTTTATCAACAAACTTGCTATAGACACACTTGTCAAATTCATTAACAATGAGGCGGCTATTTGTACTTTATATATAAAAAAAATTGTGACAAATTTAACTCATATTTTTCTAAATTTTATGTTTTCATTCATTACAAAAGATAAATTATAAATTTATAATAATGTAGAAATTAAATAACATTTATAAAAAAAATATTAAAAGCTAACAGGGGTATTTGTGAGACCTGATTTGACATTTGGAGACCCAAAATTTGATCTTCAAATATAGAGTCTCTTTTCATTTTAAAGACTTGGAGCCTTCAAAATGAAGCTCTATTGGAACTAGAAGCTCTCAACCGGTCTTCAGATCTTCAAAATGAAGACCGGTTGGGGAAGCACTTAGAAGCTCTGATTCGAGTCATATGAATAGTCTAATTAGCAAAAGAAAAATGATATGTCCAGCCTCTTCTGCAACCACAATTGCAATCCACATCAATTTTCTTTTTGGCAAATCAGTCTTCTTGGCAAACTAGTGTCTAGCTCTTTGGGTTAATTCTGTGGACTTCTATCCTATAGTAGTGTAGTAATTTGATTGTCAAACGCGTTCCTGGCCATCCGATCTTCTTATTTTGTTATGATTGAGATACTTCATAAGATTGGGCTGAGCTTCCTTACAAAATCTTGGAATTGATCACAATGCGGCTGCCATTTCTCTCTGATCACGTCTGCTTTGGCGCCGTCTGCAAGTGGTGGGGATTTGTCGCTAATTCCAAACCCTGACCCCTCAATCTTGAGTTCCCATGGCTCGTTCTGATTCGCAAAACAACCCTCCATAACAGCAGTGACTATGCTCTCTACAGTCCACTTGAAGGCCAATTGCACCGCATCGACCTCCCCGATCGACGTCAAAGATATTTTGGATCCTCAAATGGCTGGCTTGCATTGGTGGATAATGATAGTCTCTCCTTCCATCTCTTCAATCCCCTCTCTGGGGAAGTGGTTGACCACCTCCCTAAACTTTTGTGCATAGACAATCTTGAGTCAGAGGACACCATACAAAATTCGATCTTTCGCAAGGGCATATGGTCAAAGAATCCCAAACACCCTGATTTCATCATGGTCATCCTTTGTCGATCGTTCTTTGGATTGATGTATTGGAAGCAAGGCGACAGGCGGTGAACCATGGTTAGGCCTACATTTGCATTGGTGGGTGATGCTGTCTTCTATAAAGAGAAACTATACCTAATGAATGGTTCTTCTGGGCATGTAGTGGCATTGGATCTCCTCCACCAAGAACAAGAGATGGTGGTGATGATGATGCCTCTGTTGGACGATTTTGATGCACACAAATACAGGAATAAGTATCTTGCGGTAGGCCCGTCTGGATTGTTGTTGATTGGGAGGCATTGAGTCTCACAACACGAATGAGGATTTTGAGATGGCAGAGCGTGCAAGGATTTAATCTGTTGTCTTGGCACCATCTGTATAGTGAATTCACTAGAGTTATTTATATTGGCAGGTACTCTTGTTATGCTGTGCGTTCCGGTACATTAGACATAGCGAGATGCGACCTGCAACAAAATCTATGCATTTAGATTGACAGGCTTTGTGAATATTAATTCAGAAGTAAGGGCATTCTAATTGAGGTTCTCATATAAAATATTTTTCTGTGTTTACTATTTCTTTGATCTGAATCAGTATTCTAGACAACTTTCTGGTGAGTTTCCCATGCAATAATTTTCCGTCTTTCTTATACCAGCCACTTTCATTAGAGATAGGTTTTACTATCCTTTCTAGGATTTAAAGTGACATGGAGCAGATTTTGTTACTGATTGTTACAATCCTAACAAATGTACTTACTAGTGTTAGTGGTCATCTTTTGGCATTATGGCAGGATTCTCATTAGGTTTTTTTTTCCTTGGCTAATCCTAATTAAAAGTATTAGAACTTGCAAGTAAGAATTTGGTTGATGTGAAAATGGTCAACTTACGTGTGCTTATTTTTTTGCATAATTAGGATGTATATCTAGGGATAATAGATCAACAATGGTGAATGGAGCACTAGCAATCATGGAACAACAAAAAAAAAGCAACAAAATAGAGATTTTCGTACTCTTTATTACTTACCCACAGCAAAGCATACACATGACACACAGCGAAATGACCATTGGGCATTTGGGCTTCAACCTTGGATTAAATTCTATTGCATGTGTTCCCTTTATGCTGGGGTGCAACTTGAACGGATTGAACCTGACCCAACCCAAAGTTTGGATGGATTTGGGTTGGAGTTAAAATGTTCCTCATTTTCATCTTTTTTGTTTTTTTATGCAGAGAATTGATTATTTAAAATGATACATTTTTTAAGTCAAACTCGAGCACTATCCTAGCCCACCCCGAACTCAACCCAACCTGAATCAAACCCGAACCCAACCCGAATAAAACTCGATGGGTTAGGTTTGATTTGAGCTTCTCAAACCTGAGGGTTGAGTTTGGTTGAATTTGGATTGGGTTACTGTAACGACTATGATTTTTCGTAGTCATTTCTTGATTTTTGTACATTGGGTCATATTATTATAAGGTTTGGAGGATTTATATATCTCCAATTTTAGAATTTAAGGTATGGTTAGAATCGTTATTCTGTAATCTTTCCAACACTTTTTACGGATCATGAATCGGATTAGTATCGAGCAAGTTATAGCCATTTTTGTGTCTTTGGAAAACTTCCAGAGGTGGCTACTTGAAAGTAGCCGTCTCTGTCCAGAGGTGGCTACTCGAAAGTTGCCGTCTATCCCCAGACGGCTCAATGTAAGTAGTTGTTGGATGCCTGTGCGCAAAAATGCAGAAATTTAGGGATTTGATAGAACTGCCAAATATTTAATTATTTTCGGGAGCAAGTCGTTGCACGTGTTTAGCCCGATAAATACTTAACTTTGGATGCCCTAGGACCCCATTTGAAAACCTAATTCAAGTCCTCTATCTCTTATTTTTACTAAACCCTAAAAGGGTCTTTTGGGTGATTTTTGAAAGGGAATCCTTTGAGGATTAAGGTGGGTGCCTCTACTTCATTTTTATGATAATTAATATTTTTATTGCTGCGAATCACCAATGATGGGCTCATCCCGAGGTGATTCGGATTCACATGGTTTTATGGGTTTCCTTCTTTATTAATTCATGGTTTATATGTGATATTGATTAATTTTGGATCTTAATGTTATGTTAATTCATTGATGACGTTTTTAAGATGTTTTTACAAGATTATACACTGTTTTGGATTATTTACACATGGACCATGGTTAGGGTTATTTTTCTTAAGATATAAATCATGTTTAGGGTTTCTAACGCCTTGCTTTGGGTACCACCTTGCATGAACCCGAAACTCATGTGTTTTCAACACTGTTTTGATGAGTTTTATCATAGATCCATGTATTTATTCATATACATATTTGATCAGTAGTTTTTTTAAAGTTTTTTTTTCAGATAAGCTTTCGATGCATGACTCATGGCTTTCCATGGATCTAGGGTTAGGAGACATGATCTTCGTATTGGATTTATTAATATCATAGATCTTGCTATCGCTATGATGTTTTCTGTTTTACGAATTCAGATTTCATGATTTATGATTCGAGTTTTGTTGATTAAATTGGTATTTGAAAAGAAATCATGCCTAGGTCTACACAAATTCTACTTGCATGATGAAAACATGTATTAGGATACTTTGTCATCATTAACCTACTGTTATATAATATAGAAATGCAACTTTGAGGTACAAAAGTATATGATGTTAATATTACCATTTTTCAAATTGTTTTTATAGAGATTTCATCATTTTTTCGGTATTTTGATTTACCATCGAATCGATCATTAAGGGGATAAAAATTAAATGTTTTTATCATATTTTTTATCTGTATTTCTTTATGAGAGAGAGTAAGTACGGGTTTTTGGATGTTTGGGTGGGAAGTCGAGTACATTAGGGGCATAATTGCTGTTTTGGGTCTGTCGGGGGGGGGGGGGGGGTTGGCTACTTGAAAGTAGACGTCGGAGACCAGGCGGCAAGGTTTGAGTAGCCGTCGAAAGCCAAGCAACTAAATTTGAGTAGCCGGCTGAGCCCAGTCTTTTGGTGATCTCTTATTTTAGTTCATTGGTATGAATACCCTAAGGTGCAGTAGACTCTCGTTAACTTCCTTGTTAGTCTGGTGGTCTTGCGTAGGCCCAAAGGTGAGTGAGTCTAGTCTCTATGTAGATTTTGAAACTACTTATATTATGTCATATTCGCATCATGCCTATGTTATGTATACAACTGTTATTTTGAGTATGGAATACATGAGCATGACATCATGTTTGAGACATTATTTTATGTATGAAGTATATGTTTGATATTACATTAATTTGCATGCAAACTATGAATATTTGAATTGATCATGCATGCATATCATCCGTCTGAGTGACACCTGTCTGCGTGACGATCGGTCTGCGTGACCAGTCCAGTGGGACCTTATCTGCGTGACACCGTCTGCGTAACGACTGGTCTGCATGACCAAGCTCTAGATGGAGCATCTTTTCGACTGCGTGCCATACGGGCATGCGTGTCCGTTGTATACATATGCATCATATGGTTTTGAAGTTTTATGGGACTATGCATCTTCAAATGAGGCTTATCTTAAGTTATGTTTTGATATATCGTTTTATTGAAATATCATCATATTGTATTTACAAATGGTTTCTTATGATATCTTATCAAATTTATTTTGATATATATTATTATTAACGGGACGCCATAGGTCCATTCACTGAGCGTGTGGTTGCTCACCCCTCATTTTTCCCAATCTTTCAGATTAAAGGATTAGAGGTGGATCTCGTGTAGTTGCGAACAAGATTATGGGTGCAAGAGCGTTAGACTTGCTTGGTCGAAGGATTGATCAATTTCATTTGGCATGTAGTTGGCCCATCTTCCTAGTAATTATGTATGTGTATCAAGTTGTATATATTTTATGTGTAAGTTATATCCAGAATAATTGAGAGTATTGTGAAAATCTTAGATGTTATATTATTATTAAAGGTTGAAGTTCTTTTAGTATTAGTTTGTATCTCTGGATAAGGGAAAAGAGAAAAATAGAACTTCGAGATTCGAAAAATTAAGTTAACGCAACCGGATTTCATGCTTCAAAACGGAGTCGTGGATTCGGGGCGTTAAGTTACTCTAACCTCGAGTTGGGTTCGGGTTGAGCTTTAACTTGACCCAACCTTACACCTCTACCTTTGGGCCTAGTTTGGCATGGGGATAAGTGGTTGAGATAAGGAAAAAATTGGGTTAAATCACTTGTTATCTCATATGGCATAAAAAATGGGGATAAAACATAGACAATTATCCACATTTTGAGATAAATTATAGTGATAGTTTGTTCTGGGTAAAAGGTAGAACAGACTTTGTCCCAATTTTTTATCCCTATTTTATAAAATTAGGATAACATTTTATAACTACCTTTCCCAAAAAAATAAAATAAATAAATAAATAAGAAAAACCTTAAAAGAGAAAGAATGTGTTCCACCAAACAATATTAATATCTCATTAATAGGAAGGGCAGATTTGATATTTTATTTAAAAAATTTATAGTTATCCATATTTGATCCAAATGCAAGATTAATGATAAGAACACAAAAAAATGAGGATAATAAAAAACATTACCAAATGCGAATCTGGATAAAAAGTTTGGTTTTTTTATTCCTAAATTAGACTAACTTATTAAAAATTTATCCATTTACCAAATTAGGCCTTAAGGATAATGAGATGCATTATATTTGTTGTGGAGCTTGCCAAATCAATCAAGCTGAGCCAAATATGTTTATAGGTATGGAACATCAAGTTGCATTTTCTCGGTATTTTGAAGGGTTGGACTATCACAAAGAAGAAACTAGAAAAAAGGACTGAACGGAACCAAACCAGACCAGGTGCACAGAAGAGCTTAGTTGTGAGGCGAGAGTGTAGGCTAGGTTGGAGGATTAGTCAGCGAGTTACATATATGAAACGAGTGGTTAGGATGATAACAATTGACACTGCACTGTTCTAAAAAAAAAATTGACATCGTTTGAATCCTAGAATAGGTGGACTGTATTTTTTATGTATCTAACATTATCCATCTCAATTACTTACAACCAAACATATAAATCATACTTAAATTATCTGAAAAATAGTATACTTATCTCCGTATTTTTTAGTATTTATCATGTATGATTTATGCATGTATGTGTATCGTTCCGAACATGACACTCGCCAAATATTTGTAATACATAAACTGTCACTGTGCCAAATATGTGTTGGGACTGTGAAAAACCAGTCACTTTGTCTAAAAAAACAATTAAAACGTATCCAATCTCTTCTAATACCAATTCTACACGTAACTGTTATGAATAACAACCCCCTCTTGGCCTCTTGTAGCATCTCTGAAATTGAAAACAACACTTTTGTCTAGAAATGTGTGTTCTTTGTGGTCAAGTGAGATACGCCATATCTGATGTAGACTTGGGACCAGACATAAGTAGAAAATTGGAGGTGGTCCTGTAGAGAGAATGACTAGAGATTCGATAATGGCCAGGTTCATTAATTCAACTAATCGAGTGCAGTAATTTAGAGATTTTAGGACTCGGGGCTGTTTGGCTAGAGGAATAGGGGAGGAATAGAGGAGAATAAGAAGAAAAAAAAGATGTTTGGGTAGAGAGAATAAAAAGGTATAGCTATGTCGAATTATGTGAAAATAAGCTGCTATTTGTATTCCAAACCTCCCTATGGAATTATGTTATTCTTCCATTGGTATAAAGGGGTCGTCCATCTATCAAATCACATGTCATCACATCAAATCATCTGTCATCACCTCTTATACATCAATGGAGCTCACATGTCAAATCAACTTTTTACACCTTATTCACATTTTATTCCTCATCAATCAAACACTCCAACCTTTATTATTACGTTTCCCAACGAGAATAACTGAAAACACAACCAAACACAAAGTCACTTATTTCAATGATAAAGTCAACAATTCTTGGAATAAGTATAAACCCTAGAATAGTTTATGCCTCTATCCAAATGGACTCTTCAAGAATAGCAGTGCAAGAAATGGATGTTGTTGGGAAGACTATTGAAACCAATAAAAGCGACAAGTCCTGATAAATACAAACAGAAAATCATATATCACACAATTACTTGTTTAATATTTCTGTTCAGTTATAATTTTCTTCACCATTGGAGATCACATAGGTTGAAGATCAAAAGTTAAGAAGGACTTTTATGACCTTGAGGCTTGAGGTCGAGCTGTGTCTCTCATAAATTGATAAAAGCCATTGCATTCATTACTTAAGTAGAAGTTTTTGGAAACATCACATTCTAAGAAAAATTGGTTCTCAAAATCATGCTAGGTCGGTCTTCCCATGGGTGGAAATTAATGTAATTCAGATATCCCTTTAGCTGATGACCTTGTTAGCTGGTTGCTTAAAGACACCTCTCCTTGTAGCAACTCCAATGGGAGTTTTCGTTTTGAAAACTCTCATTGAGGACTTTTAATAAATGAAGACTTCTCAACTCCAATGAGGTCTTTGTTTTAAAGATTACAAGGTTTTAAAAATCCATCAACTCTAATGGTGGATCTTCAAATATTTTGGTGTGAATCTTCAAATCATTATTTTTAATTTTTAAAATTATCATTCCACCCTTTGTTACTTTCATCTTTATTATTTATTGACATTTATGTCTCAATTTTAATATAAATACCTTAATTATATCAACTCTTATCACATTAAATATATAATAGCACTAACAGAAGTTGGGCAGGATTTGAGCAGCCACGGTGGCGCACGGCGGCGGTGGGGTGGGGTGGAGGGGTCGTCAAAGGGGCAGGGAGGTGATTGGGTTTTGGTTTCCCGGAAGCGGAAACAAACATCAACTCTTATCCCAACATTAATGACTCAAATTAAATATATCTTGTTTGCCCTTTTATATATTTAATGTTGTTGACACAGTTGACTAGTTGAGTTTGTACTCTCATAGTCTCATTCTGTAATTGAAGCTAGGATATTGACGGGGCACTGAACGTTCAGACCAAACGAGGGAAGTGACTGTCACTGACCAATGAAATTGAGCTATCCATTAAACCACAATTGTGGAGGTTCCTTTTTCCTGGTTCAAACAAATCTGTCTCAATTTGGTGTCAGGACACTCTCTCTTTTATGGGAGATCACATCTTTGATTTTGTAAAATAGAGAACAAGAGAAAAAATAATTTAATCATCTAGATTAGTTATTACAACCCTTTATGGCTGGCTGTTAAGGGCTTAATAACTCTATTTTTCTACTCTAGATATAGAGTATTTGTCTTTCCTATAAAAAAAAATAAATAAATAAGAATTTGGTGTCAGAAAAAAGGCAACTGTTGAAATTTTTAATTTTTTTTTTTGTAAAACGGTCTAACTTTTAGGATGAAAAAAAACAATTGTTTGACATTTAATTTTTTTTTTTGTTAGATGGGTGATGTTATACACAACTTTTATTTTCATCTGCACACGCGTAGTCGAATATCCTCTAACAAAGTATATATAATTTTTCATTTTTATTTTTTAAGAGTTTATATAATTTATTTCATTGGGAAATGGTCTTATGTTTCATTGGCAAATCAAGTCAAATCATTGCGGGCGCCAAATGTATTGATATGAGTGGGGGCGTTCTACGAATTGTTCTACATATTGAGGAGTTGGTAGTGATGTATATTTTTGGATGGGGGGAGGAGCAGATGTTGGGATTATGTCTCGATCCGGTGTATCACATTGGATGGCCATGATTAAATCATATTAGGTTGGGCACCTAATGAGTTGAATATTATTTAAGATTTGATCTTAATTAATATTTAAAGTTAATTTTTTAAAATAGGAAACAATATTTGTTTGTTAATTAGGAGAGTAAATATCTCCTAATTAATAAGAACAATATTTGTTTGTTCATTAGGAGATTACTTAGGAAGAAGTTATTTATCTTATAAATATCCTCTAGGGTTTCAGGCAAGACTAGGCAAAACATGTTACAATGTAGAGATCCTAATGGAAAGTTGAGAGGAATCTAAGAGAGGACAACTGCTTGAGATAGTTTATGAGTCTCTTAATGTATCTCAACTATCAAAATGGATTATCTGTTTTTTGTCCCATGGATGTAGGCCTAGGCTGAATCACGTATATCTTGTGTTCTTCGTGTGATGTGATGTTTCGTTTTTGTGTTTGATCTTGTGTTTATTGTTGGCTTCCGCTATCACCTTCCCAATAGTAGATACCTCCTCTAGTCCTCCTTCCATACGGCACCCTTCTTCTTCCTGTTTATATTTCTTAACGAAGCTATTCTCCCCTCTTTCAGATATTATAACATTGAAATCTATCAGTGAAATCGGGTAGCAATACTCAACTTTTTCTTAAAAAAAAAAGAAAAGAGAGTAGTTTATATAATTTATTAGAATATATATTTTATTTTTATAAAGACACATGTTTTATTAATGTTAGAATAAAGGAAAAGAGAATTCTTGTTATTATATTAGAGGAGTCAAATGCTCTATTTATAGATACACAAAGGAAACCCTAAAATATCATAATAGGAAACTAGGAAAACTAGGAAACTAATAATAACATAATAATTATAATAAAGACATGATATTCTCCTAATAATTATTCTTTAACACCCCCTCTCAAACTCTGAAAGGTAGAACCCTTAGAATTTGCACAAAAATGAGATGGTGGTGGAAGCTGACGATAATGACGGGCGGCTTGTGGTGATTGATGCGGACGGGCGCATCTCTTCGCTTCCGCTCTTTGAGACAGTCGGAGTCGCTCCCGCTCTTTGAGTCAGTCGGAGTCGCTCCCGCTCGTTGAGTCAGACGGAGTCGCTCCCGCTCGTTGAGTCAGTCGGAGTCGCTCCCGCTCTTTGAGTCAGACAGAGTTGCTCCCGCTCTTTGAGTCAATCAGAGTCGCTCCTGCTCGTTGAGTCAGATGGAGTCGCTCCCGCTCTTTGAATCAGTCAGAGTCGCTCCCGCTCGTTGAGTCAGTCGGAGTCGCTCCGATGGCACGTGGAGGACGCTCAGGCATGGAGGTTAGTGCTGTTGGAACAAAACAATCGCATAATAGAACACCTGTAAGGTGTTTGACGCTCGTCCCGACAGATGTTGGCTTGCAATCTGTGAGGTGAGGGGCCTTCCTCCATGCATCATGTAGTATGGTTAATGATGGAGACGGACATGATGGTGCACATCGACGTGCATGTGATTGAGGAGCGGGGATGTAGCGAGGACGGCACGAGGACGACAACGCGACGAACATCGTCCAAACGCGACGCAGACAAACGTGGCTGTGGATGGGGATGCGCAGTCGGGGTTGCGTGGACGAGGCTGAGACGCGCAAGTACGGACAACGGCGTGATGAAAACGATGACAACGTGAAGAAGACAACGGCGCGTGATGCTCGGTGTGTGACGGGCGCGACGAACATGCGGACGATCGTGCGAGACACGTGGAGGCACGGGCAGAGATCTCGCATGGCGCGGAAGGTGCGTGGAAGCAAGGCTGCAATGGTAGTGGAGGTGGCCGCACATGTTTTTTTTTAATAAAAAAAAAAAAAGGGTTTAGGGCATACGAAAACGAATAGGATTCACGCGGAAAGCAAACAAAGCAACGAAAGAAAAATATGGATATCAAAAGTCCTCCTCCGCTCCGATTGAAGACATCTCAATCGGAGTGGGGAAGAGGGAAGAAAAACTTTTGTGGATCTAGGGTTTCTAAGGTGGCTCTGATACCATGTTAGAATAAAGGAAAAGAGAATTTTTGTTATTATATTAGAGGAGTCAAATGCTCTATTTATAGATACACAAAGGAAACTCTAAAATATCAGAATAGGAAACTAGGAAAAATAGGAAACTAATAATAACATAATAATTATAATAAAGACATGATATTCTCCTAATAATTATTCTTTAACAATTAATATACTCTTAAAAAAAATTAAAACCTTTAAAGGTGTGGACCACAAACAAGATTGTACCCAACATTATCTAAATCTCATTTTTGTTACAGAAAATGTTAATTTCATGCATATTGAGAAATTGAGGCACTTGGACCTCATATTGACAATAATTCATTTTGACCCATTTCTAAGGAGACTGGTGCCACAGTACGAGGCAGTTTATTTTGTTCCTGAGATACAAACATAGCTGTAAGATTTTGATGGTCTCTCTTCACTACTACTGTCTACAAGACAGTTAGATGATGGAAAGCATGAGCAACAGGGAGTCACGTTTTCCTTGATGATCTCATGACCCTCGACAGAATATATATATATATATATATAGGTCGATGATAATATGCGGGACGTGCGGGAACGACGTCGTTCGTCCGATCGCGGGTCCATCGCATCCAACGGTCGAGATGAATCGCCCCCGACCGTCCGATGCGATGGACCCGCGATGGACCCGTGATCGACGGCCCGTGGTCGTTCGCGCACGACCGCACGTCCCGCGACCGCACGTCCCGCACCGTATCATTTCCATATATATATATATATATATATATATATATATATATATATATATATATATATATATATATCAGTACTGTAGTTGATGTTCTAGAACACCTAACAAAATATGTTTGGGCACTGATATTCCCACCCACACAGCTATTCACCCCACCCCTCTCAAAAAATCAGAATGTGATTTTTTTAAAGAGTGAACCCACCCCGACCCATTCGACTTTGTAAAGTCGTCCAATATATCACAGTTTGACATCACAGAGTCGAACTGATCACAGAGACTTAAAATCATCTCTATGGTCCATTCGACTTTGTGTAGTCATCAATTATATACTCTGGATGATATCACATAGTCGAACAGGTCACAGAAATATAATGCCCTTTTTGTGATCCATTCGACTTTGTGAAGTTGTTCATTATTTCACAGGTCGACATCACAGAGTCGAATTGATCACAGAGACCTAAGACTCTCTCTGTGACTCATTCGACTATTATGACATTCTCAATAAAAAAAGATATCTTGAAACAATGGTGCGTTGTTCAGTATCATGAAAGACAGATCACTTGATGTAATGTACGGATATCTCTTTGTGACGTTTAGGTCTCTGAGACCAGTTTGACTATATGATGTCAACCTGTGACATAATGACAATGTTTTAAAAATCAAACCATTCAATGAATTAGAAAAATGAACGAGTCAAGAATCATTGGTTCAACTGTTGGGTTAACCGGATTTGAACGGTGACATAATTATAATATAATATTTTTTTTAATTATCATTACTAAATAAAAATATAAAATATTTTAGAAAATCTTTGCATAAAAGTTTTACTTAATATCATAACATGATTTCAGTATATAAAATCTAAACTTTGTATTACATTTCATATTTTAACAAGTGATTAATCACAATTTCTATGAATAAAGAATCATTTCATATAATCAACCCACAACCGGTTCATTAAAACTATTAGTTCAACCGGTGGGTTGATTGAGTTTTACCAATTTGTTATATCATCGGGTTATATTGGTAAACCGAACTGGAATTCAAAGCGGGTGAATGTTTAACTAATTCAACCAGGCATGTGAGGTTGAGTTTTAAAACACTGCATAATTGATGACTTTACCAAGTCAAATGGGTAACATGAGAGTCTCAGGTTTCTGTAATCTAATCGATTCTGTGATGTCGAACGGAGTATATAACTGACGACTACACAAAGTCGAATGGGTTGCAGAAAGGGCATTACGTCTTTGTGATCGGTTTCACTCTGTGATGTCGACCTGTGACATAATGGATGACTTTACAAAGTCGAATGGATCGGGGTGTGCTCACCTCTTAAAAAAACCACATTTTTTATTTTTTTTTAAAGGGGTGGGTAGAAAAACTCGGTGGGTGGAAATATCGGCGCCCAATATGTTTACAGTGAGGCCCTGAAAGAATTAAGTACCATCACCCTGCTTGGATAGGGTATTTTAGCACTGGTATAACATGGAATAGCCTGATTTAATTAAGCTGATTTTGTGTGTTTGGATAGGTGGAATAAGTCGGTATCTGGAGACCGGTATAAGGTGCGGGGTATCCGGATTCCACAGTCCTCCTCGGATACCAATTCCAGCGTTAATTGAAATCAAAAGGATTGGTGGGCCCCACCTGTCCACTCATATTTTCTCATGCCTCGGATACAGTTTTCGACCTCAGGCACCATTTTCTCTTCTCTGCGAAACCAAAAAATTGCAGTGGGTACCATCTTCTTCAACAAAAGAAGGGATTCATTTTTCCTTTTTTTCATGAGTTTTATACAGTGCACCTCCTCATCTCCCATAAATATGATCCATAAATACATCATAGGTTTTAATTTATTTGCTAGCCATCTTCATTAAAAACCAAACAAAATTGCCGCAATATTTGAATGTCATATATGCTATAGTATTTATTATGAAAAAGTGGCTCCATATTTCATGTAGTCCATCCATGCAGACGCAGTAGACTCTGCACAAATTATTTTTTTACAATCACAAAATAGGGTTTTTATAAATGCCACAAAATATATTTGGAGGGTAAATATGTCAATACCAAAAAATACAACCCATCAACCACACTTTATCCACGTCTTATTCTTCTTCAACCAAATACTCTTACATTTATTATTACGTTTCTCAACGAGAATAACAGAAAATACAACCACACAGAAATCATCTATTCCATTTATGAAGTTATTTATTCCTGAAATAGGTATAAACCCTGGAATAACATATGTCTCTATCCAAATGGGCACTTAGTGTATGTATGCACCGATAAAAATATTAATATTTAATTAAGTATTTTTAGATTTAGAGCAAATATAAATATTTTAGAACGTAAATTATCTAAATATGATACCACCTAATTAGGATGATCACCTGACATATTAGGATGAGAGATGATATTCTCAAGAAAATTGAGAGTTGGAGTTGAGACTTGAAGTGGCTTCCTGCATTTTGTAGATATCAGAATGAATAAATTTTTTAAAATTTAAGGATTATTATGAATCATAAAAAATTAATTGATTTTCAACATACATGAAATAAATATATATGATTTTATATTATGTGCATATTGATATGTTTTTGAAAGAGCGCTGATACACGCAGTCCTTTTTGTAGTCCGTTTTGCAGTCTCATATGCTATAATAAAATAGTATATACTGCACTATCATAATGTAGGAGTCATATCATAGTATATGACCTAATTTTATTTTTCATTTTTTCACCATGAAAAAAAATACACTAATGTATCTCAGTATATATTTTATTTCATATAACAGCATGCAATTCAAATGTTGAGTGTATAATTTTTTTAAAAACAGAAAAAATGGGATAGACTACAATGGGGTTGCGTATATCTTTTTCCTTTTTGAAATGCATACTCTAGTAGTCATGCTTTTTTTAATATCATTTTTAATTTTTGAGTATCACAGTGGCTAGAATTTTATTGCTAATTCCTCGAGAATGGGACATGTATTCCAAGAGTTACTTGGATAAGAACTAATTAAGTGCAGTTAAGTAAGGCCCCTAATCTTTGCATGTCTGTGGACAACAGTTTACTCTTCAAGGGTTCAAATACTAGGGAACACCATTCTTAAAATAAAATAAAAAATAAACAGATAATTTAAATTTTGTAGATATTGTTCAAAGAGGTAAAAATATTTTTCTCATAATTGATCATTTATTATATATATATCCAACTAAATTTTGAATTGCTTAATTGGGCCCATTAAACTAAAGCCGTGCGTTAGAGTTATGATTCAAGTTTCGTTTACAACACCGAGGTTTTTTTTGAAAATGTAGAAACAGCTACCTCAATTTCATTTCTGATATTCGAAGTACAATTCTAATATAGATGAGAAGATATAGAGAAAGCATAGAGAAAAAAGAAAATGACTGGTCCATAAACGCACTATTGCTTGGTTAGAAGAGGTATCTATCCAAGCCAATGGTCCGCCTACGCCTTCATGCTATCCCGTGATTGCCATTCGCCCATTGTGGAAGGTAGCCTCCCTCGCTCCCACCAAGAAACGCCCCCAGTTTCGGACGCAGCAACATAATAGCTCCCATATGTTCTCCCAATATGTCCAAGCGCCTCGAAATATGGCTGTGTTCCTGGTGAGCCATATGGACCATACCGCTGCAGGGACTACGGATTGTGCGAGCATGTGTTCTCCTATCTCCCGCCCTTATCAAGTCCTTACCCGTGCGCCATAGTTCCTCCACTTAGTTGAAACTTAATGACAGTCCGCCCACCGTTGTCCAGAACTGTCTCAAGACCCGGCACTGGCAGAAGAGGTGGGGGAGGGTCTCCGGCTCCTCACCGCACAGAATACAGGTTGTCGGTGCAACGGTATCCCACTTCGCCCAACACACCTTCGTCGGCAGTCGTTCGTTGTAAAACAGCCAAATGAAGACTTTGATCTTCAAAGGAATTTGAGGTTGCCATATCTGGGACACTTTGGGAGTGATGGTGGAGGTGTTGGCGTTATTTCTGCGCAACCATGCACACCCAATGAGTGAACTTGCCAGACCAGCATGTCCTCGGGTTCCGAGGCGATATGAATCAACTCCATCTTGACGAGGGCCGTCACATATTGGTCAGTCACCTCGTCAGACATGCGAGCGCAAGTAATCACTAAGGATCTAGAGCTTGGGTCCCCCCATGCATGCCAGATCTCGGCTAGACTGCCGTCTTTGTTCTTCGCGATCCGATACAGGTCGGGTGCCAGGTTCTAGAGCATTCCGTCCCCACTCCAGTTGTCCTGCCATAAATGGATGGAAGCCCCATTTCTGACGCACCATGCTGCGCCCTGGAGGAGTTACGTTCGCTGCGTTCAGCGAAAATCGCCTTGCACAGAGGTGTGGTTCGTCCGCTAATGTTGGGCCACCTTCTCTCCCTCAGGCCCGATCCTCCGTGCTCTCGAACACAATCGTTCCATATCGATCTACTGCCTTGCAACCATCTCCATACCCACTTGGCGAGTAGAGAGTGGTTCATGTCGTGGAGGTTCAGGATCCCCAACCTGCCCTCCTTCTTACAGCGGCACACCGAGGTCCAGTCCATTAGATATGGAGTCTTCTTCTCCTCATCCGCACCTCGCCAAAGGAATTTTTGTTGTAGTTGGTCGATCTTATCCCAACACTCCTGCGGGGACACGAAACACTGATAGGTAGAACAAAGGGAGATTGGTCAGGACCGACTGTAAGAGAATGAGTCCCCCCCCCCCAGCTTAGCAGTCGCCCCTTCCAGCCCGAGAGACACCGCTGGATTATCTCGATGAGTGGATCCCAATCTGCTTTGGCTATGTAGATACCCCAATTTTGACCGTCCAGAAAGACAGAAATACTTCAAGTAACACCCGAAATATCCCACATTTGGACATCCAATAGAGAACCAAAGTTCGGGAAACCGGAAGCCTTGACCTAAAAACCGAAAACCCTAGCCTTGACCTAAAACCGAAAACCCTAGCCTTGTCCTAAGCCGGAAACCCTAACCCTAGCCAGAAACTCTAAACCCCAGAACCCCACCTAGAGAAACCCTAAAAAAAACCCAAAAAAAACCAAGTCCCTGGAAAATGGGCAGCTAGACATAACTAGCCGCCCCATACCAGGCGGCTAGTTTCAACTAGCCGCCCCCCTAGCCGCCCCCCTGGCCGACTTTGGACCAGTTCCCTGGATGGGACATAAAGCAGCATTAAATGCTGATCATTGCGGCGGGTTGTGACTTGTAGCCGCCCCCTCTTGGCCGGATCAATGCAAGTGACCGACCCAAGCCACCGCTTGTCAGAGATGGGACGTTTGGCAGGTCATGATAGGAGCGGCTACCAGGAAGTAGCCGCCCCATCCTGGGCGGCTAGTTGGAACTAGCCGCCCTTCACCTGGTCCTGACAGAAGAACCAGAGAATTAATGAGGGGTCTAATCGAAGCCAACCCACTCCATTACCCCCGGGATATTTCCCTGCCTCTCTTTTACTATAAATAGAGGGGTCCCAAGCCCAAATACATCATCACCAAAAGATCCCAACATCCTTCAATCCACAAAATCCACACTAACATCCCACAATTCACATTCCCTTTCCACACTAGAAATCCCAAGAGAGAGGGAGAGAGAGAGAGAGCCTCTTTTGTGAGAGAAAACACCCATTCCCTACACAAAAAACACCCTCTCATTCCACCCTCCAGAAACCCGGATCTTTGACCTTTGAACATTCATCTTCTGCATTTTCAACCATTGAGGGATGGGATCTTGAGAACTTTGGATTGGAATGAGGACATATTGTTGCTCTGATTTCTTGATGGAGTCAAGCACATACTCAAATCCAGACTTATCTCTTTTGGTCGACTAATCAGCGAGAGCCTTAGCCCTTTTCTTCCCACTCCTCTTTTGACCCCTCGTTTGAACCTACACGGAGGGCTGCACCTCAAGATTACAAGCCGGATCGCTCAATTTTTTAAGGTATTTGTTTATTTCCTTTTGTTGAGCTATATTTTCATAATTAAATTTGTTTAACAGAAGTTCAATTTTTGGACCAATGTCGACCTCCTCTATATGGTCTTCAAATGAAGGTATGTTGCAATCAAGTTTCCGCCAAAAATGATGAATGGCAGACAGAGGGATGGGAGCACCTTCGCGTGTACGCTCCGCAATGATGTGGGCACACGACAACCCACATGTGGTCTGTGCTACATGATCCCACAAATCTGTGTAGGGACCAACCGACTTGCTTGCAGCCACTTCGACTTCAACTTGGAGTGATGACTCTCAACCCAGTTGGTGGAAGTGTTCCCAAGGTGCATGCGTTGGTTGATCCAAGCGGAAACAAACCTTTCTCTATGTTTCGCCAACCATGTAATATGCAGATATGCAATCTCCTTCTGATGCCTTTGGAACTTCAACTCCAACCAATGTAACTACAACACATATTCTTTTTCAGTCCGAGCCCTCATCAATTCAACCCATGCACCCATAAATGCATCCCACATCTCTACATCATCGAAAGTTTTTCAACAATTCTTCAACTCATTCTTCTCAAAATGTACTCGACACAAGAAATTGGTACATGTAGGGAAGACAGTGGATAAAGCATTCATCAATCCAAGTTCATGATCGGTGATGACAACTTTCGACAAGGTGGTCCCATCAAAAAGCACTTTAAAGCACCCAAGAGCCCATATGTAGCTCTCTTTCCTCTCAGAGTGCAAGTAAGCAAATGCAACAACAGAGGTCTTCCCCGTCGATGTGATTCCAACAATCTCCAACAACGGCAATCTGTATTTGTTGGTTTTGTATGTGCAATCCATCATGAAAACAATGGGGAACGCCTTCACCATTTTTAGGGAAGCTGGATGGGCAAAGAATAACTCCAACAAAATGTCACCATCGGGGTCAACTCGATGATACTCGATGTATCCATGCTCATAGACTGACTAGTTTCATTAATTGTTGCATATGAGTTCGCCCCCTAGTCTCCATGATACGTATCTTCTTTCGAGCATTGTATATATTCCTTATTGAACTGACATTGGTTGAGTCTTTGCTCTTCAAATGAGTTAGAATATCTCAAGGACGAATGCCACATTTTGTCATTCCTTTCAAGACTTCAACCTCATCCTCGAGCAACAATCGTATCCCCCCCCCCCTTTCACAAATAAGGACGCGGGGTGATCTGTTAGGGTCCGAAACATCCGACCTACCAATGACAACAATGACACCGAAGTTTTGTCTGACCCTTTTTAACCACTCGATCAGATCTTTTCGATTGTCGAAGTCCTAAAAAGATGAATACACCAAATATTAGTTAGTCAAGTTCTAATTGTGATGTGCACACGTACAAATAGGAGAGTTAATTATCAAGGGAGTGGTGAAGTATTATGTGGTATCGATATTCTCATCGGACTCCTCATCATTTGGGGGGAACGGAATCATAAAATTCTATAATGAAAATAAAAAATGTCCTGAATTTGTAAGAATTGTTATTCTTTATAACAACAATAAATAGTGCACAATAACAAACCTCATTATCCATTGTTTCCAATATATGTCAAATTGTCGATGTTCGGCAACCAAGACAATTGACAATGCCTGTGAAAGAAAGTCACTCATTAGATTACAAATAAAAAGAATGCATTTTATATATCATAAGTAATACCACGGTAGAAGTTAACATATACCGGAAACACCAAATTCATCACCACCAACCACCACCATCATCACTCAAACACGAGAAATGCTAACAACAATGCTAACACTACTATAATCACAATTAGGAAAACCAAAAAAAACTACATTATGCCTAATATGGATGACACAAACAATTAATACAAAACAAGTGACAATGAACAACACCAAAATCATCCATAGAATCACTACTTTCCACACCACAACCACCACACTCGTCACCGGTGATAGAGGATTAAGCAGGGGTCACACTAATGTCACCACCATACACAAATGGTGGACCAATACAAAAAAAAAATCACCACCATAAACCTTAACCTTGGGCTTTGATTCAAGCTAGGCCATGATTCAATCTTTGATCACAAAAAAAAAAAAAAAAACTACAACAAATCCTATGATTACAACAAACACCAAAAATTTTACAAAAATCATCACCAACACGATCACCACTACTGCCACATCCATTTCAATCAAATACACAAACCAAAAAAATTTAAACAAGAAAAACCACTACCTACTTCAAGTAGGGCCTTTGGTTCGAGTTAGGGTTCCATGTGAGGATGACACAATGGTCGTGGGAGTTCTTGATGGTGATGGAGGAATGAACGGGGTTCACCACGAGTTCGCCTGATGAAGAAGCTGTGGAAGGGGAAGAGAAATGGCGGGCGAGAAGGAAAGGGGGGGAGAGGGGTTTAATATTAGGGGTGAGCTTTTGATTATATGGGACATTGTGGGCTACAATGTGAATGGGGTGGCTATAATTCACAGAGGGTGGGGAATGTAGGGGTGGGATGCTTTACTGTTAGAACTACAATATGCATTTTTTTAAATGGGGTTGGCTGCATAACTAGAGGGGTTGAAATAACCGCTCCCTTACATATTTATTTTTACCATTTGAGCAATGATGAGCTTAATCAATCCACTAGAACTTCTGCATTTGTGAGTGCAAACATGCTTTCAGTTTGGATAAAATTGAATAATAGCATTCTTTACCAAAATGATCGAGTTAATAAAAATAGCTTGAAATGCATTCAACCTATATAAAAACAAGCAAACAAACAAGCAAACAAAAAACTAACAAACAAACAAAAAACACTTGAAATGCATATTTATTAGGGATTTTTTCATATATACCCCTAAAAATATTTGATTTTGTGAAAATACCCCTTAAAAATCACGAGTGCATGTATACCCCTGAAAAAATTTAATGTATTGCAACAGTGTCTGCCCCTAAGGTAATGTTCCGTCAGCTTGGGTTATTTTTTTTTTGTTTTTTAGCCGTTAGGGTAAAATGTCTATTATACCCCTCTATGCCCTGAATATATTTGTATTCATCCTCCTCATTTGTCTTCAACCTCCTTTTCTCTGCAACAACACCCTTTTTTCTTCTCCTTTTCTTCTCTTATTTAACAACCAAGAACATCACCTAGCTCAATAATGAGTTGCTCATCCCAAACCTCATCAATGGTGGATGGGCGTTTGAATCCCCCTTGCTATCATGGTATACCTTGCAAGGTCTGGACATCGACTAAGATTGCAACCAAAGGGAAAAAGTTCTACAAGTGCGTGCATTCGGGGGTAAGCATGATGTTCAAATTGATTGTTTGATTAGGTGAATGTGTATGTTTATCTTCCCACCATAGTTGCATTATGCATATGTACTTGATGTGTTTGATTAAATGCTTAAAGGAAAAGTTCATGTTCAGAAAGCAGGTGATTGTGATTTCTTTTCTTGGGTTGAGGACATGCATCAAGAACTGAATGACTTTGGAAAACAAATGGACAAGTTTGAGGAATCTGTGGGGGTGAAAATGAGGGCAATGGAGATGAAGGTGTGTGCTATTGAAGAGAAACTCAAGTCAATGGAAGAGAAGTTGAAAGAGATGAAAGAGTTGATGGATGAGAGCATCTAATGGGGACTTTTTTATGTATTTGTGCACAGTGATCTTCATCATAATTGTTTGATATGTTATTTAGCTTGGTTGCAATGTAACGCATGAACAATGCAAATGATGTAATATACAAGTTATTAGGGCTGGTAAACGAGTCGAGATTCAACCGGCTCAGGCTCAGCTCGTTTACTTTTAGGCTCAGCTCGACTCGACTCGGTTATGAGCTTAATTTTGTGTTCAGACTCGTTTCGTTAGGCTCGTGAAAAACTCGGCTGAAGCTCGGCTCGGCTCATTTAACAAACGAGCCGAGCTCGAGCTCAGGCTCGGCTCAAGCTCGTTAGAAGCAAATCCTTTCATAATTCAACCACCATTTCAACTCAACCCTGGACTCCTTAGTCCTTATATAATAGTCCAAAGTAATAAACAGTCCAGTGAGTCCACATTAACAAACAGTCCACACTAATAAACAAATATATTGATAATAGATAACAACCTACACTAATATATAACAATCCATACTAATAAACAGTCCAGTAAGTCCATACTAACAAACAGTCCACACTAATAAACAAATATATTTGATAATAGATAAAAACCCATACTAATAGATAATAGTCCACACTAACATACAGTCTACACTAATAGACAATCCACACTAATAACAGTCCAGTGAGTCCAAACCACCTTGAACACCTCTGATCAACACCATATAGATTATTGCATTAAAATAAAAAAATAAATTTAGTCATCATTAATTACTGAAATGAATGTAAATTACTGCATTTGAACTATAGATATGAAGTTATTTATTGGTCTTTATTTGTGTACGATAATCAAAAAGAATTTTTATTGGTCTTTATTTGTGAGATTCTTTATATTCGAGTTTTTATCAGTCATTTGTTTCGCGAACGAGAATGTGAAAAAAACAGAAGGAATAGACTTAATTACGAAAAACACGTTAAATGCAGTGTAAAAAAAATGTCCTAATAGATGAAAAAAAGCGGATATAACTTATTTAGTCTATGCCCGAATAAACTATATTATTTGAGAACGGGAAAATCCAAATAACCCCCTCTAGACTGCCCTAAAAGCATATAACTCCTTGAAAACAGATATGTAAATTCAAATAACTTCATGAGTTAAACTTCTATCAACATATGATGAATATTCTACTAATATCCTATTTGGTTAACTCTGATTGAAAAAACAGTATTCCAAAATCCCCCTATAATTTTGTTAAAAAATGTTATGTAAATAATAACTTTATCCATTTTTAACACATTTTTAATATATTGTAGATGGTTTTTGGTATACTATGTTTTCAGTCAAATTTAATTAAACAGAATATATGTAAAATATTTATCATTTATCAATGAAAATTTAACCCTAGCGTCTATTTGGATTTACATAAATGTTTTCAGGGGATTATATAAATATTGGGTAATTTACATGGGGTAATATGTAATTTTCCCTTTGAGAAATCAACATCAGACCGAGCATCAGCCAGAGAGTATTTCTGACAAATTTAAATAAAAAAGTATTTGTACTTTAAATAAAATAAAATTTGTGTCAAATTTAACTCACATTTTTCTAAAATCTAATATTTTTATTAATTACAAGTGACAAATTATGAATTTATAATAAAGTAGGAATTAAATATCATTTATAAAAAAATGTTCAAAGCTAACAAAGGTATTTGTGAGACCTGATTTGACATTTGAAGACGGTCTTCAAGTATAGGGACTCTTTTCATTTTGAAGACTTGGAGCCTCTACATATTATCTATTGGCTGCTTAGTTTGTGACGTGGGAACATTCGGTCAATTGTTTTGAGTTGGAATTTGTTGTTCTGACAATTGTCCAAGAGGGGGGCGGCTACTGGTTTTTAGCCGTCCAGGATGGGGCGGGAAGTTTTGGGAATCATCCGGCATCATGATCTGTTATATGTTCAATCTCTGACAAGCAGTGGCTTAAGGCGATTACTAGGAGTAAGCCGTCAGAGAAGGGGCGGCTAAATGTAAGAAACCACCGCAATCATCAGCATTAAATGCCAACTTTATGTTCTATCTCTGGGAAGCGGTTGGGGGTGGGTACTTGTATTTAGCCGTCGTAGAAGAGGCGGTTACTTTGAACTACCCGCCCTATTTCTGGCCACAGATTTTTCTAAGAGTTGGGCTATGTTGGCTTTCTTGCTTTTTCCTTTTATTCCCTTTATTTGTTTTCTATTGGATCTAAATGTGGTCATTAAAAAAATGTTATTTGAAGTGATTTTTTTCATTTTGAACGGTCAAAATTAGAATATCTAATAATATATAAGACTACAAAATAGATTGAGTGTATCAGTCTTCTTAGCAAGACAATATCTAGAGCTCTTTGGGTTAGTTTTATAGGCTTCTATCTTACAGTAGCGTAGTAGTGGACTGATCTACTTACTGTATGTTAAGAAATTTGCATCTCGTTATGGCTTGTGGGTCAAAGTCATTGTAACGGAATGTTTCCTTAGAAGAAGGGCAAACAAGATATATTTAATTTGAGTAATTAATGTTGTTGACACAGTTAGACTAGTTGAGTTTGTACTCTCATTCAGTAATTGAAGCCAGGATATTGACGGGGCACAGAACGTTCAGGCCAAACGAGGGAAGTGACGGGTCACTAACCAATGAAATTGAGCTATCCATTAAACCACAATTGTGGAGTGGAGGTTCCTTTTTCCTGGTTCTTTAGATGACCTGTCTCAATTTGGTGTCAATGAAAAGCAACTGTTGAAATTTTTTTAATTTTTTTTTCTTTATTTTTTAAGATAGTTTTCTTTTTCTTTTTTTGTAGATGGGTGATGTTACGCACAATTTTTATTTTCATCTGAACAGACGTAGTTTAATATCCTCTAACAAGATATATATTTTCGTTATATGAACCATGCATTTTTTTATTTTTTAAGAGTTTATATAATTTATTTCATTGGGAAGCAGTCTTATGTTTTGTTGGCGAATGAAGTAGAATCATTAATTGTAGGTGCTAAACGCATAGATATGAATGGGGGCGTTTTACGTATTGAGGAGTAGGTAGTGATGCAAATTTTTGGGTGGGGGGAGGAGTAGATACCTCTTCAAGTCCTCCGTCCATTTGCCAGTATGGCATCCTTCTTCTTTCCACTTATCTTTCTTATCTTATCTATTCGCCTCTCTTTCAAATATCATAACCTCGAAATCTATTAATGAAATTAAGGTAGCAATGCTTTACCTTTTTTTCAAAAAAAATAAAATAGTTTATATAACTTATTAGAATATATATTTAATTTTTATGAAGACACATGTTACATTATGTGAAATATACGCTTAACAAAATTAAAACCATTGAAGGTGTGGACCGCAAACATGATTGTACCTAATATTATCTTAAACCTCCTTTTTTTTGGGTTAAAAAGGCCTGGACTAGACAATTCATAATCCCACAAACAGTACTCACTAGTACAAAAAAGGTCAAAGATCACGGCTAAAACCTTGATCAAAAGTCAAAGATCACGGTTCTCAAACCGTGATCTAACGAGCTGTGATCTTTTGTTAGTGACCGTGATCTTTTAATTGATGATTTTATCACAGTGGATAACTGTGATTGTTTGTTGGTAAAGATCACGGTTTAATTGGTGACCGTGATATCTTTTATTTTTTAAGATACCATGTGATTGTTAGTTAATTATCACAGTGTTTATGAGAACCATGATTGTATCCTTAGTAATGATCACGGTTTATTATTCGACCGTGATCATTTAACATACAAATCGTGATTCAAAAATATGAAAAAATTACGTTTTATACATAACCGTGATATTTTGTTCGGCAACAATTACAGTTTTAGGATACCCCGTGATTGTTAGTTGGGTAACTTTCACGGAGTTTATGAGAACCGTGACTTTTTTCTTAGTAAATATCACAGTTTATTTAGTAACCGTGATAATTTACAATATGAGAATATTACAATTTATATTTGAATTGTGATCTTTTGTAAGGAATGATAACATAATATAATATTTAAAACTGTAATTGAATTCTTGCATATTTAATACTATTCCAAAAATAAAATCACCTCATCATACCAAAAAACCCATTTTGATATTCCAAAACAATTTCTATATAATTGTTCTAATACATCCATATGTTTTCATGCAAATACAAGCGAAAATACAAAATGAATCTTACGTTTCAATCCAACACATCAAAATATCATATTGATTCTCAACTATTCAATAGTAGTGCCAATTTCAAAATAAAAAACTACAACATAATAAAAAAATTGCAATGGTACTCACAATATCAAACTATATAAGATCTTGAACTATGTTGCACCACTCATTCCTCAAAGTAGTTATTTCATCTTCTGTGTAGGAGGTTATTCCTTCGAACTGCATGTACAATACAATTATGATATTAATTAGACAATGAATTAAAATATATCAACACAAACAAGATATCTTACCTTTCGAAGAATGTGAATTTCTGATTTTTCAATGATATTTTTCATGTTTTTCATTACAAAATAACCACATTTGATATTTTCGATTCTGGGCACTACAAATACAAATAAATTAGAAATTTTAAAAAAAATTAAATAATATTATAGATATAATTTTGAATAGTTCAAGATGCATTGCAAACATTTGGGAGCAAACAGAATGCATTGCTAAAAAAATAAAAAAATAAATTAGCTATAAAAAAAAGTGCTAGTGTGCATCAAGAAAGAATATTTCTTGCTACAAATGGAGTAGACCAAACTAATGAAGAATTTTAGCAAGTTCAAGTTGAATTATTGCAACACAAAGTAATTATCTACATTATTTAAAAGACTTCCAATCCCTGCATTCCTATCCCAATCCCTGCATTATTAACATCATCTGGTAAATACAAACACCTACATTTAAAAAAACTTCGAGTTACAAAGATTGGTGCATATATCTCTGTACGGTAAACACCCCAGGAAAAGGACTGACTTCAAAGAATGATTAATGACCTTTTATCTTCCATTATAGCATGTTTATTCTTACCATTTGGGACAATTTATACAATATGATTTCCAAGTGTGAGCATAATGGACTAAGGAATAACCCACAAGGAATAGTGACTAAATCAGAAAAAAATATAAAGTAGAAAAATGGTCAGATAAGATGGGAAAAAGAACATCATATGGAATTGACACATTTTAAATATTTAAAGTAGTCTATGGAATACAAAATGAAGATTAACACCACAATCCAAACTGTCAGCTCAAAAATTCAAAACAACAGAGGAAAATTTAGGGGAAAAATTACTACCTGGAATTAAATGTCTCCAATTGGACGGCTTCTCCACCACTTTTCTACTAGATTTCGTCCCAAGTTTATCCCTTCTCATCCACTGTTGTTGTTGATGTTGATGATGATGTTGCTGCATTTCCAGCTATTGCATCTGCTGCTACTGTTGCTGATACTGCTAGTTCTGCTGATAATTCAAAGTTAGTCGATCGATCCCAAAAAAAAAATCTTTTTTTTATCTCTGTACGATGAGCTTAATTAATTAGAAGAAGAACCTATAAGTTGACACCAAATAGATACAATGACAATAACACTCCTTTCAAATGTGAGAAGATCACAAAGACATTTTTGCATAAACATACCGGAATATATATTCTTGACCATTTAATGATCAAACTCATGTAATATGGGATCCAGCGCATCAGTGTCTCAAGAAGAATTTGATGATTGTTTACTTAATCACTTATATCCCAATGTCTCCTCATATAAGCAAAGGTAAGTACCACTACATTAGTACATTATTATTTTATATAAACAATGTCTTCACATGCCATCAATCGAACAACTTGCGCGCACAAACTAAACCTGATCGTCCGACAATAAAAAAGAAACACCATTTTTATTAAAGCAATGAATCCACATCAACAGAGATCTTACCAAGATTACAAAAATAAACACAGGTTTGACAGAGATCAATCAAAACCCTAAAAACAAATGCAGACCACAAAAAAACAAGGGAAAGTCAGCATCAATTAAACAAAAATTCAAAAATCATACCCAGTGGGGAGAGCCATGGCATAGCTGAGGATCATCTTAAGCCCCCCCTCTACCCTCCTCAGCCAGCCCGGCCCGCATATCAGCTGTCATCACGTCGGCGATCTTGCGAAGCACCGGGACCGGCGTCTCGAAGTACTCCGGAGCCGTTCAAGGATCGGCGAGGCAAGCATGACGTAGCCGGCCACGGATTGGACGACCACGATCGGCCTCCTCAGCGTCGTCCGATCGGACGGTCAGGATCGCAAAGGGGCGTAGGAGATGGATCCGAGGGCGGTCGTGATCGACATTGTTGATGACGACGGAGAGAACGAGAGATGGGGACGGTTGGGATCGACGCCGAGGGGGACGGTTGAGATCGGAGCCGGTGGGGATGGAATTGGTGGTGATGGTTGGGGATGGAGCCGGTAGAGACATCACCGGTGGAGTCTCGTTTTAGGTGGGGATGGCTTGGTTTTTACTTTTTAGGTGGGGACGGTGGGGACCGGATCCGGTCAGTGCTCGACCTCGGTCAGTTCGGTCAGTACCGAACTGCACCACGTGCAAATCGAACTGCACCACTTATAAATCGAACTGCACAACTAATTGTTAGGTATATTTTTTATTCTCTTATTGGATTCAATCAACTATTGGAAAAAATATGAATTCCTAAGTATCATCAGTATCCAATAAGAGAGTGAAAAATATACCCAACAATTGATTGTGCAGTTCAATTTATAAGTGATGCAGTTTAATTTGAACGTGACGCAGCTCGGTACTGACCGAACTGACAGAACTCGGCACTGACCGGATCCGGTCTGGGGACGGTGGGGCTATGTTAATGTTTATTAGGGTTTTGTTAATTTGTTTTGGTGGATAATTAGAGATTAACTCAGAAGTGAGAACCCTTTAATCTCGGTATGCTTTAAACCATGATGTATGATGGCTTTTTATTACAAATCATGAAAACCGTGATTAATTATTTCATGTAAAAAAAAGTTATGAATACGAAACCGAGATCTTTTGCATGTATATTTCACATCTATTCATTTTCTTTTAAAAAAATCGTGATCAAATGTCATATTTTAATTGTTTTAAAAATTTTAAAAATAATTTATTCGATCACAAAGTTATATAAACCGTGATCTTGTTACTTCTTCAGTGATAAATAAATAATTCTAAACCCAATTTTTAATCACGCTTTGAATAACACTGTGATTGTAGATTATACAAACTGTGATCAAATATGGTTATTTGATCACGGTCCACTAAAATCGTGATAATAAAGTAGATTTAATCACGTTTTTTTGTTATAACCGTGATCAAAATACTAATGTAAAAAAACTTAAAATTGATTTTATACAGTCAACGATCACGGTTTAACGCAAACCGTGATCTTTAATAGTTATTATCACGGTTTAACGCTAACTGTGATCTTTAGTACCGTAGGCTATTACAATTTTTGTAGTAGTGACTACCCCTATTAAGGGGGTGAAAGACGAGATCTAAAGGTCCAGAATAAACTTGTGGGACAAAGCCCACATCAGTCCTCCAGCCCAACAGGGCTATTAACAACATTAGATTCCAACATTGCTGTCTGTAATGCTCGATCTTAAGCAAGCCACAAGCGCGGTGGTGTGCATATCCACACGGCCAACGCCGGTTGGGACTAAATCTCTTTTTTGGTTATAAAAAATGTAAATTTCATGCATATTGTAAGATTGGGGCACTTGACCTCATATTGTCAAAAGTCATTTGACCCATTTTCTAATCAGACTTATTAAGCCAGACTGTCGCCACAGTATGGGGCAGTTTATTCTGCACCTGAGATACAAACATAGTTGTAAGATTTTGATGGTCTCTCTTCACTACACGACAGTTATAGAGGATGGCAAACATGAGCAATAGAGGGTCATATTTTCCTTATATTTTCCTTGATAATCTAGTGATCCTCGACAGAATATAGCAGTACTGTAGTTGATGTTCTAGAACACCTAACAAAATATGTTTACTTTTAGGCCCTTAAAGAATGAAATAACTTACCAACTTACCTCGTATGTGATGGAGAATTAACAGAGAACATGAATGAATACTGAAGAATATCCTTTATTTGTTGTTATTTTTCCTGTATGAATTCTGATAGTTATATCTAGATATTAGGATAATACATAATAACAATTCTAGCTAGAATTGTTTATCGGGGTTTATCTATGACAATTGATAAAAATATAATTCTCTGTCATTTTAAAAAAATTATCTCATCTAACAGTCTCACAAACACATTCTAAAATCTGTCACATCTATCAAAGCAGTCACACATCTCTCACATTTTTTCAAGGGTGTAGTTGTCATGTAAAAAGTCATAAATTTTTATTCATCCCTTATTCACCACTTATCATCACTTTATCCAAGGTGAACTAAACAATTAAAATGTCACTTTTACGTTTCTCAATTAGAATAACAAAAAATGCAATCAAACAAAAAATAATTTATTCAGCATGGATTGTTATCTGATAAGCATATTATTTTCACATTTAAACCCTTTAATTTAGTTTTCTATTCCTAATTTTATGTGTAATAATGACTAATATTCCAAATTTATATGTTATTACAGGTAATTGAGATAAATGATATCAATGCAAGATACTCTATGAAGCATTTAAAGATATGAATGAGAATCAAGAGGACTCTAGAAGATCCAAAATTATACTAGAAAAAGATTTGGTGAAGAGAGAATCAAAAATTAAATTCAAATCAAATATTCTTCAAATCAATGTTGAAACTGTCCTGACCATAACTTTTGCCTCAAATATCGTAATTTTGCCCAAAATATGGCGGTGGAAAGATATTTTCAAGATCTACAAATCAATGTTTCATGAATATTTTGTAATTCCACCATATTAGGGGTCAAAAATTCATCCGAAGATTCTGCAGAAAATCAATGACGGGAATGAAAGCTTTTACCTGCTAAATATGTCAAAGATGCATATTAGGAAGGTTAATGGTTAATCTTGACCATCCAATTTATTGCAAATCAACGGTTGAAATTCAAGGCTGAAGGCTATAAAAGGAACACATATGAAGACAAGAAGGAGGCATCAAACAAAGAGGCATCAAACAAGGAGCCAAAGGGACAACCAAAGGAGAAAGATTCAACAGTTTTGCTTCTTTTTGTTTTTCTTTTCATATGTTTGTATTCACTGATATCTGAATTTTTATATTAGTTTTTGTGTTTTTATTTTCAGAATTTTTTTTATATATGGTTTCTTTTATTTTTCTTTTATTTCATTTGATCATGTCTAGTTAAATCTTCAACTAAGGTTGAAGATGAAACCATACAATGCTAGTTTAGGATTTTATATTTAGATCTGAATTCTTCATATTGTTTGCTTTATTGAGTATCAATCTCTCCTTCAATTCTCTTTTGAAACCTTTTATGTGAATTTCTTGTTACTTTCTTTAAAAATCTCTTGTATTTGATTTAATAAAATATGTTTTGATTGAGTTCTCTGATATTTTATGCTCTTCTTAACAAGTTGAATATTGAGTTGGTAGATTTTATAAAGGGAAGGGAGATAGATCATTATATTGGGTTTTCATAAATCAATGTTTTTTTAATCGTAGAATCATCTTCAAGGATCTCTTGTTTAGGGTTTGATAGGGTATGCTTGATTAACTATTTTGATATCTTATTCTCTTCCTAATGTGTGAATGTTGAGATGATTGTTTTGATTTTAAATCTGATTTTATGAAATAATATGATTTTAAATATTTATTTTCCGATTAATACTTGATTAACGTCAATATTGATTGAGTTATATGATGGAGTTTCATATTTGAATATAATCCCTACATTGGTATTGCATGGTGGATTCTAAAACCCTAGCTATCTTTTTATATTCATATTAGCTTTTAATAAAAAACATAATAACAAAAAAAAACTTCATCAATCTTTCTTTCTAATTCGATTAGTTAAATCAATTAATAATCTAATTTGAACAATTCTCTGTGGGTTCAACCCGTATTTGCTAGATCTATACTACTGTAACGATCCGTGCACTTGCGGTAATTAATAATAACTTAAAATATTCAATCATTATCTATCCTGGAGTAGTTATGAGAGGTGAATAAACCTATATCACACCCCACATGGTCCCTTTTAGTATATATACGCACTCATAAAAATATATATTTGATTTGATATTTTTAGATTTAGAGCAAATATAAATATTTTTTATATCCTAAATTGTCTAAATATGATACCACCTACTTGGGATGCGCAGGTGACATATTAGGATGGGAGATGATATTCTCAAGAAAATTGAGGGTTGGAGTTGAGACTTGATGTGGCTTCTCGCATTTTGTAGATATCAGAATGAATAAAAATTTTAAAATTTAAGGATTATCATGAATCATAAAAATTTAATTAATTTCCAACATACATGATATAAATATATATGATTTTATATTATGTGTACATTGATATGTTTTTGGAATGCATACTTTTGTAGTCATATTTATTTTTGTATCATTTAAATTTTTGAGTATCAGTGTAGTAGAAATTTATCGTTAATTCAAAGAGAATGAGACGTGTGTTCCAAGAGTTACTTGGATGAGAACTAATTAAGTGCATTTAGGTAATTAAGGCCCCTGAATCCCCTGACCCATGCATGTCTGTATTCACCTCGTCTGTCAATTGACAAGAACTATCTTCTTCTCCAATCAACAACTGATCACTTAATTAGTTTCAGACAACAAAATTTTTATTTTTGATATATTTGTTCCTTGTTATATGTGACAATGGTCCCCAACAACATATAAAACAAGAAACGATTATAAAAAAAAGAAATTGCACACATGACAAACAAGTCACACAACATTTGCAGTATTTCGAAGATAAGTATCATAATAATCGGATACCATGGTATCTAGCGTGACAAATCAGGCACAAATGTCTAAATTTTTCTTAATATAAAATAACACACTTCACAATCCTTTCTGCTTAAACTTAGGTTTTACAAACTTTGTTTATCACGACCATGTGAGTGACATTTTGGAGTGAGTGCACCATCATCTAATCCTAGACGATAAAAAAACATAAATATCTCAAATATGCATCATTTTTCAAACTACATGGAAAGCTTACAATCCATTCACCATGGCATTGAAGTTTACACTATTGCAGTTCTGTAAATCCAAAATCTTAGGAATTAAGTAAACCGGGAACACCTATAAATACTTTTCAAAACTATATCACTAAATACAGGACCCACTGTCACTCGCTAGTCAAAAAATAGACTTTGCTGTCATGCAAGCTAGAACTTGTACACAAAGATCAAAAAAATAAAAGGAGGATATGTGTCTTCTGGTCCAGGATTATGATGATTTGCATTTCTTAGTATTTTAGTTTTATTTGTTAGATTTATCATATTTTTTCTGAATAATTAGATTACTTAATATTTCAGATATGATTTTCTATTTTATTTAGGATGTGAATTTTAATTTGAATTTGGATTTAGTTAGGATTTAGTTGTGATTTGAGAGATTTAAAGAGATTTGTTAAGATCCTAGTTTTTTAAGGATTTTCTGCTCTATAAATAAGTTGTAATCACAAGATTTAATTAATAGATATTGTTTTATCTTGTTATCTTAAGAGAATTAACAATTACACAGAATTTCTATCGTTTCTGGTATTATTAGGAATCAACAAACTCATGGAAACACATCGTCCTGACATTTTTCACAACGGGGTCATTGGAACCTGCAGATCTTACAACTTTAATCAGATCCGCTAAAGAGCGTGACCCCACGATACATTAGTCTGATCCCTAAATTCAACTAAGCATACCATCCTTAGTCATTCCCCAACTTATCATCGTATATTTAACAATTATACAAATGATCATAACCAACATATTTCAACTCTTCTACGTATGCCCATTGTTAGCCGTCACTAACTGAACCTGCCCGACCTGTCCAAGCTGATCATCTTCTTTAGAATTCTGATTCTCATGCGAAGTCTTCCCAAACAGAGACCCCATGTCCTCCAAGGTCCTCCCCCTGGTCTCAGGCAAGTAAGTGAAAAAGAACACCCACGCAATCGTCGCAACCCCCGCGAACAAGTAGAAACTCCCACCGATAGTGATCGCCTTGTACAACGAAATAAAGGTCATAGAAATAACCCCACTCGTCACCCGGTTCACCGCGACTCCCATGCTCGCCCCCTGCGCCCTCAGCCGCAGCGGAAATATCTCCGAACTGTAAACCCAAGTGATCGGCCCGAGCCCGATAGAAAAGAACGCCACGTACGCCAATACCGAAGCGATGCACGCCGCGACGGCCCACATCACAGTCCCTTCCGCGCTCCGATCCACCACTGTCAGACCCGTCCCCAGCACCATGAGTGAAGCAATCATGCCACCCACCGAGCTCAGAAGGAGCGGCCTCCTCCCGACCCGGTCGAGCCAGAACGTCGCGACCAGTATGAACAGGGTTTTTGTGAACCCCACCCCGACTGTCGCCCCTAAGAGTTTTGACTTGTTTGTGATCCCTGCTTTCTTGAACACGCGGGGGCTGTAGAGGACCACCGCGTCAATGCCAGAGGACTGTTGGAAGAAGTGGATGCCGATGGCGCAGATGAGGACTTTGCGGACGGAGGGGGTGGGGTGGATGAGGAGCTCCTTCCACACGCCTTCGCCGTGGCATTTTTTGGAGACCGTCACAACATCGTCGTTGCAGTCTTCAGGGATGCCCGCCGCATCCTTGATTTCGGAGAGGCGGGTCTCGGCCTCCTCGGGCGTGTCAGAGGTCTTTACTAGGACTTTTCTGGCGTCTCCGAGTCTTCCCTGCATGTATATAAGCATGTCCAATATCAAAAAATAAAAAATATGTATTTAAAAAGTAAAAAATAATCGATATCCAAGGATACCGATATGGATATCGGTTGAAAAATATAAAAATCTGACATATATTAGAAAATTATATATATTTGTATTATATATTAATCACAATCATTATATATTATTTTACTAATATCTAAAAAAGTGAATAAACTTTAGAATCTTAAAAAAAATTTTGAGTGATTTTTCATTGCTAACATTAGCTGAGAAGGCTAACTCCACTTGTTTGTTTTTAGTTCTACAAAAAATTCTTTTGAATTTTTAACAATAAATATATATATAAGTCAATTTCAAAATTTGAATCCAAAATCTACATTTAACACAAGTAAAACCTGAACTGTCGTGCTATGGTCACATGAAACAAATCAATTTTAATTTTTATATATTTTTAATATAACATTGGATTATTCAAATTAATGGCGATAGAATACAGATATCAACGTATTTGATCCATATTTGATCCGTTGATAGATTTACCTGCATGACAAGCCAGCGAGGGGACTCGGGCATGGCGAGGACGCCGAAGGCAAGGAAGACGGAGGGGATTGCACCAATGCCGAGCATGAGACGCCAGGAGAGGTGCTCAGGGAGGTGGGAGAAGGCGTAGTTGGAGACATAGCCGAGGAGGATGCCGATGTTGATGAAGACCTCAGGGAAGGAGGTGAGGAAGCCGCGGGAGGAGGCCGGGGAGACCTCGGCGGTATAGACGGGGGCGACCATGAGGGCATAGCCAACGCCGATGCCGGCGATGAAACGGCCGACCATGAGGACAGCGTAGTTTGGGGCGAACCCCATAACGATGGCGCCGACGAAGAAGATGACGGCGGCGAGCACGATGGTGTAGCGGCGGCCGATTGCGTCGGAGGTACGGCCTGCGAGGCCGGAACCGATGAGGGAGTAGATGTTGAGGATGCCGATGAGGATCTCTATCTGGGTGTCTGACACGTGGAGGTCGTCCTGTATGAAGATAGCCGCTCCGCTCATCACGCCGATGTCTACAGACAAACCTCTTCAGTCAGGATATAAGGTGACGTTACGCCAGATTTGCTGTGGAATATCCACCACCACAGATCCAAATACGAAAAGAAGACCGAAAACAAGAAATCTTACTGAAAAAAAAAATCTTACCATAACCCAATAAAATGGAAGTCATGGAAGCAAGCGTGGCGCAGGCGAAGGCAAACTTGTTCTTCTTCTTCGGTAGAGGCGGCTTCTCCACATCGGAGAAGCTCGCCGGGACGTCGGTCTTCGCTTCTAAATTTTGTTGTCCCATCTCTCTCTCTCTCTCTCTCTCTCTCTCTCTCTCTCTCTCTCTCTCTCTCTCTGGGTATGTTAGAGGGAGGTTTTTTGTTTCAGAGGTTGCTGTGGAGGAAGATAAAGAGAGATGGATGTTGTAAGTGTGGTAAGCTTGGATATATATAGGCTAAATGTTTGGGAGACCCCACTATGTTTTAAGACAAAAATTTAATTGCTCACCACATGTTATCTACGTTTAACAAAATTATGGTTTTGTGATTGAAATGGTTGGTAGGAGTGATCTCTTTGTTTATCTTTGCTTGCTGGATTACAATTTTAGTTTTATAGGGTTTTAGTGATTATTATATGTTTAATGGTATTTTTAGGTAAGTGTGGGAGCCAGAACTCATGACTTCTTCATATCAATTTATTTTCTCAATTATTGAGCTATGGATCCAAGTCATGTTATTAATCTAATGTTGGAGATAATCTCTATCTAACAAATGAATATATTTAATTTGAAAGAAAAAAAATTGTTCAACGTACGTCTGTATCCTATAATAATTACATGTTGTTAATTATATGAAAACTAAACTCTATAATTTATTCCGGCTCATCTTCCAAAGTTATAATGATATTTTAAAAAGATAATCACAAGATACAAAAAATTATTTAACAAAAAAAATTTAAAACGAAAAGAATCTAATCTATATAATTTGACATACATAGACCAGGATAATTATTACTATATCTCCAAATTAATTAATAAGATATTATGAAACAAATAAAAAGCTGTGAATTTGTAAATAAACCTTAGCCACTTAGGTCAAATAAAAATTTCAAAATTTTACAAGCTTCATTACCAAAAAAAAAAAATGAAATGAATTTTTTTATTCTAATGTCTTATTGAAATTACCTTAAGTAATATGCAAAACCTAGCTAGCTAGTTTTATATAGATGAGAATTTCAAAGCTTACAAGAACTTCTCAACTCCGATAATTGGATTGCTGCAAAGTGCCTGCTCTATGCGTCAAGATCAACTCAATGATCATGGAAGTTCATTAATAAAACAGGCAAAAAAAAACCTTAAATTTGGTGGAATTGGACATGAAATTAAGCCTGTCAATTATATAAAAAAATATTTGTATCCGATCCGAATCTGTATCCAAAAATTCAGAAAATATCCGATATTCAAAAAATATGTATCTGTATCCAAAAAATTACCGTATATCCGATCCAAAAAATATCTGTATCTGAAAATATTATTATATTATTATTTATTTAATTATATATTTATATTTTTAGAATTAATATGAGTTTTTATTTTTATTTTTACTTTAAAGTATAATGTTTTATGTATATACTTATAATTTTGTGTTTATACTAGGTAATTATTATATTTTTTTACATATTTCAAATATTGGATATATGATTTTTATTTTTGGATATTAGATCTTTGGATATTTTAGCCATTCCATATTTATTTTGAATTTTTTGATATTTCAGATAATTATCTGTATCCGAATCTGGATTTTCGAATTGAATACGGATATTTATTTTCAATATCCATCGGATATCGAATACGGATATTAATTTTTTCGGATATCTAATTGGGATACGAATACGGATATAGGTCTATCCGATCCGTATCCGTCCGATCGACAGGCTTACATGAAATTCCTATAATTCACCCAATTCACTTGTTTTGAATTGATGTAAATTAGAAGTCCTGATCAACTAAATTCTATATATCTTTTCACATTCTCAATAAATGAGTGTTCCAATCCCAACCGGTTTAATGAATTATGACTCCAACAAACTCTAATTCTAATTAGCTCTTAGAGGAACTGGAATTCTAATTCCACTCCATTCTAGAATCCCTACACATGCGTTTGGATTTGGAGAATCTTTTCTTTAATTTGTTAGGTTGGATTTTGAGAATCGAAGCTATTATTAGTTTAATGAATAACTTAATCGGACACAAACATAGTTTTATATACGGATTCAGAAAAGTCGTAAGTTTTTATGATTATTTTCTTCTATATTCTATTATATTTTGAGTTTTTATTAACACGGCTATTATAATTTATCCACGTTAAGCAAATATATTATTCATAATTAAATACATTTTTCCAATACCCGCGAAACAAATAAAAAAGGGTTAAAAGGTATTAAAAATCACTTAAAAATTAAAATTTCAAGTTAGCAAACTGGAATAAAATGGTTCGATTTGGACAGCAAGAAATTGAGTAGCACATGCTCTTGTTTTGCATGAAATGTAATTCCAATACATATTTAAGGGATTGTGTATCCTCTGCCACTACACGCATCAAATTTGAAAGCCTTCTCATAACGCTTACAATAACATCTTTGATTGCTATGGCCTTGGCGTGTGTAAATGAATGAGCGTGTCACGTGGGCACCAATGTAATCTTTCCATGGAAGTAGTAGTTCTCAAACAAAATACAGTCACTCATCACACCCTAATGCGTGCATGTATGTATATACATTCTACCTATAATTTTCAAGGACATCTATACAAAAGCAAGAAAATAATGTCTTTTTCTAGCAAGTCAAAAGAGTCATATCCACATCCTTGATTTTTGTAGGCTTGTACTGGTCACGAAGAAAGCGAGAGGTATGCTTTCATATATATTATTAATTTCAATAAAAGAGTCATTGAAGTCAATAAAAGAGTAGAATTATTCATTTCATATATATTGATTTACCTACCTTCTTAAGGTCAAAATAGAGGGGCTGGGATCGGAATCTTCAGATCAGACGTATGGGCCCTTTTGTTTGCAAGTAAATGACAAGGGCATGTAAGGTGATCACAGATTTTTGTATTGTCGTCTTGCAATTCATTAGTTTTTTTGTTTTTGTGAGAAGAACATGCAATTATTTATATTTACCATTTGAGCAATATTGAGCTTAATCAATCCATGCTTTCTTTACCAAACATGCTTTCAATTTTTTGAGTGCAAACTTCTGCATTTGTGAGTACAAACATGCTTTCAATTTTTTTTTAATAAAAGAATCTAACAAAATAATTAAAAATTGAATAATAGGTTTCTTTACCAAATGAGTTAATAAAAATATCTTGAAATGCATCGAACCTAAAAAAAAAAAGATTGAAAGGAAGGGCTTGCTGTGCCTGATACTTAAGAAGCAAAATTTACAAAAGACTTCAAGCTATCTTTAGAGCATCTCTAATCATATACTTAAACTTTTATTCAAATTTAAATTTGAGTAAAAATCACCTAAAACCTCCTCCAACCATTTACCCATACTCATATCAAATCAAGATTTTACTCAAATCTTTACTAAAATCAAGTTAGACTCAAATCTTTACTCAAATTTTCAACATCTATTTTTTCTCTTTGTCTCCACATTTTCTTCCAATGTGACATTTTTTTTCCTTTCAACTCCATCTTTAGTTAAATTATATTAGATGTCTTCTCACCCTCCATAATTTTCACTATCTCTTGAAACCCAAAAAAAAGGATTTTCTTTCTTAGATTCATCTTTTTTTTTTACTTCTTATTTTTACTCTAATAAAAAATATTATTTTTATTTCTTTTTTTCAAAAAATTGGATGATTAAAATTTTTTAAATTTGAATATCTTGAAGGAAAAAAAATTGAGTAGTAAAATTTTTTGGGAAAAACACTTTGAAAAGGTTTACAGGAAATAACTAGAAGAAAATGTGAATTTCTAAAAAGATTTAAATAAAACACAGAATGATGGTTGGAGACACATCATATCAAATTAAATTTTTAATCAAATTTTAAGTGAAATTTGAATACATGTTTAAGTAAGGGCTAGAGATGGCAAGGACCATTTTTTAGGAGCACCTGGTCTAGAAGGCTTGGATAAAATTTTGGGGTGGGTTGAAAATTAAATTATAATTAGTAAAACTACTTCTCTTATATTTTGATAATAATATTAAATATTTTTTTACAAAACAAACAAGTTGATATTTAAAATAGGTAAGAAAAATAACTTCATAAATATCTGTTTTTTAATAAGTATACTTCATCGTTTTTTTCTTTTTTTGTTTTACAAATGTAGTCAAGTTACTGAACCACATTAAATCTGTGTTTTCTACTATTTGATTTTATTTCATTATATGTTGCAAAGGTGTTAATAAGCTTAGATCCTAGGATGTGTTGTGCCATTAACATATTAAAAAATAAACAAAAAAACTATATAATTTTATAAAAATCAATTCAAAACGCTATTCAATATTTATTACCAAGACCATTGAGTCGACGTCGACATCTCCTTCTGATATAATTAATTTGGCTTGTGAATATATAGCTATCATCGACTTCATATAAATCCACAGCCGACAGACTCTCCTTTTGAATTCCAGCTCAAATTCAGATTTCGGGTGTATTTGGTTGCGCGATTGCAAAACTGATTCTGCAGGAATCTGCGATTGCAAAACTGATTATGTAGGAAGCTCACTTTTTCAGCTTTTTGAAATTGCAGCTTTTGGACACTATTTGTCTGCAATCGCTGGATTAAAACTGCAATTGCAAAACTGTTTGGTTGCACGATTGTAAACGCAGTTTCCTGCAATCGCAAACACAGCGCAATCGCGCAATCAAACGCACCCTTCATGTTGTTGTACTCATAAGAGCTCTCTTCACCGCACTCACGAGCGGGGTGGATGAGTTGCACCCGTCCCACGTGGATGACCCGGGTTCAATACAGGCTATTGGTCTATGGGTCTTATGCCCAGTTGTTGTACCTACCCCCTTATGGGCCTCGCTACAAAAAAAAAAAACCAACACAGGCAAAAACAAATAAATATAAAATCCATCACGAATTTCATTGGACTTAAAGAATGCAGGAGATAAACACTATAATATAATTATGTTTACTAATATATTTCTATGATGAATCACCATCATATTGATTATTAAAAAATTACGTCTCTTTAACCTAATCACGTAAGATGGTTGTCGTTATAGACTTCAGATATTATTGTATCCTGCAAATCTGAAGGAACCAAATCATGGAAGTTTATTATAATAATAACAACATCACGATCGACAGATGGAAATTAAACAATTGCAATATTATAGAATATATGAATAGAAAACACATGTAACAGCAATGTCAGCTTATTTTTGGCAGTCAAGTTGGGCAGGGAAGTAGACTATAAAAAAATTCACATAATATATCATAACTGGAATATAATTGATATCCTGCACATGATTCCATGGTCGTTGTAACAGCACTATATTATTTTTGGTGTAAATATGATTATATGTATGTGCTTGTAATTGTTCTAATATAATTGTTACAAAATAGATTTTTAAATAATTATATGTTAGTTGAGTTGTTAAATAAAGTTGATGAGAGCATGCATTTATCTTTTACAATCTTCTAGTTTATCAATGAAAAGTGACAATTTATTTGATTGTTTTTAAACAAAATGAATTTTTTTAGAGTCCTATTTTAAAAAGTGGCCTAGGGCCCACTTGAAATTTCAAATCTCATGGCCGCCCTGCGTCATAGGCTTCAGGAGATTACTGTATCATGCAGGTTCTAAGGAACCAAATCACAGAAGTTTATTATAATAACAACAACATCACACGATGGAAATTAAACAACTGCAATATTATAGGATATATGAATAGAAAACACTTGTAACAGCATAGTCCGCTTATTTTTGGCAGGCAAGTTGGGCAGGGAATGGACTATTAAAAAAAACGCATAATATATCATAACTGGAATATAATTGATATCCTGCACATGATTCCATGGTCGTGAAAGGATCGTGTCGTCCCTATCTTTTTGGTTTTTGATGGTTTGATAAGGAAAGTTTGTGATAATATAAAAAGTATGGATTCATCAAATAAAGTAAGTTAGGCGCATGGAGCTAATGTGTGCTACTTTTTTTTTTTTTTTTTTTTTGAGGATTTCCTGGGTCACTAATTCATATAGGGTTAGGCATGAATATCTTCATAACCTGGGTTCATGACTTGCACGAGCTGATTTTTTGAAACTCCCATTGAATACCTTTTTGTTTCATCAGATCATACTATTATATTATGTTCAAAGGGCTCGTCACAAGTTGGAACAACAAAACAAAACAAAAAAAAAAAAAAAAGATGTGCTGCATTATTTTACACATCCCCATTTTTTCACAATTTCCATATATTTACCCATGCTTCTAGCTAAAGAGTTAATCCAGTATGGAACCTGATGAACTATTATGTCAGATCACTTAAAATTTGATCATTGCGTACACAAAATTATCAAGCATTATGATTTATAAAATTTCTACAAAGTGGTGATCTAAATGATGCCTCTAGGATTAAGATTTCATCTAATTATAACTTTTATTCGTATAAACTTTTCCCATCTAATAAAACATTCTTAACAAAATAAAAGTGCAGTTCCCGGGCTATCATGTTTGGATTAAATGTAACTTGTTAATAAAAGTATAATCTTAGTTTTTTAGAGGTTAATCTATGATACATCTAATTATAACTTTTATTCGTATAAACTTTTCCCATCTAATAAAATATGTTTATTATATTGATAATAAAAATTTGTATTGCCGAATCTTGGTCATATAAAGCAGAATTGATAAAGATTACTCGGAAAAAGCAGGAGGAAAAGATGAATCAAATCATCTTGCATCCCTCTTTTAATTTCCTAGTTTTCCACATTAA
The DNA here is from genome assembly GCA_030737845.1 of Acorus calamus. NCBI lineage: Eukaryota > Viridiplantae > Streptophyta > Magnoliopsida > Acorales > Acoraceae > Acorus > Acorus calamus. The sequence continues at coordinate 8,975,048 of CM060876.1, read as the reverse complement.
CCCCTTATCACTAATTTTTAGAGTATTGAATTCAGAATTTTGAGTGAATTCAAACTCGCGATCCCACATTTGAAAGTTGAGTCTGCATCTCTCATCAATCGCATCATATCCTCCCCTACTCCCCCTTTTTTTGTTATTATAAATAGAGTGGTAGCCATCATATATGCCTTTTAATACACAAAAATTATCATATTCACCATTTATAATATTTCTTTTTCTTTTTATTGGTCAATAAACTATATATGTCTTTGATTTAATTCCCTAAAAACATATCTAAACAGCGGATCCGGATCCTCTGCTTGACTTTCTTCTCTCCTTTTAAGACAACACATACAAAGAGACATGCCAACAATCAAGTAATTAGTGAACCTTTGATAGATGGATATTTATGAGTAGGTTCTTTCCTTACTATCTTCCATCTATCTATTTCTTGTAGTTCTTTACTAAAGCGATTATGATATTGAAGTCGATCATGGGCAATTGTTTGGATCTATTATGACATAGCTTAGATCTTGTTTTACTTTTTGTTTGACAATACCACGTGTACACAATTAAATCGGGCGGCTGATCATTCATTTGGGTTTTTAGTGGACCCCACGTCTTTTTTTGTTTTTTGGAAGGGGTTTCACAGGGTCAGATACCGCATATTTTTTTAAAGTAGATAATAATGAGTGCGTGCGAGGTCTTGACAGATGAAATGGCTCTGGCCAAGAAACGACGAGTCCGCACCGGAGGAGGAGGGGGGGTAATTGGGTGCTCAAGAGTATGAGGAAAATATATGTTTTTGAAGGGTTCAGAGGAGGTGAAGGAGACGGAGGAGGAGAAAGAGGCAGAGGTAGAGGGGACGATCCAGCGGAGGCTGATGTGTGGTGGAATTAAAAAAAGAAAAGAATTTTTATTGGTCTTTATTTGTGAGATTATTTATATTCGAGTTTTGATCAATAAAAGAGGGATTTTTTTTTGGTTGATTTTATTCTTTTAATCAATTTTAGGAGTTCATGTTTCAATTCCTTTGAACTCACCCATTTATGGATTCTGATTTCTTGACATAATCGGTTTCATATTATTGCATCTTGTGAGTTTAAAAAGAGAACGAGTTAGGTCTAATATTAATTGAATAATTTGATTATCCAACGCGTTTATGACCGTCAGATTTTTATCATATCAAAATTGACATATCAATCGTTATTGTGATTGAGATATTTTATAATTAAATTATTTCTTTAAATGGTAATCACATATATTAACTTTTAATATTTTGTCTTGAAATAATAAGATATAACAATCACGAATACATTGGATAATTAAATTGTCCAACAAGCGTTAGACCTAACCCAATTCCATTTAAAATAATATTACAAAGTGAGGAGAAGAAATCAAAATTCAATCAAGAAACAAAAGAAACAAAAAAAGAAATAGAGGAAACCTCCACGAATTCGGTGACCGCAGCGTGACCGCGGCGTGCGAGTGATTCATATGCGAAGAGATTGACTAAATCCTTTGCCCCCGTTTGGATGCCAGATAAGCCCTGGATAACCCCGGATAAAATTTTAAAACTGTTTGGAAAGCCCGGATAAACCCAGATAAAGTGTGCCAAAATAAACTGGTATAAAGTGGTTTATGGATTCTAATCAACCCCTAGAATAAAATTTATACTAGGTTATTCCACTCAAAGAATAAGTGGGCCCACTGTTAAATCAACTGTCATCACCTCTTACAAATCACTTGTCAAATCAACTATCATTACGTTTTTACATTTTATAAATCATTATCCATACTTTATTCACATTTTACCTAAACAACAAAACATTTATTTTTACGATTCCCAACGAGAATAATTCAAAACACAACCAAACACAAAATCAATTTATTCTTATTTATACTCACTTATGCTCGGATAAATAAATACCCAAAAATAAATTTTATCCGGCATCCAGGTGGGGGCTTTGTGATTATAAAATAACAATAATGATTTTTGGGCCCCAATTGGTAGACCCCATTCCAAACCCCATGAGGTGGCAAGTATGAATTCTCTAAAATACTCTTTTATGTTATATTCACATTTTTTATCTCATATATCATAATCGATCCCCATATCGTAACCGTCCCCTTAATTAGTGGAGGTAAAACCATAATTTCGTTTTTTATGGAAACAATTAATTCAATTGAAAGCAATTGTGTATATTGAATACATTAATTGATTTAGATTGATTAAAGGACCAGAAGAAAAAAAAATTGATTCTCTGTTTTGGGGGATTCCATTTGTTTTTATTTTTATTTTAGTTCAATCTAGCCCTGTCAACGGGTCGGGTCCGGGTCGGGTCGGGGTGGACCCGGACCCGACCCGTGGCAAGACCCGACTGGTCCGGGTCCAATCTAGGACCCGGCGGGTCCGGGGAAATGTGGACCCGGACCCGGACCCGTCGGGTCCGGGTCGGGTCCGGGTCCGACCCGACCCGGATGGTTGGCAAAAAAAAAAAAAAAAGAGGAAGATCTCATATATTTGTTTGCTTTATCATTCTATTTGAAATTTTTTGTATAAAACATTATTATTAATGAGACTATGTTTGAACATAATCTTATACAATTCAAAAAAAGTAAATGAATTATTAAACAATATCCAAAACAATAACCACTAACATAAAAAACATATTAACCTAAACAATAAAGATAACTAATTATACAAACATTCAAAACAATATTAACCTAAACAACATTCAAAACAATAAACATTAACATATTAACTAAAATAATAAACATAAATCATGCAACAAACTAATTAATTATACAAATTCAAAAGCTAATAAGTTAATTGTCCAAAACAAACCGATGAAAATACATTACTAAATTTATTACATATTAAACAATTAAATTTTTGCAAGTTGCAACATCAACACAACAAAAAAAATGTTATGGCATTATGATTATGATTTATGAACTTATGGATACAAACATAAGTTAAGTAAGAAAAAAAATTATGTATCAACTAATACTAATAGTCTTATAATATATGAGCATATATTAATAAAACAATCGGGTCTCGGGTCCAACGGGTCGGGGCGGGGTGGACCCGGACCCGACCCGTTTGTTTGTTCGGGTCCGCCGGGTCGGGTCCAACTCGGGTCGGGTCCAAATCGGGTCGGGTATATTACACGTGTAATCGGGTCCGGGTCGGGTCGGGTCCGGGTCTGGACCCGACCCGTTGACAGGTCTTCAATCAATGAAGAAGAGAAGGATTCATTTAGTTTTTTTTGTAACCAGTTTCTGGTGCAAACAATGACGATCCATTCAGGCTAGTTCTTTTTCAATCTAAATATATTATTTTGATTTTGATTTTAATTTTTCGTCATTCATTTGAATCATCGTATACATGTTTTGAATATGAATTTCATTTTAAATTCAGATACATGACGTGTATCTTGATTTACATGTATTGTTGTGTACCAAGTTTGATATGTACAATCATTTATGATTGTGTGTTTGTGAATAATTATGCATAATGTGTTATTTATCATATTTTTTAGCTTTGTATCAGCATTATTCGACTTATTCAGATTCAAGATTATCAAATACAATGCACATTCACTTGTATGGAATGTGTATTTGTTATTTCAAATTTCAGATACACCTGTATCTGAATTTGAATTCTAGTCTTTTTTAAGGTGTTTCTCAATTCAAATTCACACCTGTATCTGAATTTGAATTGCAACTCATTTTTTTGAAAGTTGTTATTTTTATTTTTATGGATTTGATTAATGTATAGTTGATTAATATTTAATTGCTTATTGTTGGCATTTTGAAAACTTTTTATGAATTTTCTGTGCAGTTTCATGTAAACCATATTTGTTTATTTGGATTTTCAGATACATTATTGTATCTTAATTGATAATATGTGATTGATATTATTTTTTTCATTAGACGTGTTTCAGATTTTTTTGAAAATATGTTATGTCTGGTGCCACCTTTTGTGGGATTTAGTTACAAAGTTTAATAAGGATATTAGTTAGTTAAAACTAATTTTTAAAATTATAAAAAGGGTAGTCTTGTCATTGTTATTTTGGTGGTTAGAAAAAATCAAATAGGAAACCAATAGGAGAGTGCCACATATTAGGGTTCACAAATGGGGTTTAATTTATGGGGCCCAGTTAGCAGCTCCCATCAAATAATAAAGAGAATGTGCGGTTCACAATACAAATGAATCATCATCCGTCCGATTTAATTGTGTATATGGAGCATCCTCAAACACAAAAATAGCAAGATAAGTCAAGTAGAGAATCTGGGGCCCTAATCAGGACATCCTCTCAAGGAAGACAAGACCCCTAATTAATGAATACTAAGTCACCCCACTGTAAAGATTATACCCATATTAGTAGAACCAATTAGACTCTAAATACAGGCTTCACCTAGATGTTATGTTAATTGTGTGTTACTCCACCTCTTCATCTCATTGAAATTATCTCTACTTTCCAATGTATGTTGCCAGTCTGTTCACAATCTTTGCGTATTAGTTGGAGTCCTCTTTCAACATCATCCAATGAAAGAAAAGGGGGAAAAAACAAAACACAATAATGGTCCTTTCATATACTCCACTGTTCCACATAACTGGAAATAGACAATTGTGTACGATAATCAAATATTCATAGGCTATTCATCCCTCATTTGTTTCGTGTCCCCCTTGGAGAGGTCGTAGGTTCAATCCCAGTCGAGTGCAATAAGAACAAAAAAATGACTGGTATGTCTATGGGCTCTCTTACTTCATGAATCTTACTTCTATGCTCGATACCATTTGAACGGGAAAAAAATCATTTGTTTTGCGGACAAGAATGTGAAAAAAGAGGGGATATAACTTATTTAGTCTATGCCCGAATAAAATATTTTATTTGAGAAATGGAAAATCCAAATAACCCATTCTAAACTGTCCTAAATCCATATAACCCCTTGAAAACACCTATGTAAATCCAAATAACCCCGTGAGAACTTTTGTTGAATATTCTGTTTGGTTAACCCTGACTGAAAACACAGTATTTCAAAATCCCCCTATAATTTATTAAAAATGCTATATAAATGACAATTTTATCCATTTTTTTACATTTTTAACACACTGCGTTTTTAGTCAAAGTTAATTAAATAAAATGTACGCTAAATATTCATCATCTTTGTCAACGAAAATCTAACTCAAGGGTATATTTGGATTTACATAGATGTTTTCAGGAGGGGTTATATGGACTTTTAAAAAATTCAAGAGGTTATATAGATTTCAAATAGTTTACAGGGGGTTATATGAATTTTTTCCTTTCAGAAATCAACATGAGACGAGCATCAGCCACAGAAAGTTTGCCACATATATAACTTGATGACCGAAAGAGCAAGCACAACAGTTAGGTTTTGACATACACAACTGTAACCAATCCCACATTTCATCAGCAATTAAATTCAATTAGGTACCCCACTAATTGACAACATAACCCTAATTCATTGCTGGAGGCATCCTAGGGACCTAGGCCTGAAACTGTGTTAATACAAGTATAGACTCACAGACATAAGGGCCCAAAATAGTACAATATAAAGGTCTCCCCAATTTTCAAAGACCCTCAATTGACGGTCAAATGTCGACACACGTGCTTGGAAAATCTAGTCTTTAATTAATTTTGATTCTTCTCCTCTCCCCCATACCATACGTGTGCCCACATTTCATTAGCCCCACAAAGATCAGATAAAAAAGTACACACCAGTTTGATTTGTCTTTGGCGTCTCCTAAGGATCACACGTCTTGCTTTTGGATGGAAGACTTTTCAATATGATGGGAAAACTAATTGGATGGTGATAACTTGATAATTAAGTGTTTTAATTTTTTAAAAATAAATCTAGTTCAATGATATATATAACTTAGTGAAAATCCTATATCGTCAAAATTGAATAGATTCATTTCAATAAATATAAAAAAATTAACGAAATATATATTTCACACAGTGGCGGAGCCACCTTAGACCCGGAGGGGTTTTTTTTCTACTTTACATGTTTCTTAACATATAGTATACTGAGTGTAGATCTCCCTGTGTTTATCTTGTGACAAGGCAACATATGTGTAAATAGTTGCATGATTTTAAACAAGCAGCTAAATTATGGCATGATTGTTTAGGGGTGGTACAATATTGCAGTAACCAGAACATTTAACCATGTCTTGTCTTTTTCTTTTCTTTTCTTTTCTTTTCTTTTCTTTTTTTTTTTTTTTTTTTTTTTGGTATTTGATATCATTATGGATTTACATGTATATGTTTAGCCTAAAAAAATGAAAATTTGTAAAATCCCCATAACACTTTTTATTGACAATTAGAATCCCACACAACCCAAAAAATAAGTATGTAGGATCACAACCCGATTGAGTTAGGTGTTAGGGTCCTCATTTGATGAGGATTTGAATTTAGGGCTCTCTCTTTTGTTAATTACTTTTTCCCAAACTCTTTCAAATAGGTTAGACACATAAATATAGTTTTAGATATTCGAGTCTTCTTTATTGAATTAGATTTATACTAGATATTGCTTCCAGTGAATTGGATCTATCATCGAGTCTTTTAACTATTTCAATTTTGAACTTTATGAAGTTTACATGATATATTTTTGCACTTGTAAAAGAAAAAAGATTGTGAGTGAAGGTTCATTTATGTTAATTTGCTCATTATCACCTTGAGCTATTGAAATTAAGAAAAAAAATATAATGATGTAAACTTTAGAAAATATTTACATAAGTTACATGAGACTCCCCTTATAAAATTCTTGACTCCATCAATGATCTCACATAAGGAGGTATAAATTTCACTGGATGATTATATAGGTATTTGTAGCCACCAATCTCTTATTCAATAATAAATGTAGACAAAAGAAATTTACAACTAAACCATGTAGATCTCTGATTTTTTCTTATGTAATTCAGATCCTATGTCTACATTTCAAGAAATGGAACCCACTTACCCAGAAGAAAGAAAAAGAAAGAAAGAAAGAAATGTAACCCGCTTACTTCAACCGGTGAGACACTGAAGTTTAAAAAGTGCATGCAGGACCACATTTTTCTTTTTTGGACCACACCCCTCTGGTTCTGGCATGCAAGGTTATCATCTTTTTTTTCTTTTTCTTTTTTTTATTTTTTCTTTTTTCATATAGAGAAGAGAGTTGTGACTTGTAAGATGTGATAAGTGATGGCTTAGAGAAATATGTTATTTAATTTTTTGTACATATCCCCGGACTGGCGATATGGACGGTGGGCGTAGCCCACAATTAAACACACAGCCCGGTCTCCCTTTTATTCTCATGCCTCCAACAAGATTCCAACCTACATCCCTCATATAATAGGGGTGTCCTAAACCACTGCATCAAACGGGGCTGAACTAGAGAAATATGATATTAGGATCTTTAATCATGGATTTAAAAAAAATGTGATATTAAATATAGGAAAAAGATATACACAGTATCAATTGCAGTCCGTTTTACAGTTCATGATTTTTTTAAAATCATACACCCATCTTTTAAAGTGCATGTTATTATATGAAATGAAGTATATACTAAAATGCATTAGTGCATTTTATTTCATAATGAAAAAATAAATTAAAAAAATAGGTCATATACTATGTTAGAACTCATATGCTATAATAACGTATGTTATCTTAACATATGGAACTGCAAAATAAACTACAAAACAGACTGTAAAAACGATTGCGTGTATCAGCGTCCATATAGAGAAAAAAAATACACACAACCTCATATAAAAAAAGATATATTATCACCCGTGTGTAACTATTGTGAGCCCACACGATCTCTCCAATGTGGGGGCGAGGTGTAGGTGCGAGATTTCATGGGCCCTTACTTTTATAGAGAGGATACCTAAATCGGCTAGCTAGATTTCACATGTAGTATGAATGCACAAGTGTGAATGGAATTGAAGGAGACCATCAGTGTGAATGGAATTGGAGGAGACTATCTTGTGGTAGGTTCACTCTTTAGTAGGCGTGTGTGAAGGGTCTAATTAATCAAGTTGGGTTTGTGATATTAAATTTTTTATTTTTTTAAAAAAAGATAGATATTTATTATCTGATTCTATATTTGAATTCGAATTACAAAGAATGAGAGTAGAGAGTAAAAAACAAAATAAAGAAAAAGCAAACAATAAGAAGGGACATCGCACGTCATCATTCTCCCGGGTAGAAAGAGGTATAACTAAAGGAGGACGATCACCCGACCGCACTCATCCCACAATTCTCATCAGTCTGTCTCTGAAGTTAATATCCTCCGCCTTCGCGATAAAACATATCCCATCCCGCATGTGCTCTTGAAACATAGTCAGCATATTCTCTTGGTAAACTTGTCATTCTCGAAAGACAACCTCATTTCGAGTACGTCACATCGTCCATGCATATTCTTCTTTTATTATTAAATCTTCTTTTATTCATCATATCATATATTGGGGTGTGGTATTTTTGTACGCAACATCATATGTAATTTCATTTAATTAATTAAATATATATTTAGTTAAATAAATTTGTATTTAAAAAAATTTATGCAATTCATTAGATTATATATATAACATGTGTGCTTTGTTAATGCAATTTAAAAAAAATAAAAGATGTTGTGACTACATTATTCAAGTTATCTCTGACTATATCCAAGAGATGTAACATTTGAAGGACAAATAATATTGGACCAACACTCACGCACATGTATTGTTCGTTGGACACGGGAAAATGAGGGATGGATTGTGTTCATGGATATTCAAAAATTAGGGCGGTTACACTCAGTTTTATTTACCAACCAAAATACAGTGTTATATAATTTGTTATAAATTTAGTGAAGCATTTACCTCGTCAGACAATATATATATATATATATATATATATATATATATATATATATATATATATATATATATATCGTTAAATTTTTTTTTACGCTTACTAAAAATGAGTTCATTCAACTTGACATGGATCGATATACATATTTTATTGCATATACCTCATTCGGTGATATTTACTATTTTTTTTTAAATAAAAACATGTTTGGTCTGAGTTTTCGTCGATAAATATGACGGAGTCTAACATTTTCCACATTCAAATTATAAATCAACAACAGGCTGGGCATGAACAGGCATGCCGGGCCGGGCCTACATGCCCAAAAAATTTTGGGCACTGTTACACTCAGATTTTTTTGACAATCTTGTATATTTTGTTAGAAATTCAGTAAAACATATACTTTGTTAGACGATGTATATGCCTCGTTAAATTTTTTCTTATACTTACTAAAAATATGTTCATTCAATTTGAAATTAAGCGATTTATATTTTTATTAAGGCAATATAATTCATTAGATGATGTTTACTATTTTAAAAAAATAAATAAAACACGTGGTATGAGTTTTGAGTTTTGGTCTGAGTTTTGATTGATTAAAAATAAGTTAATAGTTTTCAATTTTTTAAAAAAATTATTGGGGGCCACTGGCCCAAGAAAATGTCAGGGCCGCCCGCCACCCTTAATTGTTGGGAGGCATGTGGCCCCAGCCCTTCCTGTGGGAGTGGTTGAGGGCCTTGAGGCCCAGCTACCCTCCCCCAACTGGCACGGTCGGTCCGTGGGTAGACCAGACAAAGTCCGGCTCGAGCTGGCCCATGGGCCGAGTTAGGCTTCAAAGTGAGGCCCAAACACGGCCCGTATTCTGAGTGGGCCAAGTTATTAAATGCTAATGGAAAATAACAATGTTTTTTTTTAGAAAGGTTAGATCATTTTTATAACTTAATGGAAAATGTTGATCCTTAGAATTGAGAGCGTAGATCATTTCTCAAAAATTTCTAGTTGTGGGCATGAGGGGACAACATACTTATACTTTCATTATAATGAGTAGTGATTATTAAATGCTAATTGTGATTCTCAACCATCAAACGATGATTCCATGATATCATTAGAACATGAATGCACATCGAGTTATAACTAAACGGAGAACAAATCTTAAATGCACACCAAATATTGATCTCTCGTTTAATGAAATATTCAATAGAAAGTCAAATAATATCTTTAAATTTATGAATTACACTCTTGAGATGAGATTAAAAGATTTGACATCAATCATTCTCAACTACAAATCACTTTTGAGTGATAAATTTGGCACAAAGAATTGGAGTCTGGGACTGGGAACACATAACTGTGGCCCAAGGCTATTCGATCAATACAAATCAGGGTAGCTTTAGTCTACCAGTTTCAAAAAAACACTGTGGCTTAAAGTTTTTATGAGAGGTATAAAAATCTTTTGATGAAGATCTAAATGGTACGCAAAATATTTTAAGGAAAATGATATGTGGAGCCTCTCTAGCAATCCATTCGCAATGCACATCATTTTCTTTTAAAAAAAACTATACACTCTTCTATTAAAATACATATTGTTATACAAAATAAAATATATATTGAAATATAATAATTTTTTTTCTTTAAAAAAAATTTAAATTTTTTTATTATACACACTTTGATAGAACTTCATTCACTGTGATATCCTTCTTTGAGTTGGACAAGGGCTTTATTTCGTCTTGTTCTGTTAGACTTCGCGTCTAGCTCTTGCCTCTTCCCCTTTTGCTATGCTACGTTCCTTGAGGAATGGAGCTAGACCGCTCGTTCGTTTAAAGCCTCTTTGTGGAACATCTCAGAGATAGATATAGAGGTAGGAATTTCCCGAATAGACACCGCCAGTTCAAAGAGTGAGTGAGGATCAATCCAATACTAGAAAAGCTATCGGGATCATGGAAAATCTATTCCTTATGCTCCAAGACCTCCTACAAATCATTCTTCAGAAGACGAGCAGGATAGACGAGATGGCGGCCCAAGATTCCCCTTCGTAACGGAATATACATTATACAATCAATGTATGAGATTGCAAACTAGGATGAGTGTATCAGTTCTCATAGTTCAAACAATCTTTCCACTATAATTCTTTAAGGGATTTTTATTCTTAAATCCCTATAAATTATGTTATTTAGTGATCAATCCCTTTCTTCTTCATATTTTTTTAAATCTCCAACTTCAAATGTCTATTTTGTTATTAGTCTATATGTCAAACGTCAGTCTGAATACCGTTAGTTTGTAAAATTTGTAAAATAAAATTTTTATTTTTAAGTACCTGTAAATTATGTTATTTAGTTTTTAGTCCCCAACTTCAAAGGTCTTTTTCTTATTTGTACATAGACAAAATGTGTACATATAATTTTTAAGTATTTTGATATTTAAAAAAATGTATTTAAACCAAAATTGTGTTTGCATTGATAGGTGTTAAGTGGCAATTGCAGTGTTGATGAGGTTATGCCTACTCAATTCAAGATTGCATTATCTTATAGCCTTAACTGTCTTATCATGTTTTATTACATAAGCAGAATAAAAATGATTACAGAAGCAAATTTAAAGATTTTTCATTATTAAATTTTGATTTAGATTATGGGTTTTTTATTTTTAAGTCCCCATAAACTATAGGAATTAGTGATCGATCCCTTACTTCTTCATATTTTGGTTTTAATCCCCAGATTTAAAGGATATATTCCTTTTTAGTCCTTAAGAGGGACTTATTCCTAAATTATTTGGTTTTCTTTTTAGTACCTGATAGGAACTAAAAAGTAACATATTCTTTAAATCTTGGGACTAAAACCAAAATATGAAGAAGTGAGGGATCGATCACTAAATCTCATAGTTTATGGGGACTTAAAAATAAAAAATAACCCTTAAATGATTTTTTCTTGGTTGTTAAATATCAAATTAGATATTTTGAATGTCTTTAGAATTTAAATTCAAAAATTTAGATGTCATTAAAAAATTTATATGCAGTCAATGAAAATTTTATTTTACATGATTCTAAACCTTATTCAATCATTGTTATTACATATATTTAATGATAATGCCTACTTTTCTATATAAAAAAAAAAAATTGATTCTAAACTTTTATTTAATTACAGATTTAGTGTTTTTTTTTGAATCTACCATATTTATATTATTTATTTATTTTTTACATTTAAGTTACTATTATCTTAGGTTTTATTTATTTATTTATATTTGAAATCTCATTCATAAAGAATTTGAGATTTTCCCCTACGTTATAGAATCTTGACTATATACACCATAATTGATTTAAAGTATCAAATGATGAAAGTTAAAGATATGCTAAATACGAAAATCAATATTCTGGCTATAAAATGAAAATAGTTTCTTTGAGGGTTAGTTTCATTTAACGGATGAGTAGTTTAAGAGTTTTAACTATCCATTAGCCCCAAATAGACAGATATTTTGCCCAGAGATTAATTTAAAAAAATCATTTAAAGTTGAGGACTTAAAATGCAATATGAAGATGGAAGGGATCAATTATTAAATAACATAGTTTATAGATTCTTAAAAATAAAAATATCAAACTGTAGTTTAGGAATTTCAACTATCCATCAGCCCCAGTGGCAGACCTAGAGGGCATGCTGGGCCCGAGCCTGCCCAAAGATTTGAAAATTTTATATAGTGGCCAAATGCTTTACATTTACTTTAATGGACCAAATCAATTAATCACCTTGAAAGCCTTCCCAGCCAACAAAATCAAGTGGGACCCAATAAAATAAAAAAGGATTAAAGACATATATGTCCCTATAAATATGGGTAATCCTGTATAAATCCTAGTCAAAATTTGGGTAGGCGTACTAGTCCTTGGAAACTCACAAAAATCCGTATACATCTTTATCGTCAATAGAATTTTGATCTACTTTAGTTAACTCCAATTCATATCATAAAACGATTAAATTATCTCTAATTTTCTAATTCTTTTAAATAATATAGAGGTAGAAGATAAAGAAATTTAAAGTTCTATAAATGTAATTTGGTTTTTTATGTGAATTAATTTGTATTTATAATTAATTTCACTCATGCATGATAATTGGGTTTTTGTGTGTTTTTAGAGACTTGTACATGTGTCCCAACTTTGACAATGACTTATATGAGATTATAAATGTTTGTAGAGATGTAAATATATTTAACCTAATAAAAAAACCCTAATAAAAAATTAACATCCCCCCCCCCCCAACACCCCATTGTGTGTTGTCCAATGGAAATCACATGCCATCAAAAGCCTCTCGAACCCTCTCACCTCTCGTGATTTCTTGTTGTATGGTTTTTTTTTGTTGGTAGATTTAATTTTTTTTGTTGATTGGATTAGGAGATTTGAAAAAAATTTATCTTCAATTCATCAAATTTTTGTATGAGTAATATTATTTGTTTATTATTTTTAACTCCAATTTTAGTCCTATATGTGTCAATACAAAAACAGGAGCATATACTTACGTTAACGAGATATATGATATTAAGAGACCTATCAAACATTTGTGATCCAAATAAGAAGAAGAAGAAGAAGAAAAAGAGATTTCAAAGGAGAAAGAAGGAGAAAGGAGAATATGAAGGAATTTGGAATATTCTATGGTGCCTTCTTTGTCCATCTGTAAGGCATAAATAGCCCAACACCTAACAACTTACCTACAATTCAGGGATTTAACTTCAATCAAATAACTACAAAGAAGGAAATTAATTAAAGCTAAATAACTAATTCTAGCCTATGATTCAGTATGGCAATCTCCTTGAGATCTTTGCCAGCCTTGCACGTCCACGTCTCGCACCATTCGAACGCCCCACACGAGTCGAACGTCTAGAGTAAGCACACCAACACGGGGCTAGGTCCAGTAGCAACCTATCACCCCATCCCCCTTCCAAACAAACCCTATCCTCAAGGTACAGAAGAGAAAACTGAAGCTTCAATCTCTTGTAAGGCTCTCAAGTAACATCCTCCAATGGTAGCCCTGCTCAATGCACTAATGTTTCTTGCATAGCATGATTTCCTTACACGTTCTAACGAAAAATAGTAATCAGAGAGACTCAACAACCAATTCACATGACTTAGTGAAAGAAGGCAATTGAGTTTGTGCGCGGCCCAGTTCTCTCAATTGTCTCTTCAACTGCGAAACATGAAAGACATGGTGAATTATTGCATCCGATCAAAGTTTCAACTTGTAGGCCACAACATCCTTCATCTCAATCACCTTGAATGGACCATAGAACCTTTGGTGCTAGCTTTTTATTATCATGCACTTGAAGAGACGATTGTCGATGAGGTTGGAGCTTGAGATAAACCAAATCTCCAATTTCGAATTCCAGGTCTTTATGATGCTTATCTTGTTGTATCCTTATATGATTCCTTGCAATAACGAGGTTCTTTTTCAATAGATGAAGGACCTCATCATGATCACGCAGCTCCTAATCGACCAATGCCACCGCTGTAGAACCCGCCTCATAACGATCCACCGTGGGAGTGGTTTCAATTGGTCATAGCACAACTAAATATACCAAATACAAGATAGAGGAAAACACAAATACAAAAGAAGACAAAGATTTAATGTGGTTTGACCTAAGCCTACATCCACGGGGCTACAAAATACGATAGCATCCACTAACAGTTGAGAGTTACATATACAACTTACATGCAAACCTCCATTAAAGTATCTCTCTAACTATCCCACTCAACATCCATAAGGGCCTCTACAAATATACCAAGCCAAGCCAAGTTACAAACTCTTTACATGAGATTTTATAAAAATAAATCCTAACAAACTAATCCCTATAATCTCTCAATAAATCTTATCATATTTTTTCAAATTTGATGGATTTAGTCAGGTGCCCACACTAAATAACTTCATCATGATCATCCAAATTTGGTACACCGGATCTAAGACATTTTTTCAACAGGTTTGACCATACACCACTTCGAATGGCATCATCTGCGTGGATGATTGGAAAGTCATATTGTACAAGAACTCCACCCATGCCAGCCACAACACCCATTACTATTGTTTGAGACTCGTAAAACATCTCAAGTATGTTTCCAAGCAACAGTTTAGCACCTCTATTTGCCCGTCAATTTGGGGATGGTTTGTTGTGCTCATCTTTAATATGGTACCCTGTAGGCGAAAGAATTCCTACCAAAATATAATAATGAACAGGAGATCTCGGTCTGAGACAATCGAACGAGGCATATCGTGTAGTCATATGACCTCCTTCACAAAGATTTCGGCCAACACCTTGTTGAATATGAGTGTTCGAGATGAATAAAATGCCCATATTTTGTAAATCTATCCACCACCACAAATATCACTAAGTAGCCTAAAGATATCACCAAACCTTTGATGAAATCGATCGAAATATCCTCCAAAACATGATCTAGAATAGGCAACAACTAAAGCAACACTGCCAGAGAAATGCCTTTGTACTTGTTGTGCTAACAAGTATCATAAGCACATACAAAGTCCCTGATGTCCTTCTGCATGCCCTTCCAAAAGAAATTATCTGACAGCATTTTGAATGTGTGAAGTACTCCTAAGTGGCCATCCATCTACGTGTCATGATATACGTGAAGTAGCTGAACCTTGTACCTACAATTAGTCGGCAAAACCAAATCCATTTGTACCACATATCCTCATCTTTGATTGAATAGCTGTAGCGACTGAGTCGCTACCTTAACTTTGTCGCGGATCTTCTTCAATTCCGTGCTATGTGTGCCTTCCTTCGCACCTCTATGAGCCACTCAAGCCATGGACATGAAATCGTTGTTAATGCCGCCTCTTCAAACTGTCAAGAGAGTGCGTCTACAGCATTGTTCTCCTTACCCGATCAATACACGATCTCGTAAGCATACCTTTTAGCTTTTGCGTCCACTGTTGTTTATCCAATGTGGTGAGGTGTTGATCCAATTGGAGCTTCAGAGTTCGATGATCAATGCACAATATGAATCGATGCCCTAGTCAATAGCTCCTCTATTTGTTCACTGCCAACACCACCGCCATCAACTCCTCGTATGTCAATCGCCCACAGTCATGGTCAAACAAAGTCTTTCTAAAAAATGACAGTGGGTGATCATCTTGCATCGGTACTTCCCTTATGCCACTTCTGGAAGCATCTTGCTTGATCACAAAGGTCTTGATAAAGTCATTTAAGGAAAAACTGGAGTCGTAGTCATTGAGGTCTTGAGTTCAGTGAATGTTTGGTCTGCTGTCTCGGCCCGGTGGAATCCATTCTTCCGAAGAAGTCACGTCAAGGGCTTTGTGATTTTATCAGTGTTTCACAAACTTGTGATAGTAACCTATCAATTCAAGGGAGCCACAAAGTGACCAAATATTTTGTGAAAGCGGGAATTCCCTCGTACAACAGATTTTTTCACGATCGACTGCGACACCTGAGGATGAGATGATGTGCCCCAAGTAGTTGATCATCCTTTGACCAAAGGTAAACTTCTTCTGGTTCATCACGAGTTTGTGCTCTTGGAGCATTTGGAACACAAATCGAAGATGATGCAAGTGTTCATCTCATGCCCTGCTATAAACCAAAATATCATTGAAAAACAGAATGACAAACTAGCGGAGGTCGGAGCTGAATGTGTCGTTCATCAAGGCCTGGAAAGTAGGGTTGTAACTCGGGCGGGTTCGGGTTGGTCAACCCGAACTCAACCCAAGTAAACATCCTGTAACTCAATCTGAATTTTAACACGATGATTTTAACCCAAACCTAACCCGTGGAAAAATGGTTAGCCCAAACCCAACCCATAAAACCCGATTTTTAATCCCGTACAAAACCCAAAACAAAAGGAATAAATTTTAACAAACAAGAAAAAGGAAAAAGTCTCTAACGAATAATCTCCATCAAGAACTCAAGTTCTGTCAAACAGTGATTTTTGTGGGTTTTTAAAGAGAGAGAGAGATAGAAACACAATAGATTTTTTTGTTATCTTTATGTGGTGTGAGATTTAACATCATCCATTTGGGTATATTTAAAGAAGAAAAGGAGAAGGAAAGGAAGATGAAACAAACCGAGGAGCTTCTTTGATATATATAGAATAAAAAAGGGTGAATGGGTTGAGAACAGAGAAAGAGATGAAGCTGTGTGGAAGTCCTTCAAGATCCTCAGTGTAAGTGGGTTTTTATATTTTTGATGTTTTTGAAACAGAGAGAGAGAGAGACAGAGAGAGGGGTTAAAATGATGGTGGCTATGGTTTGATGTTGGGTTTGCAACATCAATGGTTGACATTAAAAAAAGAGGCATTTAGTGGTGCAGATTTATTATGTATAATATGGTGACCGGATTGGATTAGGTAGGGTTGCCTATAACACCAACTCGAATTCATATGCAACCCAATCCCACCAACCTTAATCCGAACCCAGTTTTTTTAACCCAACTTGCTTAAAAATCAGGTTCAATCATCGAGTTCAGGTTGGACTCGGCTCAAGTTTCAGCTCTACTAGAAAGTGGCTGGAGCATTGGTAAGGCCAAATGGCATCACCACGAACTCGTAATGTCTGTCACGAGTATGAAAGGAGGTCTTGTGTACATCTTCAGCTGCAACTCATATCTGGTGATAACCGGATTTTAAATCCAATTTAGTAAAGTACACTACCCCATGCAGTTCATCTAGCAGCTCATCGATCACTAGAATTGGGTATCACTCCTTTACGGTAATCTTATTAAGGGCATGGTGATCGACACAAAATTGTCAGGACCCATGCTTTTTCTTTGCCAGTAGGACAGGAGAATAACAGGGACTACTACTTAGCCGAATAAGGCCTTCACTTAACATCTCTCATACCAGGCGCATGATCTCTATCTTTTGAATGTAGGGGTACCTATACAATCAAACATTAGCAGGTTTTGCCATGGGATTGATCGCAATCCTATAATCATGGAAGCCGAGGTGGTAGCTATCGTGGCATTGCAAATATATCACCGAA
This sequence comes from Acorus calamus, assembly GCA_030737845.1. NCBI lineage: Eukaryota > Viridiplantae > Streptophyta > Magnoliopsida > Acorales > Acoraceae > Acorus > Acorus calamus. Next base: position 8,957,242 of record CM060876.1, on the reverse strand, counting down.
CTCCTCGAACAAGGACCTTAACGGTGACTCTAATTCCTTCGCCTCGTAGGCACTCCCCATTCACTGTGAATTCCATGATTTGCTTCTCCCACTCACAGATCTTGGGCCCCAAGCTCCTTAACCCTTGAAGGCCTAGTATAATGTCTAAGCCTTGGAGTTTCAAAGGGTACATGACGGTAGCGAAATGATATTCTTGTATTTGAATTCCCACCTCTTTGCATATCTCCTTGCAGGCTAGTTTGTTACTGTCAGCCACCATAACCGAGAATGGTGTTGCGGTTGACGCAACGTAATTGCGCTTCTTGATTAAGCGATCATTAATGAAGTTATGCATACTATCACTATCAATTAGCATGGAGACATGTCAACCTTCCACAACTCCTTACAGTTCATCGTTTGAGGGGCGTGCAACCGGACAGTGCATCGTTTGAGGGTCCCAACAATGTGCCATCTGTCTCCATGGGCTCTTGATTCAAATTCACCTCAATTGTAGTTTCTTCACTCATCTCTGTGGATCCATCCAATAGGAACAATTGTTGAGTCTTGCAAACGTGGTCAGGTATGAACCATTCATTGCACTTATAACAGAGGTTCTTCTCATAGTACACCTGCATATGTTACGATATCAACCTCTTGAACCCCACCCTTGCCTGCGGTCATGGAGGACCTGGTGCTTGGGCAGATCGGGTTGGATGGATTGGATGGTTATGACGGGGGATTGTGGCAATGATGGTCACTTATGAGGTGTAGGTGGGAACCCCTTCCGTGGGGTGGACCTTCACCCACAAAAGATCTTGTTCTCGTGCAGTCATGCCAGGCCAACAGCGTGTGCCATTGCCATCAGTCAAAGTAGTTTCACCTCCATCCGGATGTCATCCCTTAACCCGCCGATATAGCTGTCAAGGAGTGTCTCTTCAGGACAGTTTCGAACCCTAGTATTAGGTGCTCGAACTGGGTTTGGTACTCACAGACACCGGTTAATGGAGTTTGGCCAATGCTTCTTCATCAAAGTTTTTGTATTTAGAGGGCCCAAATCGAATAAATAGTTCTATGATAAACTCTTTCCAGGTCGCGCATGGATGGGATGACAAATATCACTGGAACCACTGCAGGGCATCCTCCTACCAGTGGAATGACGCTAAAAGGAATTTTTGATCCTCTGGGGTTCTCTGATAAGTGAAAAATTGTTCTGTCTTGTAAATCCATTCAGTCAAATCCTCCGTCGACAAATGTGGGAAAATCAATCTGAGCATAATGAAATTGCATGCTCACATTTTCCAGTGACTGGAAGCGGTTTGATCAGTTGTCGCAGTCCGAGCTACTGGCAACTCCAACATTTTATCCTTCATAAGAACGGTCATGTTGGTGGCAATGGTGTCGAGATGGCCAGAGATGATATCGAACTCATTTGTGTGCTTGCATATCATCATCTATAGGACATGCACATCAACTTCGAGTTTGGACACTTGATCTTCATTAGAGATGAAACGGGTCTTGGTAGACATATCCGCTATAATATCAATTGATAGGACCTATCAAACAACAGTTGTGATCCAAATAATGAGAGGTCAAAAGAGATTTTAGATGAGAAAGAAGGTGAAAGAAAAATTGAAGTAATATGCACTTAATAAAACAATATCATATGCACTTAATAAAACATTAAGAATTAAATTTTAAAAATTGAAATGCCGGAGAGATTTAAGGAAAAGAGAAATTTTAAGAAAATATCAAACAGTTTGGAAAAGTTTGTTGAGATATAATAATTAAAATAATACATCTCAACGCACATTTTATTAAACTCTACTAAAAATGGTTCTTAAAGGCCCCTGTTGGGTGGGAGTCAAGGCAAAATTGTCTTAGTTGTCTTGTTCTAGGGTCAACTCTAATTTGAAATTGGATATTTAAAAAGAAATATAAAAAAAGTGACAAATCAATCAGTAAAAAATGACATTTTTACAGGACTTAAAATAAAAGTCTCTTTCTTTTTTATTGCAATATTCCCCAAAACTTTATATCCAATTTTCACCTTTTCTTCGTCGGTGGTGATCTTCTTTGAAACCTCAGCTGAGCCAGGGTTTTGCTCTGCTGGTCCGAAGAAATCAAAAATAAAATCAATTCAATCAAAACACACAATATTCAACAGACGTTACTCTAAAACAACACTATATATTAATTTATACGCACATAGATCAATCCCAATTTACACACAAACACACACACACTCTCTCTCTCTCTCTCTCTATATATATATAAATTAAACATAAACCCTCTTCGAATTAAACGCGGAAGAGCTGGTCCCAGATATCAGAGAACGCATGTATGATCGCAGGGTGGTGGCATCTGGAGTTGAGCGAGAGGAAGCACTGAAGCAGCTCCTCAAGTTCCCTCTCTTCGAACATCTCCTTCTCCACTATCATCTCCACCATCGACCGTCTGAAGTCCCCCCTCGGGTCCTCCGACCTCTTCACAACCGCCAACCCTGATAACAACGCGTCCCTCGATATCAGGGTCTCCGTCTCCTCCTCCTCCTCCTCCTCCTCTTCTCTCTCATCGTCGCCTTCGCTGCTGACGAACCACTTGTTCCTGTCGTCCGCCGAGGAAGATGTGCTCATCCGACGCCGCGATCTGACGTAATGACAAAGCTCGTGAACGGCAAATATTGGAAAGTATCATGTACATTACGGTACATGTACAATCCAGTTAAATACAAAATAATTAAATTGTTTTTTAGAAGTCCGGACCTCGGATCTTGTGTGGTTTAGAGAAATCATGTGATCAGTTAAATATGTTACAGTGTAATTTTTTTTTCAACTTTTTTTCTTATCTTTTATCGGTAAGACTTGATGGATCCCAACCCATCTTTTAGAAAACTTAAGCATCAGCATGCACTGATAAATTTATATATATTATATTTGATACACTACATTTTATACTAAAGATATTTAATCAGAATATTTAAATGAATATTTGAAAAAGTACATCATATTTTGTTATCGTGACCTGGATTTGGATTTGGGTCTCTTGATCTTCCTGACGCGTCTCTTGAACGGTGGGAAAAGATCGAGACCCACGTCGACTCCGTCGTCGGAGTCGATCTTCCGGCGGGGAGCATCGTCGTCGGTGGCGGCGGCGGCGAGGATGGATGGATGAAAGTGTTGTTTTTGCGGCGGAGGGAGGTCCTTGTAGGAGCGGCAGGTGGACTGGATGGATGTGATGACTTGGGAGATCTTCAATTTAAGGTGCTTCGCCATTGCCTTGAGAGAAGAGAAGAGAAGATGAGAGAGGACGACGACTGAGCTTCTTTTATGTACCCAGTGAAGTGACTGGATTTTTATATAAATACGATAAAGAAAAGTCTAAAGTCGGTCTGGATGTTGGCCCTGCCTCGGGTAACGCTTCGAAGAAAACGATTAGCCTTCGGAGTGTCAAGTAATCTTAAGATAAAATACTATAATGATAAAATATTTTTTTTATTTGATTAAGTTTTAAATCATTGTAGTTAGAAAACATAATAATAAAAATTTATTATTTAAATGAAATATGAATAAAATACATATAAAATTTTATAAAATATAAAATAATAGTAACAATTGATTTTATTTTATAATAACATGTATATTCTTTTGTATTAAATAGTAACTAAATTCTAAGAGTTAACTGGAATCTATTTATTACTTAATTTTAACATATAGATTCTTGTTTATTTCAGTCTTTAAAACACTCATTTGAAGCTACTCTGACTAATTTGTCCTTATTCCACCATTTATTCTCAAATCGAATTAGGGCTCAAGCGGACTGTAAAGTTCGGATCTTTTTAAAAATCACAAACATATTTTCATAAACATTTTTATTCAATCACTTTAATAAAATGTATATTTTGTTAAAAAAAATATAAATGATATTATTTAATTCACTAAATCTATTATTCTATATATTTTATATAAATATTTTTTTAACTAAAATATATGACAAAAAAAAATGAACGGATTTTGTTGGATTTTGTTTCCGAGAGTAAAAAAATCTTTTTGTTTGTTTTTTTACGAAGAAAGTTTTAACATTCGTAGTGGATCAGATTTGTTGATTATTTAAAAATTACAAAGGTTCACGGAAACCGAAAATGAACGGTGATGTTTCCAAGGCTGATATGCGCTTCCGCGTAACAAATTGATCCCAGTCATAGGTCATTGATTGAAATTAAATGGACGCGCATTAACTTGTCAAACTTTTCTTTTCTTTTCTTCTTGTTAATGATTTTGTTTTATTGATGATCGCGTGCGAATGATGATATATGGATGCATCTTCTGTCGGGGTAAGGAGGGACACATGTTGGTTAATGATTTTCCACGAAGAACTGGTTCAGTTTTCAAATATGTCACACTGTATCACCATCAGTTTTATTATTTGAAAATACTTGTTACCATGTTTAATGGTAAATTATGATAACAAGTTTAAAAATGAAATTAAAACAACAATTATGATTGGGAGACATAGAGCCCTGAATAGACGGGGTAGCTACTAATAGGTCATTGATTAGGACGGGACAAGGAGAGAGGTAGCGTAGGTTTGGGGGGCGTTGTCAGTCTGGAAAACCCACTCAGAGACGCCAAAAAAAAACAATCAGAGAGAGCTAGCTGACTGTCAGTGTCCATCTATCAGTGAGAGCGATCGTTACGTACAATTTACATATTGTTACTCCTAGCATTCCTTGTGCTCACGTAGTCACGTGTCTGTGCAGTTTTTTTATCTGAATTTTATCAGGTCGGATACGAAGTTAGATTTTATTTTAGATTATAAATTTATCTAAATATAATTGAATATAAATAAAGATAAATTAATTTATGTATTATTGTATTTTAAATTATTCTCATTGATAAACGTAATAATAAATGTTTTGTTATTTTGATAAAATATAAATAAAGTATGGATATGGATTTATAAAAATTAAAAAAGTAATGATAATTTATTTGAGAGGTGATTCATAAGAGGTGATAACAGTTGATTTGATAGTGGATCTACATATTCTTTGAGTGTAATAACTTGGATAACTTTAATTCCAGGGGTAGATTGGAATCCATATACCACTTTATCTGGGTTTATTCTGGCATACTTTATCCGGGGTTATCCGGAATAAACAAACACCCTAAAATACTTATCCGGGGTTATCTGGGGGTTATACCAATTCTAAAACGGGGCTAAGAGTCCGTTTGAATAGATACATAAATTATTCTAAAGTTTATATTTATTACAGAAATTGTTGATTTTATCAATAGAATAAATGAGTTTGTGTTTGGTTGTGTTTTCAATTATTCTCGTTATGAAATGTAATAATAAAGGTTGGAGTGTTTGGTTGATGAGGAATAAAATATGAATAAGATGTAAAAAGTGGATTTGACATGTGGGCTCATTGATGTATAAGAGGTGATGATAGGTGATTTGATGTGAAGACATGTGATTTGATAGGTGGGTCCCCTTATACCATTGAAGGAATAACACAATTCTATGGTGAATCTTGAAATACATATACCAGCTTATTCTTATCTAATTCTACGTATCTATGCCTTCTTATTCTCTCTACTCAAACACCTTTTTTTTTTCTTATTCGTCTCAATTCTCAAATATTCCTCCCCTATTACTCTAGCCAAACAGCCCCTAAGTATTATGAATATTGAACTACACAGTTTATGAATTGAATTATTCATTTTTTAATCAAACTATATAAAAAGTGACATCGTACCAACAATTTATTATGAAGTTCGATTCATAAATTGTATATTTTAATTTATATACTGATAGTAGGGCTGCAACTCGGGCGGGTTGGGTTCAACCAAAACCCAACCCGAATTCCAAACTACTCAACCCCAACCCAACCCAACCCGATTTTCAACCCGAATTGGACCAACCCGAACCCAACCCGTAATTAAATAAACCAACCCGAATTGGACTAACCCGACCCCCCAACCCGATCTTCAACCCGAATTGGACCAACTCGACCCAACTTGAATTTCTAACATGATGTGCAAATTAAATAAATCAACTCGACCCAACCCGTAAGATTAGTTAGGTTTACCTAAAATTTGGACTACTCATAGTAGAAGTTTTACAAAATGAACGGCCATTATTTTTTTTAACTATTAGTTTACGGGTTCGGGTTGGGTCGGGTTGTGAGTGGGCCAACCCAAATCCAAATCCAAACCCGATTTGGTCAACCCAACCCATGTGACAATCAGGTTCAGATTTAACCTGACCCAAGTTGCAGCCCTAACTAATACTACCCAGATTTGATTGGACCGACTCTTCTCATGGACATTTGCGGGCGAAAGGAAAACCTCTCCACAAGTCGAAATCAGGCGTGGTGGAGAGTAATAAATAAAAGAAAATGGTCATTGAGAAATGCCTCTTTTACAGCAATTAGTGTTTTAATTCGGTTGATTTTGTTTGATTTATTGTAAATTTAAATTTAATCAAATTATCTATTTAAAGGCATTCTTCTTATTAGTCTTTAAACAAAATGTCTACGCGATTTTGTAAGTATATATTTTGATATTTCAAACTTGTATACAAAATGTTTTATGAGATATCTAAAATAAATCTGTATTTGCATAAGTTAAGTATTTAGTGACAATTTTAGTATTATTTAATATAGCATATTCTTACCCAATCTGATATTTCAGTCCCTTATAGCTTCAGCTGTCTAATTATGATTGATTACATAAACAGAAGAAGAATGATTACATAAGTAAATTTGAAGATTTTTCATTATTGAATTTTGATATAAATGATTTTTTCTTGGTTGAAAATTGTGAAATATCAAATTAGTTATTTTGAGTGTGTTTGTAATTTTAAATTTAAAAATTTAAATGCCATTAAAAAATATGTAGACGGCAAATGAAAATTTTAGGGTGAATTGTCCAAATACCCGAGCACGGACTCCTCTCATTTGTTCTATGCCCCTTAACTTTTTTTAAAAAAAAATTTATCCTTGCAGAGTTATACTAAATTTTTTTTACCTCTCATCCTTGCCACGTCACATTTTATTTCCTATAATTACCCCCCCCCCCACCTTATCCCCCCCCCCCCCCCAAATCTTTGTAACTTCTTTCCCAAAATCTTCTCTTCCCAAATCACTTTCTCTACCCCAACCTGATGAGCACCTTGTCGCCGCCGTCGCCTCTTTTGAGGACGTGGCAAAAGCAATCAGAGAAGTGCAGAATAGTGGCAACGTGGCATTTAGTGATTTTATGGAAATATAACATATTTATATTATTTATTTATTTTATATTACATAACTATTATTTTAGTTTTTATTTGTTTATTTATATTTAAAATCTCATTCATGAAGGATTTCACTATGTTCTAAAAGCTTGGGTACGCCCACTGTATACCATAATTGATTTGAAGTATTAAATGATGAAAATTGAAGATAAGCTGAACTAGAAAATCAATATTCTGCTTATAAAAGTGTTGAAAATTATTTCATTTGGGTTTTTTTTCATTTAGGGGATGAGTAGTTTAGGAATTTTAATTATCCATTAGCCCCAAAATAGACGGACATTTTGCTTAGGGGCCAATAATTTTAACTAGCATTTACATACAGAGTTACATAAATGCAAAAATATAATGTGATACGTACAGAAATTGCACATAATTACATATATTTAATAGTTACCTACAGATAACATTCAACGTACACAAAAATGTTTAAACGCAAAATGATTATAGATATATTCTCAATGTTTTATGAATTATAAGTCATATCACATTATCATCTGTAAAGGTATTCAACGCACAAAATAGTTATATATACTTTTCCAAAATGTCACTAAAATAGACACATTAACTGTTTAAATTACAACATTGTCTTCATATCCTAATGAAATCAGTTCCCGTCTCTCCCTTGATCATCTTCTTGAGTGAAATGGAATCCACAAAAAGGCCTTTAAATAAGCATTCAACGTATTACACAACGAAGAATGTGTTGTCCAAGCTACATTAAAAATGCAACAATTAATCAAATACCTAAACAAATTTTCATTTAGCAATATGAACAACATTAGTAATAGCATAAATCCGAATCGGAAATATATAAATATCAACTTCTATAATGATTTCGTAGAAGTACTTATTGATTCATGTACTTAGAAATTACATAAACTATAATATTAAATAATCGATTACAAAGAGTACAAGTGGAATTAACCTAAGGACATACAATTTTACATCAATGTAATGATTAATTAAAGTAACGTAATATCAATTTATAGATATATAAATGACCAATTACAGAAATTTTATACGCAATTACATAATATAATCAATTATTTATAAGAATCATTCACATAACAATGCAACAGAAATCACAACATTACATAATATATATCAATGCACGTAATAACTACAACATAATTGTAACGCCCCTGAATTCATGACTCCGTAAGTTTTTGGGTTTATAACTATGTCCCTGTCGGATTTACACACAGATCCCTATCTGATCTACACACAGATCCCTATCTGATTTACAGATAAGTTCCTGAAGGTTATTAAAATATTTTCTTGATTTGTAACTAGATCCCTGGCCCAATAACTTGACATAAAATTCTAAAAGTCTAACTTAACGAACTCTGAATCTCACCAAATTTCAATCAAAATTTCTTGAGACAATAAAAATCTCCAAAAAAATATACAATAAAAATTTCAAGGTCAATTTATAATAATTATTATAAATCAAATTGGATTCATTTGGGCCCATAGCCAAAATTGAAAAATGAGATATCTTAATTTCAATTAAAATTTTCATTATATATTTAAAACAAATATATAATGCTAAAAAATACAAAAACATTACAACAACTATCAATGTAATGCTCAATTACAACAGAAATTATCATTCACATAATAACTATAACAAAGATTATTAATTTAATGTCCAATGACATAAACTACCATTTAGAGAACATAAATCTAATATCATCTATCATTCACATAACAACTACAATAGAAGTTACATAAACTACTGTTTACATAACAGAAATATAATACCATCTATGGAATTATACTAATGACATACAACGTTATAAAAATGTAATTATCAATTACAGAAATGTAATACTAATTTACAGATATTTAAATGAGGGTGTTAGGGAGAGAAGATCGCCGAGGTCCCCAGGGAGAGAGAAGGTCGCAGAGACCACCGGAAATTTAGAGGGAGAGGGAAGGGAAAGTCGAGGAGAGAGGGTGGATGCGGTTATGTTTGGTTGGGGAGAAGATCGGTGGGGGAGAGGAGAAAGTAGGGTGAAGAGAGTGATTTAGGGAGAGAGAGTTTTGGAGGGAAAGAGGGATAAGGTGGAGATAGTTTAGGTATAAAACGTTTCAGTAATTTTATAGGAATGTAATTGTAAAACGTTATCTAAACAAGAGGCATATAGTAAATTCCCATCGCAGATTTCCCACCTACGCTCGGTTTCGCGCGCGGAGTTAATGTCATACTTCTCCTTAACCAACTCTCACCTTGCTCCTTCCCCGCCCGGCATTTCAAACACCTCGCGAACTATATATAAAGTCCCGACCTTTCCCCGCCCACCCAAAAAAAATCAGTTCAATCTGTTTCTGTCCCTTCATTGCTTCGGCGACGCTGAAAATGAAGGCTTTGGTGAAGGGAAAGTACGTCTCCGATAAGGGGACCGCCTCCGGATCCATCGTCATCAACGCCGCCGGCGACGCCAATCTCCGGGCGACCTTCACCGACTCCACCATCTCCCTCTCCAAGCCCGGCTCCTTCACCATCGACTACAACGTCCCCAAAAACGTAAACCCTAATCCGCTTCGAATGGGGGGGTTTCGGATTTTTTTAGGGGTTTTTGTTTTATCGGTTGTTGTTCTTGCAGGATTTCAGGTTCCAATTCATGAACACGATGAGGGTTTTCAAGAAGCCGGTGATCTTTTCGTACACGCACTTCTATAGGGCGAATCGGACGGCGTTGGATGGGTCGATGTGTTTCAATACGGCGAATAGGGTTTCGGCGAGCTGTGATTCGCATGGCGGGGCGAAGGTGAGATATGTTTACAAACACAAAGGGGGGAGGACGACGTTCGAGCCTTCTTATGATTTCAAGAAGGATTCGTTGGAGGTTGCGGTTTCACAGATGATTCGTTCAGATGGTGTCGTGAGGGCTTCGTATCAGACCTCGTCCAAGGTTCTTGAGATCGGTTGGTTCAGGGGATCGTTCAAGGTAATAATTCTCTCTTTCTCTCTGTTGAAATCAATTTTCTTGAAAACCGGATTGAGCAGTGTAAGGTGAGAATTATGTTACTGTCAAAGGAATTGTCTTGAACCCCACAATATGATTAAAATAACTGTCTCAGTTTAGGGGAATTGTCTTGAACCCCACAAGATGGGAATTTGTTTGATCCTTGTTTGAAAGAAGTCCTAGATTTCTTCCAGTCATGCATGATATTTCTGCTGAAAGAAGTGAACCAAATCATTTTTTAGTGGTTAGCATGAGTAGTTATATAGGTTGTCAGATGTGGATGTCACTGAAAATCAGTGATGTAATGTATGGGAGGGTGGAGTCATTCAATTAACTTATACAGGATCTGCCTCATGATCAAGAACTCATGCAAACGATAACAGTATAAATGAGCTAATACAAAAATGTTTCAAACTCAAATGAGAAGTCCCCGTTTGATCAATTTAGAAACTTAACCTGTCTTTCAGGATAATATGCATATTGGCGAAAAAGGTCCATTTGCATTGATAAATGGCTTGGCATCAACTTGGTCAAAAAAATGAATCATGGTTGGTGCAAAAATAAGTCATGGATCTTGTATATCCTGGTAGCTATCAATGGAGAGGTTGGAAGTGCAGAGAGTAAAGTTGGGTTTTCTGAAAATATATATATAAATTTTCAAGTATATGCACTTGGCCATTTTTGTAGATCTCACGACTAGAGCTTTCCAAATCTTCTACATAGCAAGATACTTATTTAGACAATCAGAACCCTGGTGTTCTATGCCTTCTCTGCAACCATTTTTTGAAAGTTCATATACTGGTTGAAATTTAACAACTTCGAAACATGATGATGATTTATTTTTTTTATACAAAGCACTGGTTCTGTCTGATTTCAATACCTAATTTACTTTCAAGTTTTTTGTGGTCATTCTGAGGTTCAGTATGATCCTGTACTAATTCTCATGATATCATATCTCATCAATATTGTCTTTATGATGATAATATATAGGAGCTATTTTGCCATTGTCTTCTCATGTTCCACTCTTTGCCTTATTTTTGATGTTGAGAATCAATTGTTGAGCCATATAGACTATATTAAATTGCTTCAACTATTGCTTTTCTCTATAAGGTTGTGCTAGAAACAACTTCTTCATTTTGTTCATTTTCACATGCTCTGTCCTCTTGCACTTGGACTTGCTTATAGGCAATATTGCTTACTTCAAGTATTTCTTTCTCTCTATTTGCTATAGACATGTGTACCAACCAAATTTGAAAATTTCTGGCAACTGTATTTATAAACTGGAACTATTGATTGCTTCAAACAACCATGAATATAGACTCCTATCTCTTCTCCTTCGTGTATTTATTAGGTTATTTTATCTTGTCAAAATTGGGTTTCTGATTATTGGATCCGCACAATGACCAGGAGCTTCAAATTTCTATTTCTAGCATTTTGAATCTACAAGATCATTTAATGATCTCTAAGGACAAAAATTATGACCGAGCACAATCTCATTGCTTGTCAAAGGTCAATATAATCTGATGACTGTTATAGATTGTTGAGTAGTTGTATAACTGATTAAAAATTATTCTCTCTGGATTTGAGAGTTTAACATTGTATACTGCTCGCTTATATTTCTGACAGTACCATCCAATTATATATAAATGTATCTCTTATTACTTGCTTCCAATGTATTTATCCATCAATGACCAGTATGTATCAGAACTTAGAAAACTCTCCCCTTCTTTCCCAGGTTTCGGCATCCTTCAATCTGGCAGAGCAACTAAGGTTTCCAAAAGTAACAGCTGAGAGTGCGTGGAATTTCGAGATGTGATTTTTGAATGGCTGAATTGTACGTGTATCATGGGAGCTGATCTGTTCTTTTGGCTGTAGTTAAAAATTTTGGCTTTAAAACATTCTTTGATCTGAATTGTACATGTATCATAGGAGCTGATCTGTTCTTTGGCTGTAGCTAAAATTTTAGGCTGTAACACATTCTTTGATTCTTCAGATTGCCTACGATAATGACTTGAGGAAGGAAAATACTGATCGAGTTCTATTAGAAATATCATATGGTTTCTTTTCTTTTTTGTAGATATCTTGTGCCTTTTTTTTCTGAAGAATCTTGTGTCGTGATAGTTTATAGTATTTCATTAATTGATGATCCACAACTTTGATAACTAGATGTATTTGATGATTATACGAAGCTCTACTAAATATGTTTAAGGGTAATCTGCCATGACATCATTACATTTTATATGGCACTGAGAATATATTGCCATATTGCTGATCATTGAATTATTCTCTAAAAACTTGGAATTTCTCAGAAAAAGAATAGCAGTTAATCTCTATTTCCATATTTGAACCTGTGAGTAAGATTGAAAGTTGAAACCTAAGGGTTTCATTATCATTCATTTTGTCTGAAGTAGAATTAGTAAATGGAAAGCAAGATGATCTTAGGAATGCACCTCCCTTGAGGATCTATGCCCTTTACAAGACTTGGTTTTTTCAAATCCATTTCTTTGTCTGCTTGAGAAAATCCCAATTGTTTTTGCTTTCCTCTCCAGGACTTGGAAAAAACTTTTAATTAAATTCCCTTGTAATGTTCTGAATGGGTTTGAAAAAATGGGTTAGAAGGGAGGACCTTTCACCAAAGAAAAACTTTATACTTGTCATTTTTACTCTCAACTTTGTATACTTAATATGTTTTATTGTGTCAAAGGATGTGGCGTACGGAAGAAGGGTGTTGTTACACATAATCCTTTTTATACCCTTAAATATAATCACATATATCTCTTTAGCCATCCAACGAGATATACCTCTTTAAGTAAGGATTATATCTCGTTAATTTTTTTGGGAAGAATTCCATCTAACCACATCCAACCAGGTTGCCTTCATTGTTTTCTTTACTCATTTTCACAGTCAATAGAAAATTAAAAATATCCAACACATCCCTCCCCCCCCCCCCCCCCGGCCTGTCAACAGGTCGGGTCTAGACCCAGACCTGATCCGACCCAGACCCGATTACACATGTAATGTACCCAGCCCGATTTGGAGCCGAACATATAAACGGGTCGGGTTCGGATCTACTCTGTCCCGACCAATTGGATCCGAGACCCGACTATTTTATTAATATATGTTCATATATTATTAGATTAATAGTATTAGTTGACCCATAATTTTGTTTCTTTTTTATTAAGTTAAAAACTTGTTCAACCATCTCTAAGAGGAGAAGGTGCTAGACGAGTTATTCAAAGCTCGATTCACGACTGAATAATACACTTAATTAATACTCTCTCATCACCAAGTCATTGGCATTTTATAGATGCCCATGTTATTAAATATTATCTTTTCATCACCTGCATTTAGCCATTATGCCCGTGTTTTCCTCGATGGAGTCCCTAGACTTTTTTTTATGGTTCGAGAAGTTCCTAATATATTTGCATTATTGGCATTTTATGATTCATTTATTTGTGTTCAAATGTTTTTTTCATTTAAACTCCTATGTAAAAATGGTTTCTCACAACAACTGTCCGTTAGCAAACCAAAGTAAATGAATATGTAAAAAAAGAAAGATCAATGATTGATATGTAAACATACAATATTGGAAAGTGATTTCAATCAATCATGATTTGATTCGTAATTAACAACATGAACTGGATATTCAAAAATAAGGTGGTAGGTCCTCGGGTCGGCTCCAATCCGGGTCCAACGGGTCAGATTCACATTTTTAAAGATCCATCGGGTCCTACCACAGGTCGGGTCCGAGTGTAGTGATAGGAGATAGTTTATATTCTTGCAACCAAATATGGGCAGAAAGAATTCACCTAATTGTTTTGGAGATATGATTCATAAATACCCACTTATGCATGCCGGCTTATAGCGTGTGTGGGGAATCAACAATGCTACAGAGGCTAGTGTTCAAGTTAAGTAATTTTAGTTATGTGCCAATTATAGACATTTTTGTTTTTTTTCTTTTGATTGGTAATCAAAACATTTATATTGCTATAGGAGATTTACAAATACACAGACCTTTACAAGATACAAAATGGGAAAGAAAGAGTGCAAGGGTGCCACAAACACAGCCCCTTGTCCTACTTAATCCTATGTTTTCATGAAAAAACTAAGACCTTCACGGTGTTTTATTCCCTAATATGTATGATCCCTTTAGCTTGTCTGTCCAGCTCAAGAGCTTTGTTAATCTCGTTCCAAAGCTGATGAGGATGATAAACAATTTCCCCCTCATCGATTGGTATGCTACGAGAATATCAGCCAGAGAGTTCCATTCCCTATGTATGTGGTGTGGCCCTTCAATCTTCTAGTTGATTAAGGAAATTATGGGTGGTCCGAAGTGATCTTATCACAGTCCATGGGAGGGTTCTTCTTCCCTTCAGCCAAGCCAGCGTAGTAGTTGAAACAGATTCAATCCACAATTTTTTGGACCTAGGTCATGGTACATAACTTGATTCCCTGCTCAATAGCTTTAAGCTCAAAAAGATTGATGGAAGAAAGGTCAAGTCTGCCAACTAGGCCAATGAGAAAATCTGCATTATGGTTTTGAATGAGTGCCCCATTGCCCCCTCTATCTTCTGCAAGTGAACCGTCCGTGTTGAGTTTCAGCCAACCATCTTCAGAATGCATCCATGTAACAATTGAAGAAACCCGCTCCTTCTCAATCGTATGGACTCGTAATAAACATTTTATCATGTGTTATTTAATTTAAACATGATTTGTGAAGACTTTCATTAGTGACAGACTTTTGTGGACTTTAGAAAAAAATATATAAAGAAAAAAATCATTTTAAAATCTCACCCAAATCATTCTGGGACTTTTGGAATTCTCATGAACTTTTATTCTGGTATTGTGAATATCTTTTTTTTTCAAACAGAGGCCATCTTGTTCGCTAAAGAGGTGGGAGAGTCCTCAAATGAGTGTCCTCCAAATCTGAACTTAATTATTGTAAGGGCAATGATAAGGGCACGTCTACACCCACCAACCACTTACCTATTCACACCAACCAAAACATAAAAATATATATATTTAAACTTAATTTCAACATCACTATTCTCACCAACCATTCGACGGTCGATCTGTCAATCTTCCTTTACAACCTTCGATAGTCTCTTTGTCAACATTCCTTTATGACATTCGACAGAATCTCTATCAACCTTCCTTTACGACATTCGACAGAATCTCTGTCAACCTTTATTTATGAGTTTCAGGGATTATATTATTTGTTTTTATAATTGTTTATAAAGATTGCAATGTCTATACAATTAAATGTAAAAATCCTTCAAGAGCATTTTTATCTTTTATGGGGACCAATTTGTCTTTACGATTGTTTATAGGGACTGTAATGTCTATCCAATTAAATGTAAAAGTCTTTCAGGGGCAATTTTATCTTTTACAATGACTAATTTGTCTTTATGATTGTTTATAGGGACTGTAATGTGTACACAATTTAATGTAAAATTTTTTCAGGGGCAATTTTGTCTTTTGTATGGACTAATTTGTCTTTATAACTGTTTATAAGGAATTCAATGTTTACATAATTATATGAGATGGAATATTCTGGAAATATTCCATTAACTTTGGATAGAAATTTAACTCAGGGATGATAATTGAGTTTTTATGAGTTTTCAGAGACTTGTACGTCTGTCCCAATTTTAATAGAAACTTATATGGGTTTTCCCATGTTTGTAGGGACTTAAATGTCTTTAACCCTTAGTTTTTTTGTCCTTTTATAAAAGTCAACAAGAGTGTCAATGACATTTTAATCACTCATGGAGTCTATAGAAGGGACCTATATGATAGGATCTATGTAGCAAAGCTCACCTATCCAAACTCGACTTACAATCACACACAGTAAAGATACATTAGAAATTAGAACTTAAAGCCCATGTTTGGTTTGAGAATTAAATTATTCTGATGTTTATGATTATTCTAATATAAATAAGGTTAAAATAATTTTGTGTTTGGTTGTGTTTTGAATTATTTTCGTTGAAAAACGTAAGAATAAATTTTTTTATTGTTTGGATAAAATGTGAATAAAGTATGGATAAGGATTTATAAAAGATAAAAAAGTAATGATAGTTGATTTGACAGGTGATTTATAAGAGATAATGACAGTTGATTTGACAGTAGACCCACTTATTCTTTGAGTGGAATAACCTAGAATAACTTTAATTCCATAAGTTAGTTAGAATCTCTATACCACTTTATACTAGTTTATTCTGACATACCTATATCATGTTATACCACTCATTCAAACACATTTTTTTGCTTTATCCTTCCCTATACCACTTTATACTCATTTTATTCCCCAACCAAACATGGGCAAAGTGTTTTTTTTAAACAGTATTACATGTAGAAAAAGATGAAAAGTTCAACCCACAGTACTATCATCAGCATCTGACCATTCAACAATTCACACATTGGCATACAACTCACACTGCTGATTAACTCTTTCTTGATACTCTCATATGAAATCACATTACATTATTCAAAACATGAATGGTATTAGGCATCGTCTCAAGGCAAGTATATAGATACAGACCACATTTATTTCACCAACTTCTTGCTTTGCAGTCTTGAAACATTTCCAGATCTCAATGCCGCAAACTGATATGTAGTCTGAGTTTCACTGACTGATTGACAGACACTTTTATCCTTGTTCTTGAAAGACTGATCAAAATGCATGGATTTCCGCTGCAGTATCTGGAAGAGTGAGGAATCCTGTGTCACGTCCGACCCTGGCTTTGATTCTTGACCTGTTGGTGTTGATTGAGAATTGCTATATTTCGCTGATCTGTTCCTTGCTTGATGGTTTTCCTTGTGCTCCTGTAGATTATAAGAATGCAACAGAAAATGAGGATGTTATTGAAGTGATATTACAAAAAGATTAGCAACTGAGAAGAGAAGTGGAAGAAATGACAATTCTTGCACAAGGTAACAATCTTGCTGAAATTATTAGGTAGTCAATTTCCAATCATCAGGGAGTGATATTTCAGGGAGTGATAAAGTTTTGGGTATAAAGTTATACAACAATCATCAGGGAGTGATATTTCAGAGAAAATTAAGTCAGATTCGAGGGTGTCCCTATTCAGATGTATGCTTGCTCCATTCAACAATTTCAATAGCAGAAAAGCATTGGACAAGCTATCTAAAGTTTTGATACCCAAAAAGTGAAACACATGACTTGTCATCCTAAGCATTTAATCATATTATATTTTTCATTTCAAGTGTAATAAAAAAATCAAAAGCAAACAGTGACTATTGATAAGTTATGATATAATAAAAATATCTGCTTTTGTTAAACATGTTTACCTTATCCACAAGAGTTTCAGATGTTGACATGCTGCTTCTGCTATTGCTATCATCACGACCAAAGATGAATGATTTGACAAGGCCTGACCCTTGCTTGTGGGATGATGGTACAGAATTACTTGACATACGACCCAGAAAGGAAGACTGCAGAGTAATACAGAAACAGTTAATAAGGTAGCATGTTCTACATACAGATTTACCTAACGAAATTAAATCTCATATTGAACTCTGTTTCCAATTGCATACAGGTTTAGGTAAATTAAGTAATAGTAACTCAATAATTCAATGCTATGATATTAGAAAAAGTATACTAAAATAATTTTGTTTTCTGCAGATAAATAATAAGCTTTCTAAAAAAAAATATGATGAATTCCAGAAAGCTTAAATATCTGCATTTTATCAGTACTTATATGACATAATAATATGATCTATCACAAAAATTCATGGATATGTTACTTAGTTATTTAAGAGGATCCCCCCATGATAACTAATTCTAAAAAAACTTGAGCATAATTGTAAAGCATGAGGATTAAATCTTCTATCCATATAATTAATACAATGAAGAGTTTGAAGGTTAATTAGAACTTTCTCCACAATGCGAACCTATTTCTCATTTGGTAGGGAAGAAGATGCCAAACCTCTGATGATCTCCAATCTCCATACATAATACTTTGACTCGTACAGTTAGATTACTATAAATTACCAATTGTTCCTTGATGGAAAGAACTGAGGTGCTTGACAAGATCACCATTTGCTCTTTTCTTTTGATCAATTACTAGGACAAGCATATGACAAATCAAGCATCATTGAGTTTATTTTTTTCTTTTTCCGGAGGCAGATTGAAGATAAATCATGTTGCAGCGATGACAGATGAACTAGCCCATGATGAATCAAGGAAAAACTTCAGTGAACAGGCTGGGAAAAATCACCAACATCTAGAAACCATTGTGAAGCTAAATGAAAACTTAAAGCTGAAATTCGTTGCACTATGCAAGTCAAACAGATTTAACAGTTCAACTAAATTCCTGATGAATCATGCTAATAAATTTCAGTAAAACATTATTTTCTAATATCTAAACTAGACATAATTTATCATATGCTCTCTTCGGCCCAAAATATAACTTTGGTTATTGAAATCTTGACATCACAAACATTCTCTTATGTTCATTGGCTGTATATCATTTACCTTTGAAGATGTATTCCTGTTTCTTCCAGAAAGCAACATGTCAAGGGTTGCTGCAAACATCAAATGAACGAGATAAGATACAGCAAATAAAAAGGAAGAAGATGAAAAGAAATCTCCAGGGAGAAGTTATACATGCTGTTGGTTTTGGTCTTTTCTTGGTGTCAGGTGCGATATTTAACTTCTTTATGAGACCAAAAACCTCCCTGGAACTTTCATCCTCCAATGGAGATATGAGTGAGTTTGAGTCCCCCTGATTGAATCAAATCAGCTAATAACTAAAACAATTATACAAGCTTAATGCAATAATATGATGCAACCCTCATAAGAGCAAAAAGACATACATTGTGCTCTAGCAGCCGCTGGCGATATAGCATCTGCTCTGTTTCCTCATCATCAGACGAAACAAAAGCATCCTCCTTGTCTGTGAACATCTGAGAAATCATTTGCTTTGCCTTCTTTGAATTTTTCCTGACTGCATCCATAGAATGTACAACCTCAGTTATCACTTCAATAGAATCCTTGCCAAATTCTTCATCATCCTCTTCATCAGAAAGCAGTGTTGTATCTCTTTGTTTATGGCCACATTTCAGTCTCTGCAGAACATCATCTGTAGCTGCTGCATCCTGTTGCTCGAGCCACTTTTGATGAAGTTCATTGCGTTTCTCATGATCTACAGGCATCTCTTTGTATCCCGTTGCAATTAAATCATTTAATCCCTCAGATCCTTCACTTTCCTCATTTTCTTCATTTTCTTGAAACCTTGATAAGTCATGGTCACTATCATCTTCTTCTTCGGCCTCTTCATCTAGAAAATCCTTCACAAAATGATCGGTAAGATATGGATCTTTATTGACAGATTTGCGTGAACAAGGATCAACATTCTCCTTATCATCATACTCCTCATCTGATGAGCTGGGACAAAAATAATCGAAAAGGAATCAGTTGTCAACATAGGAAGTCTAGATAACCTAGAAGGAAGAGGAAAAATAAATTCCTAAGCAAAAAGCAATCAATGCCCCCTTTCAGGTTCTCCATTAGCTCAAATCATGTCATGTATGAGATTGCAATTTGTTTGTGTCTTAGTGGTTTTATAATTTCAGTAATGGATTAGGCAATCTGTTCCATCATTTAAACTTCCACATCTTGTTATTTTACATTTAAGCACACATTATGTCAATTGATCATTGCATTCCTCAGCATCTAAATGTGCATGATTCAAACCCTAGACAGATTAATTTAGAACTAAATTAGTTGACTGGTTTCCGCCTCCAATTATAGGCCTCAATTTTTATGTTGATAGAACTTCAAGAAAAAAACCCCAGCTGGAGGGGGTTACTTTTTGAGATCACTCTGCAAATATCACTCTAGGTTTATATGGCTTGCCAATTTAGCTTGTGATCGTCAATTCATTGAAGTATATAATAATATACATTGAACAAGGAATATCTTCCACTTATTGGACTGAATAGAGAGATTTCTGTATTATTGTTGTTGTCGTTTCTCAAGTAAGGGGTAAGGCATGATACATCCCACACATATAATCTTCACCAATAATAAACTGGCCCAACCCACAAGGTGGCTTTATAAAAAATAAAAATAAAAAGTAGAGATTCTTGACCACTAACAATCCCCAATTCAGTTTGGTTCCAAGCAATAAATTGTCTCCACGATGAATACCCCTAATTAACACCTTCCAACTCATCTAGATACTTCTCCAAGTATAGAAGAGCAGAAGCTGCTCCTTGGTTCCATAGCATAGACCCCCTTCATATCTCCACCCCCCCCCCCCCAACCCAGCGACTGGCCAACGATGTCATTTCTCCCACATGTCTATCGGTTAGCCTCCCGTAAATCTGGAACAAATTGGTAAAGAGCTAACATGGATTGACAGCTGGTTGCAAAATTATGTCACACTAGTTCTGGAGTCTTTTTAATTCTTCAATATGTGCCTGCTATCTGACAGTGAAAACTTTTCAATCAAATAAGACTAGTTAATTCTGTTTTTATACTCTTTATGTTCTTAATTAAGGCCCAAAAGGAATTTAGCTTGAAACTAATATTCAACGATTCTGATATAAAACATCACATGTTATGCATCCTCATAAACAATTGTGCATGACCAGTTAAGAGAAAAGGCAAAATATTCCAAGAAAGAGTCAAACTTACTCGTCATCTGAAGAGGTAAGATTTAAATCTCTAGCAGGAAAGGATGGAGAATCTTTTTGAAAGATATCAGTATGGTCCTCTATGGGACCATCTTCTGCAGTATTAACTTGGGATTCGCATGAGATGTCCTGCAATAAAGACATGAAAATGACAAATCTATAATACCTGTTGTTCAAATAACATACAAGGAATTGAGGAAACCCAAAATCTAAAATGACTGAGGCACTGACCTCAAGGTCTCTAGCCTGTGCTTCACTAGGCTTGTCAACTAAAGGCTGCAACAGGTTTCATGGGAAAAAAAATTATTTGCTATAAAAACCAAACAGAAAAAATTGGTGGTCTGTATAGTAAATCTACAAGAAACAAAGCTATAAATCACAGGGAGATAAACAACTACAATGGACTATCTTCTCAGTAGAAGACAAATTCACCATTAACTTCCACATAAGAGAAAGCATAATTACAACAGTAAATGATCAAAATCCTAGATGATTTACCTTATTATTAAGAACTGCTTCGCGAGAAGGCAAAAAATCTTCACTATCATCAGAATTCTCTATATTGGAATCGTCCAATTTGAGACCCCTGTCACCTTCAACACGCAAATCTCCTTCCTGAAAATTAACAAAGAAAAAACATCAATGCATACAATAACTTGATGCAAGAAGAGAATTTTCAATGCTGGACAAGTCAATGAGAGCACCCTACCACCATATTATTTTCCACAACACTCCCAATTACATTTCTATGAGAAGTATCCATCATAGTATCATCATCAGCGTCATAATCAAGAGAGTTTGAACCATCAAAAGTGCTCACACTACAACAAAACATCCAATTCCATGTTGTAAGACAATAACAATGGCCCTACAAAGAAATCAAATTCTGGATTCAAGAAAAACAAAGAATTGAAACTCACGATTTCATGACCTCTAGCTTCCGTTGCCGGATCTTCTGCAAGACAGAAGATATCGGCTTTTGAACAACCGGTCTGGCACTAAATGATACATCCCTGGTTTCTATATCAAATTAAATAAAACATAACAAACCAATGAATTCATCTTATTTTTGTTCAAACATTCAACAAAAAAAAAACTTACAACCCAACAAAGCGCATCAATACCTCTCAACAACCTCTGAGAGTCGGCGTGGATCTGCACGAGGTACTGCTTCCTCTCCTATTTTTTATGGTTAAAATAAAAGGATCAATATTTATGAACAAATTTTAAAGACCCAATGTACAAAAAGAAAAATATTTGACCTTCTCAAGCTGTCTTTTATTCGGAGCAGATGCCTTGGTCTTCCTCTCTTCGTCCCTCCGGTCCTTCTTTTTCTTCTTAAGCGGCTCCTCCGCTCCTCCGAGACTCAACCTCTTCCGCGCTGATCGTGAACCGCCCGATCCATTGATGAAGACCTCTTCCCTTCCTGGGTCTTCCAAACCATCTCCACCAAGGTTCGACGGCATCCCATCGTCCGAACCCTCGGATCCGAACAAAGGACGGATTGTGTCCGTCGATTCACCCTGATCTGAGTGTTCCTGAGCCTCTGGGAGGAGATCTGGCTCAGCGAGGAGAGGATCCGAGTTGGGGAGAGACGGCGCTTCAGAAACCCTAGACAATCTTTTCAGGCGTCTGAGCTTCGATTGGGGGATGGGCGTGGATGCGTCGTTCTCAGGGGGTGAGAATAGGGTTTCATCTTCGCTATCCATCGAAGGAAGATTTTGGGAGAAATTGAAACTGAAGCGGGCGATTATAAGGGTTTGGGGAGGGAGAGAAAAAATGGTTGTGAGCGGGATGTAAAACTAAAATTGAGTCGGTTTTGGCGCGACATTTCGAATTGGTGAGTGGTTTGGAAAACCCCGCTAGATTTTTATATAGGAAAATGTTAGAGGCGTTAGACGCGTTTGGTTGCGCAATTGTAAAATTGATTTTGTAAAAATCTGCGATTGTAAAATTGATTCTATAGGAAACTCACTTTTTAACTTTTTAAATCGTAACTTTTAGACATTATTTATCTGCAATCGCTGGATTTAAAACTGCAATTGTAAAAATATTTGGTTGCACGATTATAAACAGGGTTTCCTGCAATCGCAAACGCTGCGCAATCGCTTAACCAAACACACACAGTCGGTTTGTATAACAGGTTGAATTTGTTATGCCATAACAGTGAACTAGGCCCATCAACAGGTTAGGTCCAAACTTGGGCCTGACCCAACCCAATTACATATGTAATTTATCTGACCCGATAGACCCGAACATAAAATTGAATCGGATCCAGGTCCACCCCAACCTAATTCATACTTGCAAGAATTTGGTTATTTAATATATAATAGAGTTAGTAATGTAATGTGCTTGTATAACTTTGGTTAACTTATTTCAGTGTTTTAAACATTTAACTTTTGAATTTATATAATTTGTTCGGTTTGTTGCATAATTTATTTTGGGTGTTGTTGTAACTTGTAAGACTTTTAAAAGTTGATTTGATTTTTATGTGTTTGCGTTAATTTGTTTAAATGGTTCGATCTAAGCCTGTCAGTGGATCGATCTAGGCATATACATATTATTTTCATTTACATTCTTTGACCTCTCCACGTCCATCCTCTCCTGGTCCAACCTAAAACAGTCAATGGGTTGACCCGTACTTGATAAAAGGTGTAAAGTACTAGACCCAAAAGACCCAAGACCCAATATGAACTCGACCCGAAGGATTTGATAATCAAAACAGCTCAGGTCTGAGTCCATCCTGACCCAACCTATTAACAGGCCTACAGTAAACCACATATTGAATTTTTTTTTAAGAAACAGTAGACAATTGCTACCTCGATTATATTAAAATTGAAGTTACGAAGGCTAAAATTGATAATAGGAAGAGGAAGAAAGCAAATATAAACCAGAAATGAATAAAACACATCCCACTGCACGTTATGGCACTGGGTAGAAGAGGTTTTTTTTCCTATGACCACATTAGAGCTCTCACTATCAGGCCATGATTTTTAAGGAACTATGAATGAATCGATATTCTTGGTGCCCACTAAGCCTCGCTCATAGTCTTTCATGAAGCCTTCAATCTATATTAGAGCACCTCCAACACTGCTCACCATAACCATTTTTTTCTCAAATTGGGGAGCATAACCTTATTTTTCTTCTCCAACAGCTGAAACTGCTTCTCTATTGTGCAGGAGATGTATTTAGCTCTTCAGAGGGGGCGAGCATTCTATGCTCTCTACAATCTATTCTTTCTCTTGCTCTCTCTCTCTCTTTTAAACAATAACGGTAATATTACTGTTGAAAAAATTGATTTTGAATTTAAATTCAAGAAGAAACTGTGGTCTTTATTTGCCTATCTTTCTATCCTTTGTTTATCTCTCTCCCACTCTTTGTTTTATTTTCCATGATTGAGAAAGATAAAAGCTGAAGTTGAGATATGCATGTGTTGAATTTGAACTTTAGGTATATCATTGTTGTTTTTTTTTCTTTCTTCTTTAGATGAGTTTAGTATGTTTTGCCATTGATGGAGTTTTTCATTTGTCTGAACTTGAAGTGTACATATATGTTGAAATGCCAAAATGAGTGCTATTCATATATTTGTATTGGATTTCTTTCAAATCAGTTTGAACATGAGGTTTACATGTATGTTGAAATGCCAAAATGAGTGTTATTCATATATTTGTATTGGATTTGTTTGGGTCAGTATGCATGTTATATGTTAAAATCGGCTTACCGATTGTGCTTCTCCTTAATCTACAACAATACATTGGGCTATGTATATGTATAGTGTAGTAATTGTGTGCTTACAGTTCTATATATGTTGTATGCTTGTTGAATTTTGGGTTGTTCTGCCAATTGATTGGGATTATATGTTTACATATGGATATAAAAGTAGATGAATTGTTTTGATTATGCATATTGTTTTGTTAAATTTTGGGTTATTATGTAATTTTTTCCATGTTTGTCAGGTAGATGGATATTGCACTAATCGATCTTCTCTGTGAAGGGTCTAATCTTGAGGGTGAATTTAATATGGAATCACTGGATGAGGGGGGTGAAGCTTCTCAAGTTTTGAAGTAGGATCTAATCTACCACCAAAAATCACAACGAGGTAGCAATTTCACCTTTCAAAGAAGATTTTCTTATTGTTTTGACATGGTTCAATATTAATTTGGATGCAATGTAAGGGAATCAGCAAAAACACAAGGCATATTGGTTACGAGTGTGAGAGTATTTCCACAAGTACAAAAGCTTTATATTAGATCGTAGTCAAAATTCTCTATTACATCGTTGGTTAACGATTCAACTCGGCATGAATACGCTTTGTGGGAGTTTTGCTCAAATTAAATCGAGGAATCAACGTGGTGTGAATGAAAGAGGCGGTGTATTATAATTAGCACAACTAACTATGCATTTCTACTTATTGTTATTTTTCATGATCACTAGTGTTTTTTTTTTCAAATTTCAGATTGAGCAAGCAAATCTCATGTTTCAGTTGCTGCACAAAACATTATTTGCATTTGAACATATTGCTGGAATGAGTTGAGGTACCAGCTAAAATGAATGGAGAATGGTTTGAAAAAGAAATAAAAAATGTAAAAGTGTAACACCAATGAGTTCTTCTCCTTCTACTCCAGAATTGATAAACCTGAGAGATGATGATGACTCACATGATATCATTGTGGATTGGGAAAAACCACCAAGTAGGAAGGCTGAAAAGATTTGTTTAAGTAAACAAAAGGGCAAATATGGTGAAATTGATTATACAGGTTCATATCTTGCAATTCTATTGCATGAGATGAAAGAAGGCAAACCAATGAACGAGAAGAAAATGGAAATGTATTAAAAAACATAACTCCAAGATGAAGAACGACTAGCTCATGAGAAAGAATAGCTTGCTCTTGAACAAGAAAGGCATCAAATGAAATAATTGAAAGAGGAGGAGAGAATAATGATGATGGATACGAGTGGAATGCCTCCACTATAAGGCACAAGCAGAATATTATAATCATCGCCGGATGGAAATCCTTGGAAGAGAATGTAACCCTAGTCAAAAGTGATGGTTGGAGAGTTTTTGTATTTTTATGTTTTTATTAGAGCAATGTTTGAGAAAGATGCTTGAAACAAATCATGAATTTTATTTGAGTTAACATCATCAAATTACATTCTCAAAAAAACAACAACAAACATGAAAGATACATTTAACTTCCACAAATAAACATATCATTAATTCTCCATGTAGTTGCCACAAGTGCTCGACTAAGTCCACTTGGAGTTGAGAATGTGTTTTCCTATTTTTGATGCGATGATGACATTGAATGAATTCAATAAGTTCTAATGTATGATCATGTGACACTGATGAAGGAGGACTTTCACCCACAACATCATAATTGAAATATACTCCATTGACATCATGTTCATCCTTATGAATGATCGTTATACAGTATTACTCATGCTTTTATAATATCTTTAATTTAAGTGTTTCACATTCTCAAAAATGTGTTGGTCCACTTACAATTGCAAAATGAGCTTGGAGCACATCAATTGCTCGTTCTACATCTTTTCTAGCTAATTATTGAGCTGTAGCAAAAAAAATGTGCTTTGTTTCCTCGTGGAAATGGAATTGTTTAACAAATATTGACCATTGCAGATATATACCACCAACAAGATAATATCTCATTGTATAGCTATTGCTATTGTTTTCAACTCATCATCATAGTCAAAATAATTAAGAAGCATTTGAACTACACGATTGTGAGCCATGAAAGATAAAATGAGAATACAGTTGAGAGAAAAGTGAGTTGAGATGGATGGAAATGAAAAATAGTCTCTATATAATGAATGTGCCATGTTAAAATATGACTATTGGAATTATGACCATTGAAAATAACATTGTTGAGAATATTCTCCAATTGAAATAAGATCAAATAATATTTATTTTTATATTATGTGATAGTTAGGTTGAATAACAAAAAATAGAGAGCTTTGCTAGAGACTCCATATGAAAAATGAACACCTAAAATAGAGTTGACACTTTTTTCACACCAATTTGATGAAAAAATAGATAGGGTTGTTGGAGATGCTCTTATGGCGGTTGTGTTGTAATCTTGAACCATACCATGGTATATTTAAATTTGTCAAAAACAATTTTAGGCGATTGGATAAAGTGATAGATGAATACAATATGTAACGCCCTAAGTTTACACAACAAGAAATTATCTATTTTATTCTTAAATGGACTCACGACTTTAAAAAACGTCTTGGTATATAAGAGTTGTACTTACATATAAGCACAAACAATCTCCTCTCATTAGACGATGTGGGATTAAACACCTCACCCTCACCCTCACCCAATTTATGAGCCTCTTGGGACTATTGAGTCTCCCCAAAATGGGCCGGGTGTCACACAATATCGTAAAAAGATGGTTTTTTTGGTGGGTGGGTGGGGGGAGGGGGGAGAGGGGTGCAACTCCGCACGCGGCTCCCAATCGTTTTGATTTTTTCTTTCTAATAAAGTATACATTCTTATGAAAAATGAAATATATACCTAGATAAATAATATATATTTTCTCTAAAAATTGAAAAAAAAAATTAATACATTGCACTAGTCAAATATATATATATCATACTAGAACAATTTTATAGGCAGAATATCATCTCTAAGTTTAAGGTCTCATATTCATTTATAATGATATTCCTTTGGGTTCATTAGAACATACAAAAGACTTAATTGAAATTAAATAGTAAAATATATATATATTTATGTATCATATGTGAATAATTTGAGTAATTAAACTTTTTACTTGACCAAGATCGATCATCCTCTATTTTTTTTTCAAATGTTTAAATCCATTTTTTGTGATTTGAAATTGATGAGTAGATTAAAAATCTTAAATCCCAACCAAAGTGCAGATTTTATGATTGCAATTAATTTTAGTTAAGTTTTTTTTATAATTTATACATGTTCTTAATTTTTATTTTAGATGTGTTTCAAACATCAATACATCACATAGTTTCTGAAAATCTCAACATTGAGTTTTACAAGAAGAGTAATGGAACACACTAAAATTGTAAAACCTTAATTTATGTTGTAGAAATAGCTAGGTTAGTTGTTGCATTTGCTAACTAGTGTATAATCATTTCCAATTTTCATTACCGACATTATCAATGCATGGTATTTTACATTCAAATGAAACAATCATCCAAATCTAGTTCAAACTATTTATTGAATATATAAACCATTTTTTATAAGTTGATTTGAATTACAATGAGTTCATTGTCTTCTAATTATATCTTATCTAGGATGTGATGTATTGAATTGATCAAACTCACCATGACCATCACTTAGAGTACTATTAGAACTGTAAAGTTTCGGCATTGAAGTCATTTTATTGTCACGAGATACAATTTGGATTTGAGCAAGAAAAAAACACAATTGCTAACAAATTCTAAAGGAATTCTTATTTGGTTGATAAGCATATAAAGCAAGTCATGATTATATACATTAAGAAAATAAATGAACATTTACCGAGCAAAAAAAAACACCAGCGAAAATGACAAAATACTCTCCATTATAGTCTTTCTAATAATAAGCTTTTACAAGGCAAATAAAATATGATAGCAACACTTAATCCGTTAGAAAAAAAATAATATCAGTATATACTTATAGAAATCTCGTCAATACAAGCTTGGATGGATGACACGTGTCCATCAATGAGCATTTATGTGATCTTCATATTATAATATTTTAACTGTTTGATGGACACGTGCAACCATCCAATTAAGCATGTATTGATGGTGATTTCTATCAATACGTACACATATGAAAATCAGAAGAAGGGACTACGGTGGGGGATGCCCTTGCGCCTATGACGGCGCCGAGTGGTGGTCCCAGAACCAGCCACCCCGCCGGTGACCGTGCCCTCCGGTACCATGATAGCAACTTCACTGCCATTTTCATTGTTGGAGGTTGAAGCATTGTCTCCATTTGATGTTAAGTTTTGTGCCTCCACATCCAAAGGTGGCAGGAAGTTCCAGTCCTTGATGAACTTCATGAGGCTCCCATCAGTGTCTTCTATGAATTCCACCTAAAATTAATTAAACAAAAGCACAAAACAGAATCTTTACATGTATTAATACAAAAAAGTCCCAATAAAAAATAATTAACCTTGAATTTCTAACCTTGCAACCCAAAGAGCAGAATCTATTGGGGAGTTGTATGCTTTTGTCACATTGGTGACAATTGGTTCCAAGGTCCTTAGATGGACCAACCTTACTCCTCCTACTTGTTATGTATACAACTTTGGCTTTGTTTGCCATATAAGTCTGATTAAACAAACACACCAATAGATAGTGAATCTTTTATGATTTATTGAAATCAAAACTCACGTTAGTATTTTTTTTATTACCTGAATTTGTTCACATTTGAACAATTTCTGCAAGTCCACGAGCTTGACCACATTGTTGTAGACATACCTCCGGATCTGAGATTGGAAAACAGAAATCCAAACTCAATAAAATCAAACATGATATACCCAAATAAAAAAATGAAGGATCACAAAACCTGTATGTTTCGATGAAGCTTGTGGAGTCGGAGGCATTCAGAGCAAAGAGGGATGCAGCAATCCAAGCAAAAGAACTTCACTATGTTATCCTCATTGGATGGGTGTTGTTCACTGCTCTTAAAGAATCTCTTCTCCTTGAGAAGCTTTGGAAGCCATGCTGGGCTCTCACTCTCCATTTCTTCTATTGATAAATATTTAGAGAGAGAGAGAGAGAGAGAGAGAGATAAAGACTAAAGCACATAGAATGATGAGAATAGTATTGAAGACTACCTGGGCTTTTATAGAGAGTGAAACACTAGATGTTAAAAAATGTGTTTGAATTTCAAACAAAATTTCAAGGTGACTTTGCACATCTGTCATGCCATGCAAATTAGGGTTTCCTAATAGGGGTTGGGGTCACATGACTCGCACATTGGGTGGGGTCGCCACGTAGTTAAAAGTTTTCTAATTGGATTCTCCACCTTTTCAAAGAAAAAGAAAGTGTATTATGAGCTTGTAATCTGAAATAGTTAATGCAAGGGATGTCATATTTACTTTTTGAGATATGAATATTCTTTACTATATTCGGATGCGAAGTATGAGAAGTTAATCATAAAGATATATAAAAAGGAATTCAACCAAAAAATAGATTTGATTTTTTGACAGAAATCTTAGAGATGAAATCCCATCATGTGATATCTTATTTTTAAATCTTTATATCAAAATTGATGTCACTTAATTTGCTACCTAGTAGGTACTATTTTGTATTAAAAATATTGGAATATATTTGTATTATTATTTTAATGTTGAATGACATATAATATATGATTAATGCATTTTATTAGAATTTTGTAATTATAATTGTTTATTTGGTGTGGTTTTTTGCAAATATACATTCGAGAGCATGATATTTATTTTTATATTATTGTAATCAACTTATTTATTTTTATATCATTGAAAAGTTTAAAATTTGCATATTTATCATTTCAATAGTGTCCTCATCTTTTTCTAAATACATTTATAATTAGCACCCTTAAGTCATGAACAAAGACTAAAATACATTTTTTTATTTTTTTTATTTTGATAAATATAGATTTTAATATATTTACTCTCAAAAATAATAAATATATAATATTTCACATGGTTATAGCATCTTTAAATTTTAAAGTGAAGATGACTTGGTCACGGTCATATCGAGTGGGCCATCGATCATTGATGATCACATTTTGTGCTTTGAACATTGGAAATACGATTTTTTTAAAATACGGTAGGCATTTATCTTCAAATTCAAAACCGAAAGACAAATAGGGAAATATAAATAAAGAAAGTAAAAAATAAAAACTGAGAATGTCGAGTAAAAGAGAGTTCTACAAAGGAAACTAAAATCATTAACTCACTCCCCCACAATACTATGGACATAGCACCCACACAAAATCTCTCTCGATCCTATATACATCTATTGGTGTTTACCTCTAAAAATAGAGTTATTCTGTGTTCGTCAAATTGACCAAATCATTGTCGGGACAAAGATTTGTGAGACCTTTGCACGCACACTCCTATCACCCGCACTCCTTGGTGATGAGTTTGTCTTAGCCATGAACTTTTTCAAAATCACCCCAATTTGGATATGGTTTTCTAACTTACCACTGGAATACTTGGTTGCTTAATGAGGGAGGCAATTTAAAATGATGTCAAGAGAAAATCATGACTTTTGTTAGATACAATGCTAGAAAGAGAGATGAAAAATTATAACGTCATGGTTTTTCTGGATCCTCCAAACATTGGAAGAAAGGAGAGCAACCCTACGTTATATACATGGTTGTATTTGCTTCTTCTTCTTCTTTTATTGTCAAAGAGTTGGTTATGATAAAATTAATTTTCTTTTTTGTTTTGATTTTAGTTGATTTTGTTATATGGATGTAATATATGAGAAAGTATTTGCAATATTTTTCATGTATATAATGAAATTGAGCCAGCCCCGTTTGAAACCAATTTTGAAAATCCATTTGTTCATAATCAATAAATATTATTTTTGGTTGAAAATT
Source organism: Acorus calamus (assembly GCA_030737845.1). Classification (NCBI taxonomy): domain Eukaryota; kingdom Viridiplantae; phylum Streptophyta; class Magnoliopsida; order Acorales; family Acoraceae; genus Acorus; species Acorus calamus. The sequence goes on along the minus strand of CM060876.1, from coordinate 8,925,763 downwards.
ATCTTAGGCTCTGTTTGGCGAGGCTTCGATTGACTCCACGTTCGACAACACCATACAAAATGACATGGTGGCCAGGTAACCGTTATTTAAAAGAGTTCGAAAATGCGAAAAAAAATACATGCACTGCGACAGATTGCGTAAAACACCACCATCCTCTTTTTTGTTTGGTTAACACAGCGAGTCTGTCAACATTCTTCAACACCACCGCCAAAGGAACCCCTCGCCAAACGGAACCTTAGTTTATTTATACAATGTATATTTAGCTATTGCTTAACTTATCATATGTGAGTTATCCAAAATATCAATGGCCTCTTTTTTTCTTTTTTCTTTTTTTTAAAAGGCATCATTCTATCCAATTAGTCTCTCTAGATTGAAAAGAAAATGAAAAAAAAAACTTCTTTCAATCTCTTCGTATATTATTTACACATACATTAATGTTACTTTCTCCATATCCAATAACAAACACCCCTCAAGTGATGAAAAAATGCAACCTTAGATCTCAATCTATAGAGAGAGATTATGGAAAATGAATGAATGAATTAATTAAAGTGTAAATTTAAGGCCTCATTTGGATCTGCATTTGAAAAGCTAAAGATTCCCAAACACGAATCCAAAGACATTTTCAACGTTTAGCTTTTTAAACCACCATCTTACTTTTTCAAACTAAAAAATATAGTGATTAAAAAGCTAACTAACAAAACAACGCTTTTCAAAAACTTAGTTTAAAATGTAAGATTTTAAAAATATGAAAGTTTTAATTGCACATCCAAACGCAACTTAAGAGTAACAATAACTGAAACTAAATTGTCCTTGCCTTACATGGTAGCAAAAGAATGAGGAGAAATTACTTGAGGGGAATGAACTAAATGAGATGAGAAGAAATTAATGTTTAAATTCGCGATCGATGTAGCGATATATCGATAGCTATTTGAATCCATTTTTTTAGGGTTTGGATAGAGTTAGGTCAAATTGACACTCATGTATAACTGATATTTCATTTCTTTTAATCTCAAAATTGTATCATTGAGGAAAAAACACATGTCATTTAAAAGAAACATGTGAGCTTTTGTTACATAGCAATATTGATATGTAATTTTCTCAAAATTACTAGAATCCATATAGCATTCAAATTTTCGGATTAATGTTTTTGGGCCCTTTTTGATATATAAGAATATTATTATTTAAAACATTGAAAGCAATGAAAAATTTCTATAATAGTTTGGCTTTATATTGATGGAAACTTTGTAATATTCTATAAGGATATCATGTATTAAAAGATAAAATTGTAAGAGTAGGATAGAAAAAAATAAAGTTGGTCAATACAAAATTCAAAAAGCTAAAAAAAAAGGTGCTTTTACATTTGTTTTTGAAGAAAATGTGCTTTTAAATTTTACATCTTTTTGTAAAAAAAGCTGACTTTTAGGATGATCGACTAAAAAAAACGTTTGGAACCAATTATATGAAAAAAATCCAATTGTGCAAAAACATAATCTGTCTCAAGACTAGAACTAAATGGATGATACCTTAGGTTAATGATATAGTCAGGCATTTACGCAATCATTTTCATAGTCTCTATTTTTTGCTAACCTAATATATACTAGCTTATTGTATAATACATATTAGGTTAAGAAAAATGTAAAAAGACAAACAATTCACTCGGAGTATATATTTTATTTGTATAAAGGTATGTACTTAATATATAATAATAATATAAGTATATGCTTTAAAATGTAAAAAAAAAATGGATTACAAAAGGAGTGTAGTATTTGTTGTCCCTCGCATTTTTCTTGGAACCATGTGAGGGGTTCTCTCTTTGAGGTTCCTATAAAACTTTACATAACGCTAGGAACAATCTCTAAAATAACTTTGTGTAATATTTTATGCAACAAAGCATGATTTTTCTTAAAAATAAAATATATACTCACATAAATTATATTAATTTTATAAACTTAAAAAAACGTGTTTTGCAGCGACTAAGCATCTATACAGAAACAATACTAAAAATTCTTTGATAGGTGGAGCCATCAAATGGTGGTACACTAGCCATTCATACAACAATAATGATTTTTAAACCCTATGTTTTAGGTCCATTAAAAGCCCATATGGCTAATTCTTAATTTACCCTTTGATTTATTTTGCTTATTATGGTTGTCGATCCCTTTAATCTAGGAGACGGTTACTATTCCTCTTTCCACATTTACAACCGTCCGGGTTATATATGTAATTCACTGTTTTTTTGTATTCCTTCCATTTGAATGTTTTTTATATTCATAATCAATCATTCACTATATTTTTAAAACATCATTATTTTTTAAAAAAACCTAGCAGCAGATCGAATATTTTTTCGAAGGATTTTTAATGATTACATTGATTTCGAACGATTTGGATATCATTTTTCAATGTTCATCGATACAAGTTTAGCATATGTTATTCTTTTTGTTTACGAAGCTGCATTTTTAATTACTTCATTTACATATTTTATATTTTGTTGAATATGGTGTTTGAACAGAATTTTTAGAGTTCGCATGTTTTTTATTTTTAGATGATATCATCTATATTCATTTAAACAAATTTTTTTTCTTGAAATTTAGATTTATATCTAAATGTGTATTATCACTCATACATTATTTTTTTCGAATTTGCTTTGAAACTCAGATATGTTGATAAATGAAACTAATATTTATATGCACTATTTTTTAATCCCAAATTTTTTGAAGTCAGTTATATTTTAAATGTAACTGATTTTTTATGCATTATATTGTGAAAAATAGTTACATTTGTCAATGTATATGTATTTTATATGCATCATACTTTTCAAACAGTTACAATGTAACTGATCTTTATGTGTATTATTTTTTAAAAAATCAGTTACATTTAAAAATGTAATTGATCTTTATATGTATACATTTTTAACATCAGTTACATTTCAAAATGTGTTTGAGCTTTATATGATCTTAATGTATCTATGACTATGAGTATTCTAATTTCATATTAGGATTTATGTTACATTTAGTTTTATAATTTGAATACAGAACTAAAACAACACTCTTATATAATTGCATTGTTAATATTTAAATGTACGTATCTTGATTTTTTTTAAAATGTAACTTAATTTTTCAAAAAATTTAATTTGATTTTCCAGAATATGTAACTGGATTACGAGGAGGTGGAGTCCGAAGGAGGGCTAGAAATGTAGTTGAACCCTCTTATATAATAGAGGGCGGTGAGAGGAATCTAATAATGGTGACGTCGGTCACCGGAGATGAGTAGGTCAGACGCAGGATGAGATTGGGGAGGAGGAAAACGTAGGGTATTAAAATTATTAAGAGAAGGGTAGTATTGTATTTTACTTTTTTAACTGTTTGAAAAAATCAACAACCAATGAGAGAATGACATATAATAGGACTTCGAGTCTTGCCGCCTGCTGATAGGGGAAGATTTGACCAAGGAAAAAAAAATTTACCCACAAAAAAAAGGACAGATTTGTTCCCACAATCGATACTTCACTATCGCTTTTTTTTTTTGTATCTGAAACACCTCACTGCATCGTGAAAAAAAAAGAACATCAACCACATGTTATCAATTAAGATACAATAATGTATTGAAAATCCAAATGAACAAATATGGTCTACATGCCACTGAGAACTGCACAAAAGATTCATAAAAGGTCTTCAAAATGCCAACAATAAACAATTAAATATTAATTAGCTATACATTATTTAAATCCATAAAAATAAAAATTGTTACCTTAAAAAAATGGGCTGAAATTCAAATTCAGATACACATGTTTTTGGATTTTGAATTAACAAATACATTAAAAATATGGGCTGGAATTTAAATTCAGATACAAGTGTATCTGGAATTTGAATTAACAAATACACATTCATATAAGTGAATATACATTGTATTTAAAAATCTTGAATCTGAATGAGTCGAATAATACTGATACAAAGCTAAAAAATATGATGAATGACACATTATACATAATTATACACAAAACATACAATCATAAACGATTGTATAGATCATACTTAGTACACAACAATGCATATAAATCAAGATATAAGCCATGTATCTGAACTTAAAATGAAATTTAAATTCAATACATATCAAACAAAGCTAAAAAATATAATCAAAATCAGAAAATCCAAAGAGTCAAAACTGAATCAGAAGAACCAAAACCTAATACATCTTATTTTGACAAAAAAAAAAACTATCAAACAAATCATTTCATTAGAACTCCAAAAACAATATCCAATTTTTTTTACCTACCAAGATCATAAAATATGTCCTTCCAAACTCACCGTCAATTGATCTTCATCCACAGAACTTCCAAAACCCATGACACAAGAAAAAATTGATCGTCAATTGATTTGTCCAAACTCACCGTCAATTAATCTTCAATTGGAAGGGATCACATAAAAAAAAATTTAAAGAACAAATGGGATCGATGCAATCATTTTAAATTGTAACCATCTCCTCAAAATATGGGGAGCAATAATAACAAAAATACAATACAAGGATATAATGTATATTGTACATGTGCCAACTCATGAGATTTTTGATGGGGCCTAAAATTTGGGGCTAAAAAATTATTGTTGTTTTTAAAATATATACATGTATTTTATTAAACAATTACGTGTTTTTTTATATAAAAAAAGCCCACAGAAGTAGAAAAATTATATATTCAGTCTCTTGTAGAGCCTCATTTACAGTTCACATCATTTTTTTAACAAAAAATTTACGTTCTTCTTCTATTAAAACATATTTTTTATATGAAATGAAATAACATTTATAGATTACATCATTTTTTTTATTTAAAATTTACGCTCTTCTTCTATTAAAACAAATTTGTTATATGAAATGAAGTATATATTAAGATACGATATACTTATTCTATTTAAAAAAATAAATTATTTTTTAATTCTTTTATATGAAAATGATAGAATCTCATCCATTTTACATTGTATGATAGATAACTCTGTATACACAAAACTATGGGGTCGGATCCCCTCAGAACCGACTATAATCAGTTCAGTCAGTAGCGTATAAAGATTGGACATGTGGCTGTCTAAAAAAAAAAAATAAGTTTCACAGGGTTGACGGACGTTAACACCTCATTTTGATTTCCCCCCCTTTTTTGGTTTCCCCCCATTTTACAATAGCCCCTGTCTCTCCCTCTCTCTATGGGCTTGATGCCTCCCTCTCTCTATGGGCTTTTTCCCTCCCTCTCCCCTGAAAAATGAAAAGACCAGGCCTCCATGGGCTTGATGCCTCCCTCTTTCCATGGGTTTTTCCTCTCCCTCTCCCCTGAAAAATGAAAAGAACAAGCCCTAACATCTCTTACCAAAAACCACGTAGATCCAACAAATACCAAAAGGAGGCCCAACGAAGAAACTGATTTTTCAGGTAAAGCCCAACAAAACTGCTTTTACAGATTTCCTATTTTGTGCATATCAAGATCTAATGTAAAGCCCAACAAATTTGATTTTCAGATTTTCTCTATTGTGCATTTCTGGATCCAATGTAAAGCCCAACAAAACATTAACCCCACAGTGAGTGTTCTATCTATCTTTATTTGGAGGGCTAAATGGAGTTTATAGGGTTTAGGGAGTTGAGAATATTGTTTGATCATATTTTTGTCAAGTATTATTATAAGTATGCAATTTGAATATGTGAATATATTTCATAGATCACAAATAAAAATTGATATATGTTGTATAATTCAGTTCATATCATGCAGTTTGATACAAATTATGTGTGTTTCAATTAAAAGATTATGCATTTCGAATCACTTATTGTATTTTTTATTTTAGGTTGTATAGTTTGATTCATAGGTTGTTGTAGTTTGATTCATCGGTTGTTGTAGTTCGATTAATAGGTTGTGCAGTTCGGTTCACATATACAACTTGGTTTGATTCATTGGTTGTTGTAGTTCGATTAAGTAGGTTGTGCAGTTCGGTTCACATGTACAACTTGGTTAAAATGTGAGAAGTTCATTTGAAGGGTTGTGTAGTTCATTTAATGTAATAAGGGGTTTAAATTTTTGTATTGGTTTTGCAATGTATTCAAAAGAGTGTATGTGTTAAATATATTTCGTTATTGTACTTGAAGGAGGATTAAATGAAGTTTATAGAGTTTTGGGAGGTGAGAATGTTATTTGATCATATATTGTGAAATATAATTCTAAGGTCCAATTTGAATATGTGAATTTTTTTCACAGACGAAAAAAAAAAACTCAAATGTCGTACAGTTCGGTTCATATTATGAAATTTGATTCAAATTATGTGTGGTTCAATTGAAAGATGGTGCAGTTCAATGCTTATGTTCTGCCCCTCAAAGATTATGTTATGCATTTCGATTCGGTTAATGTATTTTTGAGTTGCATATTGTATAGATCGAACTTCATAGGTTATGTAGTTCGATTAATAATTTGTGCAGTTTGGTTCACATGTATAGTTCGGTGCAAACGTGAGACCCTGATTTGATGGGTTGTGTAATTCAATTTATATGATTATCATGTCATGTTTTGGAAGGGGTTTAAATGTTTGAATTTGTTTTGCAATGTATTGAAAAGATATATGTATCATATATATTTTTTAAGTTGTGTAATTTAATGTTGTTCATATATTGATATATGTTTGTATTCTTTTCTCTTATTACTTCTACAGATTAATGAATGATGTCTGATTTCGTTGAAAAAACTATACTAACTCCTCGTAAGTTAGTTTTTGAAACATTGGATCCCAAAATAGGTATGGAGTTTGACTCAGTTGAAGAGGTAGATAGTTTTTATATTCAATACAGTAAGCAAGTTGGGTTCAGCATCCGAAAAAATTCAACCAAAATTGTAAATGCAATTATTCAAAGAAGACAATATATTTGCTCAAGAGAAGGCTTTCGGAAAGTTGATCGACTTGAGAAAAGAGTTCGGGTCCAACGTGCAGAAACAAGATGTGGATGCCATGCAGAGTTTACCATTCAACGCCAATTGAATGGAAAATATAAGGTTTCGAGATTTGAGTCAGCCCACACTCATGATGTGGTGAGCCCAAGTAAAGTTCAATTTTTAAAGTCGCATAAGTGTATAACTTCTTCTCAAGCCGCAGAAGCTAACATAGCATCAAGTTCAGGACTACCACCAAAAATGACAATGGAATTGATGGGTAGGCAAGCTGGTGGACGTGACAATCTTGGTTTCACGAATGTGGACTTGAAGAATTATTTGCGCACAAAGTGAAAGATTGCGATGAAGAGAGGGGATGCACATGTTGTGATGGAGTACTTTCAAACCATGCAAGAACGAAATCCATCATCTTATTATGCCATTCAACTCGATGATGAGGAACTGTTAATGAATATTTTTTGGGCGGACTCTAAAATGATGGTTGACTATGCACATTTTGGTGATGTTGTTTGCTTTGATACAACATACAAAACCAATAAAGAAGAACGACCATTTGGTTTATTTGTTGGTGTAAACCATCACAAGCAATCAATTGTGTTTGGTGCTGCTCTATTATATGATGAGACAATTCCCACATTCGAGTGGTTGTTCCATGTTTTTGTTAAAACAATGAATCAGAAGGAACCTATGGACTATTATTACTGACCAAGATGCAGCAATGGCGAGTGCAATAGCTTCAACTTTGCCAAATACATATCATCGGCTTTGTGTGTGGCACATGTATCAAAATGCTGCTATGAAGATTAATGATGTTTTTAGAAAAAATCCAGAATTTGTGAAGGACTTCAAAAGGTGTGTCTATGACTATGATAATGATGAAGAGTTTGAAGGGGCTTGGAAAAGAATGATTGAAAAATATGATCTTCATGAAAATAAATGGTTACAAAAGAGATTTGAGAGAAGAGAAAAGTGGGCTCTAGCATATGGAAGAAACACATTTTGTGCCGACATGTCCACCACCCAACGAAGTGAAAGCTTGAATGCGTTGGTTAAACAATATCTAACAATGGGACAGATTTGATGCGTTTCCTTGAACACTTTGATAGGTTGTTGGATGATCGACGCTATCAAAAGTTGGAAGCTGATTTCAAGATGAGTCAAAGCATCCCTTACATGCATCAGCAATGGAAGATATTGAAGCATGCAACATTAGTGTACACCCCTACTGTGTACAAGTTGTTTGAAAAACAAATGGTCCAGATTGTGGATCTTGATTTAGCAGTTGATCATGCTAAAGGAACAAAAACAGAATTTAAAATCACCGTTGAAGACACTAATCGTGAATGCAGAGTCTTGTATGACTCATCATCTTATGAACTTCTATGTAGTTGTCGAATGTTCGAATTTGTGGGATCCTTTGTAAACACAGTCTCAAAGTATTAGATCGCTTGAATGCCAAGAGTATCCCCGAGCGCTATATTCTGAAGCGATGGACTAAGAAAGCAAAGGAAGGGATCGTTTTTTATCATCGGGGGTGTGGATTACAGGTTGATCTACAACGGGATACATCAGCAAGATATAAAGAGTTATGTAGCATGGCTGTTCAGTTGGTGACAAAGGCAGCACCTTATGATAAAGCTACTCAGATGGTTTTTGGTACTCTTAAGAATGCAATAAAAGAAATTGATGATTGCTTGAAAGAGATGCATGTTGAAGATAAACAATGTGGAGTTGTTGAAGAAAATCCTACTGCTCATGATCATGCTGTGGAGGAAGAGTGCTTTAATGATAGAAGACTGAATAAGAAACTAGAAGCCATTCCGAAAGGTATCAAACAAAAGCTCAAAACAGATAGTCGTAAAAGGAGACATTTAGGTGCTCTTGAAAGAGCTGTTTCAAAAGTGAGAGCTTCTAAGGGTTCTCGTGCAAAACAATTAAATATCAAGGTATGTGTAGAAATTGTCATCTCTCAGGTTATTTTTATAAACAAAATGAATATTCCTAATGAACTTTCAGTTTTTTCATTAACACAATTGAACTGTGTGTATGTTTTAAAAATTTACAGTCCATTGATCAACAAAATCGAATACAATCATCGAATTACACCACCGATGTTCAGTGGCCATCCTTACAAATCATATCCAGGTGCTTACTAAAGTACGTATATGTATGTTATCATTTTTTCCATGTATTTAGTAATACATATATTAAACTTTGTAGGCATGTGAGCCTAGCTCGTCAGAACATCACAAGAACTCTCAGAAATTGCCCTATGTGTATTCCACCATAAACATGGAAGTTGAACCTCATTTTATGAGCACCGAAGAAACCATTTCAAGTTTTCCTCAATTGATTCAGGTAACAGAAACTATTAATGCAATTCAACATCTTCTCACAAAATTTAACGTAATATATTAACTCATTACTTTCTGTAGCCCAACATGTCAATGTCTGGGTATGTTGAATATTTCAACAGCAATCACCCATTAACCCAAATGAGTCAAGTATGATCACAATTCAAACTGTTCGAATATTACAAAGTGTCATCTTTTTTCAACAATACAATCTATGCTGTTTATATTATTTACAGGAGTCGGAAATAGTCATATCAATGCCACATGACCAGTCACAAAAAAAACTCAAATGTTGGATGAAGATGGAGTCTAGTTGAAATTATGGTTGTAATGATATACAATGCTGTAGTTACTGTTGTAAAGAGACTTGTACAAAAAATTTGTTACAATTGTAGTTGTAAAGAAATACTGTGTCTTTCACTTTCAAGTGGTTCAGTTCACTTACCAAATGCTTCAGTTTAATGAGTAGTGTTGTTTAATTCATCACTTGGTTCATTTCTATGTATTGCTATATTATTATTATTTGAAGAAGTTCAGTTCATTATTATTATTTCAAGAAGGCCAGTTCAATTAACAAATGCTTCAATTTGTTTAATGAGTAGTGTAGTTTGATTCATCACTTGTTTCATTTCGATGTAGTACTTACTGTGTTTTCATATTTTCAAAAGGTTCATTTCGATTAACAAATGTTGCAATTTGATTAACAAGTGATCCAGTTCGATTAACAAGTGCTTCAGTTCGTTTCATGAGTAGTGCAGTTTGATTCATCACTTGTTTCATTTCCTTGTAATACTTACTGTATTTTCATTATTTCAAAAGGTTCAGTTCGATTAACAAATGTTGCAGTTTGATTAACAAGTGCTCCAGTTCAATTAACAAATGCTTCAGTTTGTTTCATGAGTAGTGTAGTTTGATTCATCACTTGTTTCATTTCGATGTAGTACTTACTGTGTTTTCATATTTTCAAAAGGTTCATTTCGATTAACAAATGTTGCAATTTGATTAATAAGTGATCCAGTTCGATTAACAAGTGTTTCATTTCGTTTCATGAGTAGTGCAGTTTGATTCATCACTTGTTTCATTTCCTTGTAATACTTACCTTTTTTCATTATTTTAAAAGGTTCAGTTCGATTAACAAATGTTGCAGTTTGATTAACAAGTGCTCCAGTTCAATTAACAAATGCTTCAGTTTGTTTCATGAGTAGTGTAGTTTGATTCATCACTTGTTTCATTTCGATGTAGTATTTACTGTGTTTTCATATTTTCAAAAGGTTCATTTCGATTAACAAATGTTGCAATTTGATTAATAAGTGATCCAGTTCGATTAACAAGTGCTTCATTTTGTTTCATGAGTAGTGCAGTTTGATTCATCACTTGTTTCATTTCCTTGTAATACTTACTGTATTTTCATTATTTCAAAAGGTTCAGTACGATTAACAAATGTTGTAGTTTGATTAACAAGTGCTCCAGTTCAATTAACAAATGCTTCAGTTTGTTTCTTGAGTAGTGTAGTTTGATTCATCACTTGGTTCATTTCAATGTAGTATTGTATTTTCATTATTTTAAAAAGTTCAGTTCAATTAACAAATATTACAGTTTGATTAACAAGTGCTCCAGTTCGATTAACAAATGCTTCAGTTCGTTTCATGAGTTGTGCAGTTTGATTCATCACTTGGTTCATTTTTTTCTAGTACTTCATTTCATTATTTCAAAAAGGTAAAACATTCGATTAACAAGTGAGTTAGTTCAATTCATGAGTAGTGTAGTTTGATACTGGATCAGTTCGAATCTAACAGCAATTCATTTCAGTTAATGAGTATTTTCAACACATCAAGTACTTCAGTAGAACAATAACACATGCTTTAGTTCGATTCATGACCAGTGTAGTTTGATTCTGAAGTAGATTAGTTCAACTCAACCACAATTGATTTCAATCCATCAATACTGTATTAGCATTCACCGGTACTACAGTTCGATTAACAAATGTTGCAGTTCTGTTAACATGTGCTTCAGTTCGATTCAACCCTGATTCAAATAATTTCTTTTTTCCTAAAATCAACTGTACTGTAGCCTAGTTCAGCAAATATTTCAGTTCATTAATATGGATCAAAGTAGGACACTGCAGACAAAAAGTATAAACAGAACATCACACTGCAATTTACTTCAGTAGAACAATTCAACATAGTCAACAGGATCGACATATGATCACAAAATTCACCAAGCTCATAATCATACAAAATATACGATCAAGAAGAATTAATTCCTTGTAGTATGTCTCTTGCAAGCTTCCGACGCTCAGTGTTCATATCGCATGTCTACAACAAACTAATGTCTTTGTGTTGACACAAAAGATCCATAAATTTCATTACAAATATACCACAATCATTTGTTCCTGACTGTTTAGGGGAAGACACATGCTCCCATCCCTTTAGTCTCAGGTACCAATTACATATTTGTGCCATCGGAGGAAGGACTTGCATCTGTAAATACATTAAACATGATGATTAAATGAAATTCATACAAAGAGTACTATTGCAATTCAAATTAGAATTCACTTTTTGACTAAAACTTACAATAGCAGCTATCTTTGTGCTATATTTTCCCCACATCCCTCGTAAGTGAATCGTATATGAATACCATTTTTTTCTTTGGACATACCATTGCGAGTAACCAATGACTATTTTCAATGATGGGGAGAAATATCTATAAAAAATAAAACAATAACACATGCAGTAAGTAATATATGAGAATGAAGTATAAACAAACCAATTAAACGAATACTCACCTTGTCACATTTCCATATATTACATCCCAAGCGATCTGGATTGACAAATCCAAACAAAGAGTCATACTTGTCACCCTCAACTAAAAAATCAATGCGATCATCCAAAGCACACAATGGATTATCACCATTGGCTATCCATCTGTTATACTCATTTTTCAAAAATGCCTGAGAATGATATGAAAATTAAATATCAGACATACTTTGACATATGTAAATGCCAAACATATGAGTACAAAATAAATTCATTTAGTGTATTACTACCATGTATAATGGATCCATGAAATAAGCCGAGATTTGGCCGCTTGTTTTCTTCTCCCTCTCATTGAGTAACTCACAATATGACGCCATTATCTACAATGCAACAATGAGTTCAAGAGGTAAAACATTTTTTGATTGTTTTCTAAAGTGACACTATGAAACCGAGTCAGAACATTGAATATATTAATATATATGAATGAATATGTACTTACATCAGTATCTACCCAATGTCTAGGTGCCAATGTCTTGAAAGCACTATATGTAATATCAATTGCACCTATCCGACCGACAATGGTTAATTCCTACAAAATGATGTCAAATAATTTATTTGTCATGTAAAAGTTACAATTATGTACAATAACAATTAAATAGAATATTCTTACCTTCTCCTACAGTTCCAAATTTTGGTCACATCACTGAAATTATCAACCACCTTCTTAAGTCTCTTTTTTGGTGGGGTTATGTCTTTTCCTTGTACCACCGACACTCTCTTCTTCTCAATCATCTTGATCTTTCCAGTTTTGAGTGATGTGTATGGGGACCTCTTTAACATTGAAGGATTATTTACTCTACATTTTCGAGGGCTCATCTCGTCATAGCAAACATCTATCACCTCCTTAGCCTCCTCCTCCTCCAAGCCCTCCCCCTTGTGATCCTCCACTTGTGATTCTCCCATCGCCTCCTTAGCCTCCTCCTCCACCAAGCTCTTCCCCTTGTGATCTTTCATTTGTGATTCTCCCATCACCCCTATCCTATCATCTTCATTTATTCTAAATGCATCGTCTTGACCTGGCATATAATCATACTGTGCACTGTGGGCATTATTCATTGGATTGCATTCATGAGCAGGAGTAAGGTTGTTCTGGAAAATAAAAAAAAAATTCAAAATTCATTAAAGAGAACATGAAATTCTGAAGAAAAATGTAAGAATTAATACTTACAATGCGCTTCAAAGTTGCAACCTCTTCTTTTAGGCTAGTGATCATATCTTCCATTGCTGCTAATTTTTCCTTTTGTGAATTTACCTCCACTTCCAACAGATCCACTTTTTTTTGAAGTGTTGCATATAAATTTTCCTTATCACCCACAACCATATTCAAACATGGATGATCTAGAACAGCCAATGACTCCTTCACAATTGGATCCAACAACTCTTCCTCAGTATATTTGAGGTACTCAATTACCTACAAAAATAATAACATATTAGATCTATGTTGTTGGCCATTAGAAAGATCATACAAATTTAGGACAATAGTACTTAACCTCATATGCAGAACAGAACTCATTTTTAACAGGTTTTTTTTTTCTGAAGGCTTGGGGATTCCACTTGTGCACTCTTGGGTATCTATTGGGTGTAAAACTTTGACACAAGCCACGAAAATGTTCGTATGACCAAATCTGTGTTAAATAAATTGAATTAGAAATAGGTGAACATACAAAACAAATCCTTACAATATATTCATAGATATTCAATTCATACTCTAACCTGGATTGCAATACCACAACCCTCCACACCAAATGGATCAGTCGTGTATGCCAATGTTTTTGCCTTCACGAATCCTTTCATCGTATAATTGTACACAACTGTTCCCCAAGGATAACTATTGAACCTATTTATACTTTCTACGAGATATACATATTTATTTGACACACTATAAGCTGGATTTGGTAAAAGTAGTTTATTAATATATACAATAAAGCTAATTTCAAAAAAGTATCATCGGAAAGGTGGAGATTCTTTTGTAAAGCAGTTTCTATATCCCTCTTTGTTAATTTTTTCTTTATTTGGGGAAAAAGTTCTTTGTACCATGCAAAACTAGGACACTTTCCATTCTCATCATCTATGGGGGGAGGGAGACCTAATCTAAGGCCTAAGATCAGAAGAAAATCAGATTGGGTTATTTTCAAAATAGAATTTTGAAAATGTATTACATTTGGTGGTTCAAATCTTTGTAATAAATAGGTATATATGTGAGAGTGAAAGTTAAAATCATTTAAATCCACAAGAAGTTTTCCAAACACTGAGTTCCTAATTAAGTCTTGATGATGAGGGGAGAGTGAACTAAACCATTTTGTGGTCACATGTGGACCACCTTTACACATTGCCTTTCCAATTTTCTTTGTCTTCTTTGATAGTGAGGCGCTTGAATTCTTAGAGTTCTTCACGTTTTTCTTCACCATTTTCATCTGTACATACAAACATATGTTAATGTCTAAAATAAAACACAATGACTTGAAACCAGCTGGTCAAGATAGTTCAAAAAAACATCTCATCTCATTGTCCTATTACTCTTTTTTTTTCATCAGAGAAATGAATCTTGAAAAATTTTCTTTTTGTCAATGTGGGTGGGGGTTTGGTATCAAATTTGCCAAATTATGTGTGGTTTTTGAAATCCTGAATGACAAGAGTGATTTTGAACTTCATATATGGTTTCTTCTTCTTCTATTGGTTTCTTTAATTTCATAAGAGTTTCAATTGGGTCAATGAAAGAATGATTCTTTTGTTATGCATCGAACATGAAAAAACAAAGGACGATATGATCAATGAATATAATGTTGGTGATGATGAACATTTGGCTACACAGACAGTTCTTTTGCAGCATAATTTCTGATGAACCAACATAGAAATGAGCAACTGTGGAAATTTTTGATCAAATAAATAATAAGATAGTAATATGGCTATTTATGTCTACCAAAATGTGAAGACATATTCAGTGAAGTGTTTTTTTTTATTGGCAGAAACCTGATCTGCTTCAGCTTGTCTTTGACATATATGGGCGTGCACCAAGGCCCGTCAAACAAAGAGAATTATCAAGCTGTCTAGTCTCTTTAATAAGCTTGAAAAACATCAAAAGGCATGCCATAACACTGCAGTTATTCCAATGCTATCCTTGCTTTCCAAAGATGAGGTTCTCTTCTCTCCATTTTATAACTTGTGCTAGATTAATGTTTTTCACTTTTGATATACTCTTTCCAATAATTTTGTAAACTTCAATATTTTATCCATTGTCCTTGTAACAATATTGGATAACATTGGCCTCCTTTCATATTTACAAAACAATCATATTAGTTTTTATTGAAACATGTATTTTTTGGGAAAGGCATCCAAGAGAACATGTTCTGAAATATGAAGAATTCATTGCAGGTTATGAATGGCATAACCATCATAGTTTCAAATTGAGTGCAAATGTAAATTCAAGCTAACAAATGTCTAGTATGCCATGCATTGTCTTATGCATTTGTTTGTGAAAGATGACTCTTATATGCAAATTTCCTTGTCTGCCATCAGGTTTTACCCATCTTTCCTCAATTGGTTGGTCTTCCCTTAGACAAGTTCCAGACAGCACTTGCTCGCATTCTACAGGTATTTCCACATTTTTAAAAATGCTTTCAAGCAGCTAAGTAATACTTTTAATTTAATTTAAGCTGAGATCCTAGAAGAGGAAGCTTCTAATGCTCAAATAAAAGATTTTTCTTTTGGTTTTTTTCCACTTGGAGTAACCCCAGACCTCAATCAACTGGAACCTTTTACAGGTTGGGATTCCAAGCTTCATTGGCAAGTAGTGAAAGTAACTAAGTTTTAACAATAAAAAAAAAGCTTGCAAAGGTGTTGGAAGCCTATGATTAATGTGGACTGAAGGGGAAAGTTTGTCAATGTCTCAAATTACAATTGGACTAACATATAATTCACATTTAATGGATATGAAACATAAGCATCTTCTTACTAAATGCTTAGGTGCAGAAGAAATAAAAAGATTTTAAACTGCACTATCTAAGAATCGAACAACACAACATATATTCCAAACTACATGTCCCATTAATTTTTCAAAATTGCATAATCTATTAATGGAATTACACAACATTAGAGTCGAATTGTACGACTTATTAATCAAATTGCACAATATTGATCACCTTATTTTGTGCCAATTCACTTGATTTCTTAGACTTCATCACCTTCTTCTTCACCATTTTATCTGCACGTACAAACATATGTTAATGTCTCAAAAGTTTAAAAATTGCATTTCATTTATACTTGTGTTCATTCACTGATTAAATTAAAATTCCCAGAGACATGAATAAACAACTACACTACTCATGAAATGAACTGGAGCACTTGTTATAATTGAACTGAAGCATTTGTTAATTGAACTGAACTTTTTGAAATAATGAAAATACAGTACTACATCGAAATGAATCAAGTGATGAATCAGACTACACTACTCATGAAATGAATTGAACCACTTGTTAATCAAACTAGAGCACTTTTTAATTGAACTGGACTATTTGATATAATGTACAGTTATATTAAAGAAAACCATTTTCCTTATATTAAACAAAATATAACCCATTAAGTATTGCACACCTATCATTTCTAACAAATCTAGTAATCTAAGGTTCCGAAAATTAATAAACATATTAAAGAAAATCATTTTGAAATACTTTATAAAAATGTTCATTTAAAATACATAGACTATAAAAAAATAGTCATGAAGATCGGAAACCCTTATTAACCAAGAAAATAATCTCCTTATCAATGAGAAATCCCATTTTATTTTTTGCCCTAATTTCAGTCCAACATCAATACTTCTTCCTCAATGAGAAATCCCATTTTATTTTCAGCCCTAATTTCAGTCCAACATCAATACTTCTTCCTCAATGAGAAATCCCATTTTCTTTGACCCCCTAATTTCAGTCCAACATCAATACCTCTTCATCAATGAGAAATCCCATATTATTTTCAACCCTAATTTCAGTCCAGTATCAATACCTCTTCATCAATGAGAAATCTCATTTTATTTTCAGCCCTAATTTCAATCCTACCACAGACCTACTAAAAAACAGAGATAAAGAGTTGTCAACCTACCACAGAAACAGAGATGAGGGGTCGGCAGAAAGACGATCGAACTGGCAGGAGGAGGACGGTCGGTGCGGTTGGTTAGTCGTTGTTGGAGATGATGTCTCTTAGTCCTCGGTGATGATGATGAAGCTGTGAAGGAAGTGTTTTTTTTTGTTGAATCGTATGAGAGAGGGAGGGAACCCGGGAAACCCGACCCGAGTTCGGGTTGGGTTTTGAGGGGTTCAACCCGCGGGCTCAATGGTTAACAAATGTTATGCTGCCATAACAACATACCTATATCCAAAACCCTAAATTCCTAAAACATAATAAACAATTACACAAATTAGAGTATCACTATGTTTGTTGTGTTTGGGTTAATTATTATAGATATTCACTTTTAATTATTTGTATATAAGGTTTAATTAATAATTAATTAGAGTTTGAAATATTTTGTATGATATTTTATGTGTTAAACCCGGACCCGACCCGAACCCGACCCGAACCCGACTTGAGCCCGAATTCAACCCGAACCCGACCCAAACCCGACCGAACCCGAATTCAACCCGAACCCGACCCGAACCCGCGGGTTGAGATCGGGTTCGGGTTCGGGTTGAACCCTTCGGGTTGAGGTCGGGTTCGGGCTCGGGTTCGGGTTGGAAGTGCGGGTTAATGTTTGCACCCCTAATTGTTTTTTTGGTTGAATCATATGAGAGAGGGAGGGAGGGAGGGAGGGAAAAAGTGTTTTTTGGGGGGGAAAAATGTTTGTTTAATTGGGTTTAATCGACGGTAACGTCCGTCAAAAGTCAGTTTGTTTTATTTATTTATTTATTTATTTTTTAGACAGCCACGTGTTCAATCTTTATACGCTACTGACTGAACTGATTATAGTCAGTTATGAGGGGATCCGACCCCCAAAACTATCATAATAACATGTAAATGCACAACGGACCGTGCGTGCGAGCGCTCGCAAGTCGCTAGGCTAACCATAGATAGAATTGACCGTAGAGACCGTCCCTTGCATACGCCGACTTTCATAAACCCTTCCTCTCATACTCTCTTGGCTCCGCTCTCTCCTTTTCCACTCTCTCTGTTGGATTTGAAGGGGCGCCGGAGAAGAAGAAAAAGAAGTAATGACGACTCGGATAGCTCCGGGAGTCGGAGCGAACCTTCTCGGCCAACACTCCGCCGAGAGGAACCAAGACGCCACCGCCTACGTCGGCAATCTCGACCCCCAGGTGTCCCTATCCCCCCCCCCCCCCCCCCCTTCAAAATCTATCAAATTAGGTTTTTGTTGTTTCAGTTACTCGAGAACTAGGGTTTCGACAGTCAGACGAACCAGAGAAACTTTTAGGTTTTTATGGTCTTCTTTCGTCATTTATGATTCGTGGCAGTAGAAATTTAGGGGTTTTTTTAGTGGGCGGTGATTTTGGTTTTTATTTATTTTCAGCAGAGGATTCTAATATTACTATTATTATTATTTTTTTTACAGGTCTCGGAGGAGTTGCTGTGGGAGTTGTTTGTCCAAGCAGGTCCAGTTGGTAGGTCACGAGTTCTATGCGTATTACAAGAACTTGTCTATTGGCTTATTAGAGTTCTCTGGTGGTATTTTTTCTTGATTTTATTTGGTTACCCATATTAGTTTGGTAGGATGTGAATATATTTGTCTGCATTTTTTTTTGTCTCTGGGTTATTTATTCTCGTCATTGTTTATGTTATGAATTCGTAGGAGTGTTAGTTGCTCATAAAGGCTGGATGAGCCAGTAGATGGGTTTGATCTCTTGAATTTAGATAAACTTGGTTGTAGAGAGAGCGAGAGATTTTCTCTCTGATTCTTTTTCTTTTTTTTGTTTGGTATATCTTTTCTCTTTCTATTGAGTTTAGTTTGAGAGAATTAGGTGTGTATCTTTGATTTGGAAGGTTTGATGAGTGTAGTTATACGTATGGGAAGATCTGGTATGGGATGGGCGGGTGAGGGGGGTGGTTAGACAACACACGAGGACATGCAATTTCATGGGGATGGGCTTGGCCAACAATTGAAAAAACCCAGGATAAAACATACTAGACAATTTTAGTGTCTCATGGACAAAACAAACAATTTCTTGTGGTGTAATTCTGTGACATACAGGGGTATTATTGCATTTCATGCAAAGGCATACTTGTATATCTGACTCAAATTCTTATGAGAGAGAGAGAAAATATGTAGTGAGGGCATTGCCCCCATCTGAGGTGGGAAAATGAATGAGGCAAAGGAGTGAAGTTCATATGAGCTACATGGGTTTCTAAATTGGCTTCAAGGTTTTACTTGGAAGCAAGAATACTACCTGCATTGATAACATTGAATATGGTCTTGAATCATCCTCAAGTGATTGAAGCGGGAGTTAGAACAATTGCTACTGTTGGAAGTGGAAGGGATTTGTTGTTGTGTTGTTGGCAATGATATCAGTGTAGACAATACTGGTGGTTGACTTGTAGATGTGAGCATGTGATTTGAAGACCCACACATTTTTAAATTTGAATGACCTTCACATTTTAATAATTTTGGATTTTTAGAATTAATTTATCCACATTAGGTTATAAGAGTATCAAATGGTTCAATTTGTTTAGTAGTTAATTTTTCTTTGTAAATAGAAGGGAATGGGTAGAAAATGTAGAGAGTTTGTTAATGTTTATGTTTTGGTTCTTTCACATAAATTCTCACTAGAGAGCTTATTTATCATGTGCCTGTTGATTTGTTTATGTGACTAGACAGAGAGATTGGAGTAAGGGGTTGAAATTTGGGATTCTGATGCAACTATTGTCACACAAGATTCAGGAGCTTTTGCTCAAGAGTAATGGCTTACCTTTGTGGGGTCTAAGCATGCCCGAAGGTGACATCTCAGTATCTAAGGAAATACAAAGGGTTGTTGTAGAAGTTGAGTTGGGATTAAAGTATGCTAAAAAATGAGTATATTTACCATCTTCAACTTTAGTGTAAGTTCAAATGCAAGCATGGGAAATAGGATTGATTCATTGAGGTAGGATGGCTTTGATTTGAGAAGAAGATGGATACAAGAGAGCATAAGGATTGAGCATATGTTCAACATTGGGGCTCATGAACAATTACATGAGAAGAATGAATATTATGTCTTGTTAGCCAACTTGCCCTTTTAATTTGCGAGAATCTTTATTATATAAGCTCATACATGTTTGTTCCAAGTATGCCAATTAACGGATATGTTACTCTCAAATGTTGAGACTAACTTGCTTCAAAGAAAGAGCCAATACTAAAAAGGTTGTTACATCAAGAACACATGGAAGGAGAGAGGGACTAGCAATGTGTGTGATGATTGGATCGATGTTAAAAAAGATTTCCCATCAGCTTTATAGCCATGACAGAAAGTGGGTCAATGTTTGTGAAAAGCATTAATTCTGACGGTGAATATAAAGACTAATTCTTCATTTCCTATTCAATGAAGGAAGCCATTGGAGAGGCTGGTCCAGAGCAAGTGATCTTGGACAATGCTTGCTTGTAGAGGCCTAATATGCATAATTTTTGGATTTCATGTGCGTACACATCTTTAAATTCATTGAGGAATATTTGTGCAATGACACAGGATTTAATAAGATCGCATTTTTTTGGTGTAACTAAACGTCTAGACCACCATTGATGCTTCTGATGCCATGCTCACAAAACATTTCATGACTAATAACTCAATAAAACTTTCTATCTTAATTAAGTTTGTGAGCTTGAAGATACTTTCAGCATTGGATACATGGTTTAATTTGGTGATTGTGTATTTTAGAGATTTAAGCAAATCAAACTTGACTTTCAAAATATGGTCGTTAGTGTCCAACTAAGGGGCTTACTCTAGGGAGGATGATGATTTTAAGGAACATCGAGTGAGTGGATAAAATACTTGATGACTTGTGGTGGAATACAATTGATTACTTCCTCACATTCATAGAGTCTGTTTTTGAGAATTACCAATACAGATTAGTCTTTTTTAACAGATAACATTGTTTTTGAGATGTTTGAATAAAAGGTTTTTACAGATTTGTAAGGACATTATAAATATTGCATCATTTATTCATTATGTTTGCCGTTGCATGTTACATGATGCCTATAGTTGTCCAAATTGTAGAGAACTCTCTGTTTTCTGTTGCTGATGTCTTTGCCATGTAAAGATGCCACTCACAATGTCTGAAAAGTTGGGCATAATTGCTTGAAATTGCTGACATCAAATTATTGGGGTGATGAATATATTAATAGTTTAATACACCATAATTATTAAGTTATGGAATTGTTTTATTCATTAAAAATTCTTCAAATGTTTTGGTCCAGTCAATGTCTATGTTCCCAAGGATAGAGTTACTAATCTTCATCAAGGATATGGGTTTGTGGAGTTTCGCAGTGAAGAAGATGCTGATTATGTAAGAAATTCTTTCATCTGTTTCATTTTTTTTGGTGATTTATTTGAGCCATTTGGATATACATAAGATAACCTCATTATCTCTTCTCATGCAGGCAATCAAGATCCTGAACATGATTAAACTCTACGGGAAGCCAATACGTGTAAATAAGGTATTGATTATCAATTGACTAGGCTACGTCGCCACTATCACCACATCCACATCTCTATTGTTGTTGGACAAACTCAGAAATAATTGAACAATACCTGATATCCTGAACCTTGTCATGCTCAATCTGGTGTGGAATTGACAGTTTTAAGAGTTTACATGTTGTGCATCTGTGTTAATATCAAGTTATCATCATAAGGATCACAATGATGCATATTATATTAACTTGTTGGTGCTTCAGATGCAAAACTGTGTAAAGATTATATTAGGTTGCATTTTTCTTGTGTCTTCTCGCCTTAGTTGGTCATGTCCTACTAGGCTATTTCCTTTTATGTATAGAAAACTGCCTGCCATCTCTTCTGGCACATCGACCATATTTCATTGACAAGTGTTTCCCATCAATAGTTTCACGGCATGCCACTGTAACCATAATGTCCTCAATAATGAACCCACATGCTCCCTTGATGACTCTGTGTATCCTCAAATGCTTGTAGGTTCTGTCTGAGCATCTTTAAATACTTTCTGGATATGTAACATGGATATGGAAACGTGTCAATGTTCGACACGGTTATCAGGACTATTGACTCACATCTGGTTGTCTCTAAGACATTGAAGCCAGCTTGTCCATGCCCGGTCCCCCTTTCTTTGGCCAGCTTGACTGCCTCTAAGAAGTTGTTGATGCTCAGATGATTATCTCATAGAGAAGTTAGAGATAAACATCTTGAGAGAACGTTGAGAAAGTAGTTGGATATAATTTAAAGAATAATCAGCTTCATTCTTTCATGTGGAAAGGTGTAAGGTGACCAACATTGGTGCCTCGAAATGGGATTTATCTCGAGATGTGTGTTACAACTTATAAAGCTTTTTAGGTTTGGGAGTATGATACTCTGTCAAATTTCAAACTGTACCCAATGGTTGTATTGGTATTTGACACTACTGAACTCTTCTGGTTAATCAAGTGCTAGAATGCCATCTTTGATGATTGTTGGCAAAACCTCATTTAATCAACTTTGTACCTGGGTTGTTCCACTACCAGTTTGTTAGATCATTTGATTGACTCGTAACTAATGTGTATTCCAACATACAAGGGTTTATGTGGAGAACACATGGGTGGTGATATGCACACTTCTTAAATCAGGGGTCCATGTAATTCTTGGTGAGGAGATGTCTTCCATCATTGTGGGCAATGCATGGTTCGGGTAGTGCATAGTGTTGATTGCCATTTTAGGGTGTGTTTGTGTCAAAGGGAAAGTGATGAAAGTGAAAATTTTCCTTTTGACCATAAAAAAATCTAGTGTCTGTGTTAAACAATGGAAAGAAAAAAGTTTCTATCACTTTCCCTCTTCTATTTTGTCTTATTTAAAAAAATGGGAAATTCTTTTCCCTTCCCCATATCTGAGAATTTGAAGGAAAGTGGAGAGAAATTTTTCAATGCACAAACACCATGATAATTGGTCAAAGGGAATTTTTTTTACTTTCTATCACTTTTCTTTGACCCAAATTCATTCACTTTCCTTCATTTCCCTTTGAGATTGTGCACAAACAACCCTTAAATAGGTTGGTTTTTCTTGAGGAACTTTATTTTATATTTATTATTTTTCTTTCTTTGTTTTTTGAAGATTGGTGCCCCCAGATCTTTGGTCATCCTTTACGGAGAGGGTTCTTTTTTTGTTAACTTTTATATGGAGATCCCTCGTCTCCTATCAATAGGGTCGAACCTCTATCTTTTCAAAAAAAAAAAAATTCCTGGGTTTTCATGAGGCGTTTTTTGGGCCATGCCTATGAAGTCTTTAATTCTTTTTCTACTAGATTCCTATTTATCTTTATAAGAACTAGACTTTTTAAATTAATATTTCTCATCCATCTCATGTCAAAGTGGTTCAGAATAAAGAGTTGATTTTGATCCAAACCAAATACATCAATTCCTGGGCATATGCATACTGTTTTGATATGATGGGATGATCACAAACGAAGAAAACTCTGCTTTTGCTGTTGAGACTTTGTACGTTTATATACAAATAAGGTTCAGGTGATACAAAATATTGTATATTTTTTTATCACCATCAATATGTAATATCTTGTAATACACATTGAACTTGTAGCCAAATTTGTGCCTAAAATTTATTGCTTCATCCACAGTTCACAGATCATAGTTATCTGCATATGATCCTTTTTCAATGTTATGAATGCCAGCTATACCAATGGAGTTCTTTTTTTGGTTCTAGGCTTCTCAAGACAAGAAAAGCTTGGATGTTGGGGCAAACCTTTTCATCGGAAATCTTGATCCTGTAAGATAGTTGTGTCCTCTTAATTTTTGGATTTTATGGAACCTCTGATTTATTTGAGTTTTTATTTTTGCAGGATGTAGATGAAAAGCTTCTTTATGATACTTTCAGTGCATTTGGCGTCATTGTGACAAATCCGAAGGTTTCTATTTTTCTTCGAGTTGTCTATCAGAATATTTTATTGATAATACTTGCCTAGTGATATAGAATTTTGATTGCTTGAGCTCATCCAGTTGTAGTCCAAATTTTTAAATATTTTGCCTGGATGTATGTTGATGTTTGCTCGTTCACTTCTATAATGTTATGTTATTGGAGATGTGTATTTAACTAAAATTTATTGCTTTGGGTTCAGAATCTATGATGAATAAATTTTACTCTGACAGATCTAAGAATCACGATGAGTCTTCAATGTCATAGTGCAGTCTAAATGATTGTTGAAGGAACTATAAGGCATGCTGTTGATATGAAAACTGGAGAAGTTTGGATGAAGGTGAAATGGTATTATCATTTGTCTAGAGTTGTTGTGATCTTTCAGAGATGGTTAATTTAATTTTTTGGTCCAAATCACTATTAATTCACCAGTTCTTGTCTCTAGCGAAGGAGTTGATTATATGCTGCTATTGCAATTGAAAGAATGATTAAAAACCTATCAGAAATATATATAAATAGGAAGAACTGGGAGAAGATTGGATGGATGGCGAGTTAAATATTGGTAGGACTCCACTTAATTGTCATACTATATTGGCCATTGTTGGTCAAGTTGTATCTAGGTGAATCTTAATGGAGTGACTTTCTAGTTGATGAAATCTTCCTTATGTGGATGAGTTTTTGTTGGATCTTTGGGTTATTTCAGAATGGACCGATTGACCTAACAACTCATTCGACTATAAGTTTGAAGGATTAAAACTTCCACTGCAATCTAAATGCTTCCCCATCTAGATAATAGTCACTGATGGAGAAATTCAGTTTCTAATATGTGAGTTAGTTATCAGTAGATCCCATTTAATGGCAATGCAGTGGAGCTGTGTACATGTGGATGTCAATTACTCAAGTTGTATTTATGTGATTCCCGATGGACCATAGTTTTCTGGTGGTAGTAGTATGCTTCCCGTCAGATCTCTATGCGATGTCTGGACTCCAATTGACTTAACAAACCCTTGGATGGTTGACAAGATGCATAAAGATTGAATGCTGCCTACTTTTCCAAAACAATCATTGTATCCATGTGAAGTGCCTACTTTTCCAAAACAATCATTGTACCCATGTGAAGTTCCTTTGTTTACCTATATGAGTTATGTTGTATTTGGTGGTCCTTGCATATGTTGCTCCTGTTAACATCTGGGTTTGTAGCAGTGTCACCTTGGTCCCTATATGCCTAAAGTGGCATCACCTCGGTCTCTATATGCCTAAAATGACACAGAGATAGCAAGGATATATGGGGATTCAAATAGCTAGATGGCATACATCTAGTTCACTTTGATCACAGCTCATTTTCCGAGGTGGACAGGGGCATAGGAATTTATGGGAGGTGAATGAGGTTTATCATTTCTAAATAATTCTAACAAGATTAAAATATTGCGTCATCATCTTCCAACTTTACCTTCTGGCATGGTCTCTTTTCTTTGCTTTGATTTTGTAATAGCTGACCGATTTTTAATGAATCATGGTAGCTAGTCTACCCTTTTCATCAAAACAAAATTAACTAACTCCCAACTTTCACTATATGAACATATGGTTATATAAGCTTTTTATCTGAGTGTTTTTTGTTTTGTTTTGTTCGTTTGTTTTTTTTCTTTTGGGGGAGAGGGGGGATGTGGACTTGGTCAGTAGTAGTTAATGAGGGATGTAAGACGAATGACCCTTGGATAGAATATTTTACACGGGTCATAAAGCTGGTTCCAAACCTTTGCTGCAGCCTGCAGGAATTTCTCAAGTCCCTCACCTGCATTTTTCCATTGAATTTTGAAAATGGACATCTTGTGCCCAGCTGCTATCAGTCTTCATTTAAGTCCTTACAATCAGGTCGAAGCCTTTTCTGATGTGTGATATATGTTGGTTCAAAGAAGCATACAAGTTGATGCATATCATTGTATCAGGTTCTTGTCTTGGATGTTAATATTTAAATATGCACATGGCAAAGAATGCATCATCTTATGTAATAAATTATTTATATATATTTCTGAATTATTTTAAAATTTCATGGCAATAATTGTATGCCAGATGATCCTTATTTGCATAGACCACATCAGAGAAATTTTTATAGTTTGCTGTCTCAAAAGTTCTTTCTTCACTAGAAACCAAGTGCTTTGAAAATGTTTGTGGCCTTGGTGCTTTGCTTGAAATCTCAATCAATGTATGACATCATACTACTAAAACAGTCAGTTCTCTTCTTTTTTTTTATTGGATACGTGTGGCTGTGCTGCTTGTGATGTTGTTTAGTGGATTCAACTTTTAAATGCTGAGCTCTAGATTCGATTGACTAATTTAAACATTTAAGTCAACTAAACAGTGGGATGACATATCAAAAGGGGAACTCCCTGGCATGGTTTAAGAGTGCATCCAACAGTGCGTATGACACATTGCACATATTACATGCATTCTGTCATGATGGACGTTTTCTGTAATTAGCTCAAGTTATTCTTGAAATCTGGCTTTCACTATCAGTGGCCACCTATTTTCAAAATCAATGACTACATAATTGTATAGATTTGTTCTCAATTCTCAATATGTTTTTTATTGTGTGCCAGCTAGCATCATTGATAATTTCAGCCAAAATTTGTTGTCACTGACTCACTGTTCTCATGTGTAATATCTAACTGTTTTTATTTTCTTCTCCTTTTGTTCTTATTCCTCAGATAATGCGGGATCCTGATACTGGGAATTCAAGAGGTTTTGGTTTTATCAGTTATGATTCATTTGAGACATCTGATGCAGCAATAGATGTATGTGTTTTTCTTATTACAGTAGTTGTATGTCAAGAGTTTTGATTTGTGTGCATGCAATATGTACTCTTATATTACAATGACAACCGTTCAAGCTCTAGAAATCGTATGTCTACTATAGTGGGTGAAAAATACATCAACTGATTCAACACTTGGATATATCCGACATTTTTTTTTACTGTATAAAAGTTATTGAGTGCGCTCACATTTCCCTTGTTTGTGCAGGCTATGAATGGTCAATATCTCTGTAATCGACAAATAACAGTGTCATATGCGTACAAGAAAGACACTAAAGGGGAGCGTCACGGAACACCAGCAGGTATATTCCTTCTGCTTGGAAATCCTTTTGCTTTCTCCCATTAAATTCATCTGATTTGATTCATATTAGTGAGGTTGTGAAGACAGCCTTTATTATTCAAAGAGATCTCTTACATCTTCCATGCTTGTAATGCAGAGCGTGTCCTTGCTGCTAGCAACCCCATTTCACAGAGGAGCAAGCCTCATACACTCTTCGCAAGCGGTCCGCCCACCCTTCCGAATGGGGCTTCAGTCAACGCAGCTGTTGTTCCCTCAATCCCCCCTCGGCCCTTTGTTAATGGCGCAGTCCCACCTGGGCAGATGCCAGTCATCCGACCACCACCACCACCACCTATGCAAGCTGGTTCCTTTGCGCCACCACCTCCACCGATGCAAATGCATGGTCATATGCAGTGGCCCGGTCAGCCTCAGCAACCAGGTCAACCTATGATGCAGCCAATCATGCCACCAATGGCGCCTCCCCCCCTTCAACAGTTCAGGCCACCTCCTATGGGGATGGGTGGTGGCCCCCCGCCCATGTGGAGGCCGCCGCCTCCACCTCAGCAGGGGCAGTTCCATCCGTCGCAGATGCCGCCGCCTCCACAAAACTATCAGAATCCTCCTAACCAATAGAATCCTTAAACCCACTGAATTCCATATGCATTTTCTTGGTTCTGAAACCAGCATGGGAAAGGATGGGTTTGAGCTGTTGTTGCTTTCTCTGATGCTTTGTATTTTTTTTTCCCTTTGTTTTCTTGTTACATGTTATTACCTGAATGTTCTGAATTTGTTTATATCCATTGATTATCTGTGACAACGATCTGTACTGTGACTTGCATATTATTAATTGCCCTTCCAATCAATTCACTCTAGTCCTCATGGTTTTGCAGAACTTGTAAGCAGTGATATGCAAGTATGTCAATCCATGATTGATGATTTCAAATTGGATTTTTTTTAGCTTGATATGCTTGGTGCAATATTTCCTGTTTTCTTTCTATGAGAAAGACTCCCAGTTTGGTTTCGCGAATAAGAACATGGATTAAAAAAGAATAAGTTTAATTCTGAAAAATATGGGTTCAGTGTGGATGCAACAGTTATACCTAAAGAGAGACGGATAAAGTTTATTCTTAAATATTTATATTATCATATATTCATTCTAATAGACAAAGCACAAAAATGAAATATTATAAAAACTACAAAAATATGTGTTGTCCCCTTGTCTCCATCAAGCATTTTCAAATCATCTCTAAATCATTGGATTAATACATTAAACTTAGTTTGGTGAACCACACATACGAAACAGATACTATAGTGAACGCAAAAACAGATACTATGTTGGACTTCTATCCTCCAGGCCAGAGAATAGATTCTTCTAAAAGTGTAATAAATTGATATTTGAGGGTAAAACTATAAACTTGTGGTTTGATCCCTGGATGAATGGTAAAAGATTAGAACAATACTTTACGCATGTAACATTTGACTGGGGTTCGAGTCTTGGCGCTGACTTACCCACCTGTTTGTTGGCGATTATTCGAAAGAATTTTCCATGGGACCGGGGCAAACAGGCGGAGGTAACTTTCCCAGCTCGACCGTAAGGTCAGCCACGGGGAGTCCCTCCGATATAAAAAAAAAAAAAACATATGACTGGGGACCTCCAAAGGAAGCAACATTGGCAGCTTTCATTAAAGACAGTCAATGGATAAGGCCAAAACGCTGCCCGGTGGAACTTGAAATGTTATAGTCAAAACATTCAACAACCAGAAGTAGGTGGACTTGGTGATGACTTGCTGATATGGTCACCTAGGAAATCGGGAAATCTAAGCATATCGGAGACCTGACAAGCAGTAAGAAAATCGGGGAGAGACCCCTCCTTGGGTCAAGTGATTGTGGCAACCAATTCAAACTCGGGTAATTAGCACTTTTAACCCTGAAAAAATGAATATTAGCAAAAATAGCCCCACCCCTCGAATATTAGCAAAAACTAGCCCCGGAAAGAGATTATACTGGAGGCGGAATATATATAATCCGTCTCCCGTGTTAATTTTTTTTATAAAAAAAAAAGCCGGGGTATAAAATTACACATAAGACGGCATGTATACATGCCGTCTCCTTTAGACGGCATGTATACATGCCGTCTCCACGAGACGGCATATATACATGCCGTCTCCGGGGCACGGATTTTATATAATCCGTCCCCGCCCTCACTTCACTCATTTTCCTCTCTTTTTTCTACTCACTCACTGCCAAGCCCCAAAAATCACCATCCAACAACATAAACAACTTTAATCCAAAGGTAAAAATCAAAACCCTAAATGTTCTAGAATTTATTTATTTATTTATTTATCAATTATTTTCATTTTATTGATTAATATTTTGTTTTTTATCAAAACCCTAAATGTTGAATGTTGAATTTATTTAGTACATGGATAATGTATGATGTTTTGTTATGTTAAATGTTAATTTTTTTGCTGGTTTTTTATTTATTTAAAATTTTCTATTTGTTAAAATAAAATTTTAAATCTTAAAAAAAAAATGAAAAATCATACAAAAACTTTTTTTTAAAATTCAAAATCCTTAGGAATAAATTTGATGGGATCTTATAAAACATTTTAAAAATTCAAAGGCCATTTAGGAAATATACTTTGTTTGTGTTGCATGAATGTGATGGTGTTTAATTTGTAGGGGTTGGATGAATTTTTATTTTATCAATTTACAAATATATTTACTAAGTTCAATAGTTTGTGGTTTAGATGGTAAAGAAATCCGATGTCCCGTTGATGTACTCTTTTAACGGGAGGATTGTTCAACGTGAGGATACTTCATTTTATGAAGGTGGTACTAGGAAAACCACCATCATAAATAAGAGGATCTCTTATATCGATTTACTCCAAATGATGTACCATTTGACGGAGACCGATCCAAGTCGGTACAAATTGTCCATGAGTGCTGTGCATCCCACTCACGATGGAAAGAGTTTAGGTGCCCCTCTCGAAGATGATACGGGTGTGAAAGTGATGATAATGTTGTACCCAAAGCATGTGCATGTCATTCAAATATGGTTAGAGAAGGAAGAGATCCTACAAATGCGTCGTGGTGCTATGAATTATGATGCAGAAGATTCATATCCCTCCATTGTTCGTGATCCGTATCAACCTTCAGGGTCATCGTTCGTTCCGTGTACCCAAGAAGATTTGATTGATGCAACACTGACCAATGCCCATGGGAGTGTCAACATGCCACATGTGTAAGTATTGTGTATTTATAGATTGTTTTTGGTGGGGGTATTCATATGTGTAAGTATAGTCTATTTGTATTTATAGGTCCCCATTTCATGACATAGGTTGGACCCGTTTTGGAGAGGGAATTCAAGTAAACAATGAAGAAGAAGAAAATCAAGGAGGAGAGAAGAAGATCTTGAAGGAGGGGATACCGAAGAAGGAGAAGATACCGAAGAAGGAGAAGATGATGGTGGAGATTGGGTGGAAGGACCTGATACTGAGGATGACCATAATGTGGAGACAGTTGCCATCCATGAATATAGTGTTCCTCAAATGTATCCTGCACATGAGCTTATGAAGCAAGCGGTGGCAGAAAATGTTCATCCACACATCTATGAAATCGGATCTTCTTCGTGTATTGAACTGGAGGTTGGTCAGCTTTTCGCGAATAAGAAGTCACTCATTAATGCTGTCCGAACTTGGAGCATAAAGAAATGTGTACAGTGTCAGGTGGTGAAATCAAATGCACAAAAATACGTTGTTCAGTGCATAAATGATGAATGTAATTGGAGATTATATGCGAGGAGGGTTGGTGGTTCAGAAATGCTTAAGATTTCAACTCTGAAAGTTCCTCATACATGTTTGGATCCTCTACTCAGTTCAAACCATAGACAATTTACTTCTGATTATATCTCACAGTTGATTATGCCAACGATTCGTCATAATTTGAGAATCAGACCTACTGAGATAATGGACAGGATACGTGCTGATCATCACTACACAATTTCATATTCAAAGGCACACCGTGTCAAATGGAAGGCTATGGAGAGGATATTTGGTAATTGGGAGGAGTCATATGCTGAGTTGCCTCTATATGTTGATGCACTGAGGAGGTCTAATCCAGGAACATGTGTGTTCTTCGAAGGCCCTGTCACTGGTGAAAATAACATGGGCATACCGATCCGACAGTTTCAACGTGTTTTTTTGGCATTCGGACCAGGCTTAGAGGCTTTCAAACATTGTCGTCCATTGGTTTGCATCGATGGAACACATCTATATGGAAAATATAAAGGAAATCTTCTCATAGCCACTGCTTGCGATGCAGAAAATGGTTTGCTTCTGATAGCCTTTGCTATAGTTGAATCTGAGAACAGAAGCAGGTAATATGAGAACTCCAAGTTTCTTTTGTATAACTTATTCTGTTTACTCTTTTTATCAGTGTTAACAAACTTTTTTTTTTGTTCCCACAGATATGGTCGTGGGAGAGATTACACGTGGGATGATCGAACTTACATGACATTGATTTTGTGCTTGGAGATAGACCTTTAGGGGCAAGGTAATGCATATTATTCATCTTTTATGCTCAATGCATGGATGATCAGATTTCACTTAATTCCTCACTATCAGGTGGAGGGTGACTCAAAGGTTTGATGAAAATTCACGAGTTTTGATATACTATAGGGCACAACTGGACTACCAGCTTGAGACACAAGTGATTCAAACATTATTATTATATCGCACACGCAATATATGTAAATTAAGATTGTGATTTATAATTTTGATTTTTTATAGGTTATCTGGCAGCCTTATGTTGAGACATATGAGATACTTCCACAAGCTTGTAGGGATAATATGGAGTTGTGGTTGGCCAGGGTCCCACTTATTTGTTTCGATATCGTGGAGATGCATGTGCCCGATCGAGTCACACGTCAATTTGGGGTGCATCAAGACATACCATCTCCTGTAGAGGTCATCGACCGGGTGAACAGACGAGGTCGACAGGATACCAATTGGTTGGTATATCACCAAGCTTTTATCGAGCGTTGGGACCAACGCTTGGATCACATCCACCAGTTGCATCATACCAGAAGTTCGAGGAGATACATGGAGTGGTATTGGAAGAGAACAGTCAGACATATCACACCTCCACCACCCCCACATCACCCTCCAGGCTATGTCGCACAACATTCGGTAATTTCTTAAACATATATTACATTTTTATAATGAGATAAATTATTTTAAAATCACTCCATATAATGAAACTTCTCATACACATGGGGGAGTTACACAGAATATTACTGAGGTGCTTGCAAGGGGGTTGGTGTTGTACCCGAGTTATGATGAGTGGGGACGTATAATTGCGGTGGCACGTGATTATACAGAGGCGATGATGGGGGAAAGGGAACAGTCATTGAGTACCTCCAGTGCAGCTACAGATGATGATGATTACTCCAGAAATGTCTATGATGACAATGCATTTGGGCCAGGTACTGATATTGAATTCACTATTGATGACTTCTTTGGTGATGTACGACTTGAGCAAGAATTGGAAGAGCAACCACCACAACCAGCTCCAGTTTCAGATCAAGCTCCACAGATGACACTTCAGACATATGTTTGTGGACCACGTAGGATTTGGGGCACTTCTAGTACCAGTCGGACATCAGGTGAACCATATGTCACTCCGGCTCAATCAGTTGCACCTTCTTCTACAGGCACAGACGTACCCTCTTCATCAGCGCCTTCTGCTCCAAGGAAAACCAAAAAGAAAGGGTTCATGAAGTTTTTTGGATGACTGTATATATGAGACTTAGGATATGTTTATATATATGAATTTACATGCACAAACAGTAATGAAAAGATCGTAGAACTTGTCTTTTATTTCATTTAAGTTGTTTTATTTCATTCAAGCAGGATTTTCATACATTTTTACATATGTTTAAGCAGTATACAACACATATTTAAGACAAGATTATGTTTGGACAAAAAAAAAAGAGATAGGACCATCTAAAGGAGACGGCATATATACATGCCGTCTAAGAGACGGCATGTATACATGTCGTCTCATGTGTAATTTTACATCCCCAGCCCTTTTTTTGTTGAAAAAAGTTAACACTGGCCGTCTCCAGTATAATCTCTATCCGGGGCTAGTTTTTGCTAATATTCGAAGGGTGGGGCTATTTTTGTAAATATTCAGTCTCCTGGGGTTAAAAGTGCTAATTACCCTTCAAACTCCAAAGCACTGCCTCTGTGTGTGGCAAGCACTCCTCAACAAGCTTCCCACTGTAGTTCGTCTTCAGCGGAGAGGTCTCACTCAATTTGTGAACTGCCCATTGTGTTCGGTTGGGACTGAGGATACAGATCATTTTTTTGGGGGTGCTTCTACTCAAGATTCATTTGGAGTAAACTATTCCGAGACCTTTAGATAAGAAATTCAATCCCTCGAAGGCTTGAGCTATTTTCTCCTTTGATGAGAGTGAATATTACTAATCCATTAAAAAAAGAGCTTCTACTCTCAACATCCTTTTGGTTCCTCTGGACTGAACGAAACAATAGGGTCTTCTCTGCCAAAAAACTCACAAAATAGTTATCTTGAGGAGAATTAAAGACAACATAAAGCTTAATACTCTATATAGGGTCTTCAAAATCAATCCTGCTCCTGATCTCCTTAAGATCTCAGGATTTTTTTCCGTGAAATAATGTCTCAAATGAATAATATTGGCCCTTGCGAAATGATGTCTCAATCGAAAAATGCTGGATTTTGTTAATGAAATAATGTCTCAATCGAATAACGCTAAATTTTTTGTCTATGAAATAATATCTCAATCGAATAATGCTGGATTTTTTGTCCATAAACCAATATCCTGACTGAATAACACAAGATTTACAAATCCATAAACATGAACATGTTGTTCACGAAAATCCTAATCGACTATCTCCCCATTAATATTTCCAGTTAGTATATAGATAGAATAGATAGATTTGAGTGATTCATTTTTTTTGGGGGATAATGTTAGGGACTAATCCTAAATGCAGTTTTATATGACATATAAGAAGATTTGCTGTCCTATTTACAGTCCACATAGTTTTTTTTTTTAAATGATACACTCTTTCATTAAAGTACATGATGTTATAAAATGAATTATTGAGATACAATAATGTATTTTTTTAGTGAAAAAATCGTCATATGCTAAGATAGATCATAGAACAGCATACACTACACTATCATAGTGTATCATACTGCAGATGGGGCTGCAAAACGGATTGAGTGTTTTGAGTGCCGAAGAAGATTTGATAGGGATGTTTTTGCATTTTCTTTGATCGTGCGGGGAGCAATTGTAATTTTGCCCGAGGGACAGTGTTCAACCGGGACGTCGTTGCTGTTCTGTGGAGTGAAGACAGTCGGATCGCCTATTGAATACCCAGGGCGTCATCGTCTCTCTTCAATTCGAAACCAAAATCCATACATGGATGAATCTGTGAGGAGGCGTTTGGATTCTATTTCCCGCCAAATCCTTCCTCCCCAACCCCAATCTGTTATTCAGGGCCTCCACTCGGTAATCTTTCTATGGGTTCTCACAGTTACACTTCGATTTCATTTAGGTCTTCGTGGAATTTGTTTTTCCAGTGTTTTTTATGGTCTTTTGTGTTTTTTTGGTAAGTAAGCAGTCTGTTTTTGTTTTTGTATTAATTATTGTGCATGACAATCAAATATTAAGCTAAACACGAATTCTTATAATTACCACATCAATAATATAAACATCAAATATATATTAAATCATGCATACTTTAAAATATTTAATAAAAGCATGAAATAAAAGAGTTAGGGATTAGAAAGTGTATCCGGAAATGTGGAAGCGAGTGAAAACACTCTGTCCTCGGTGAATAAGGCCCCCTCACGCACAGGGTTGAATGGCTCCTACCACTGAGAGATACGACCACAATAGGTTTTGTTCTTCCGGGGTGCGAGCTACGGAAGAACCACGATGAACAGACTGCGATCCTTTCAGACGCCCGGATCAAAGAGAATAGTGTGGATGGAGGAATTCTCTCTAGGGAATGGTAGGCTAATTTGATGGTAGAGCAAATTTATTTATTCTCTCTTTCACTGTTTCACACACACTTGATGAATAGAAGATGCTCCCCCTCTATATATATATAAGGTGGAAATGTAACGCCAAGCCATTAAACATGCACGTTAATGAAAAAAACGTTTTTCGTTCCAATTCCTCAACTTGTAACTCATGCATTTAAGATTCTTCAAACGTGCAATAAAAAATAATTTATAAGTAGTGTAACCTCCAAAACACATGCAATTA
Organism: Acorus calamus; assembly: GCA_030737845.1. Lineage (NCBI taxonomy): Eukaryota > Viridiplantae > Streptophyta > Magnoliopsida > Acorales > Acoraceae > Acorus > Acorus calamus. Next base: position 8,890,224 of record CM060876.1, on the reverse strand, counting down.
AATTGAGTCGGTTACAATACATTATGGAATATTGAATTATGTATTTTGGTCAAAATACTAACAATCCCCCACTGACCAAAATACATAATAAACCCAGTTATAGCACAAAAAAGATAAAATTGAGAAATTGGAACGAATTGATTTGGAATGGACACAAATTGATCTAGGATAGAACAATAAATCTGGGATGGAACAAAGAATTTTGAGCGTCTTATACCATGTAATAGGTGAGGGTACCTTATGGGTTTGAACCTTCACTTAGTGTAAACCATATCCCCCGGAGAAGCCTGAGTAGACTAAGTCTTTGAACTCGACCCCTTTAGTCCGGTTTCACTGGTCACACATATGGTACATGATATGAGTCATGTTCTACGGGGTAGCACGTTACGGCCATGTGCTCGTATCCTTTCTTGAGTGCCTTAGAAATTTAGCCCAAATCCCAAAGAACGCGGCCTCACGTCCGTTCACTCATATAGGTGAGGGTCCTGCATGGACCACACCCTGTCCGAAAAGGACTCGAACCCATTAAGAGCATTTAGCTCAACCTACTTCCACTACAGTTAGCACTGTTACCATAGGGATGGGTTAGAGGAGTTTTTCCTCTATAGTACTCACAAGTTTACCCGTACAGCTTCGTTAACCCCTTGAAAACCATCTTCATGGGATCTCCAATCACAATGGTAGGGAGCTCACTGCAGGTAATTATTTAATGGGCTTAACCCACATCCCCCTCGGTCTCAATATTAATGACGAGTCATCTCGCAAGTCCTTTAGTGAAGTTCTCTGCAACATCACAAACTCAAGTTATATACCCTTAAGTATAAGGTGAATCAACTTAAGTTTTATTTATAGTTGTCTAGACATTTTTATTTGCTTGTCTCAATATTTTGTAGTCTCTCTCTCAATAATTTTTTTTTTAATTAATGAGGTATATGTCTCCCCCACATTTTTAGGGTATGTAAATTACCACTGTAATTTTTTAATGATTTATTTTCACAAATACCCCCACATTTAGAAACTACTCAAAATAATTTGAGACATATATGCATGTAAAATATTTTCTACAAATACATGCAATTTTATTTTATACGCATGCAAATAATAAAACTTGATCACTACCACATGAGCATACAAACATGTTAATTATAATAACTCACACATTAACATGATCTTACTATTATAGTATGCAAGTGACCAAGACATTTATATGAGCATGATTACCATAAAATTATTTAATATGACCACTCATAATTAAGGTAATCAAAAGTTAGATTTGTACTCACGTACCTCGGATAGACCATTTGTCACTGAATATTCTTCTAGAATACCATAAAATAATACACAAAATATGAATGCCATATGTAGAATATAATACCTCAAAAGAACTATATAAATGTGATCTCCCATGAACAGATTACTAGCATATATGATATCTGTAGAAGAATATATGTGGATCACTTTATTCATATATGAAAGAATTCAGAATGCCAATAAGTCCTGAATAATAATAACTCCATATAATAACCTGAGGAGAATTCCAATAGGCTCATATTATAGGATTCCAATAGTCTCAACGGTCAAATAATATAAAACTCCATTTATTCAATCTCATGTCAGAATATTATTAGAATATCAATAGCCTTGAAATAAATATAATCATGTCTTCCTTGAAATTGATATATATCCCAATAGGATACATAAACGTGTCCTGCATAAATAGCAACACTAACACCATAGAAATATTAAATCTCAAAACTCAATTTATTCAAGGCACAATAAATATCAACTTTCAAATAAAATTCAAACAAGATGATGACAACAATACATGCATTCTCTAATTACAAAAACATATTTTAAAATATTTTAATATTGCATTTACATTTACACACATTGAAAAAAGGTATATAGACTACTGCCCATCATCACTTTCAAAGCCTATGGAAAGTCATTAAAGAATGTGAATATAAGATTTATATGAAGCCGTTGCATGTAAACTTTAATGTCCAAACAGTAACATGCATTAAAAAAATGCTATTTGTTTTTACACCCAACAATAAGCCATAAATGTAATTGAATACCAACAATTTTAATGCATGAATTGTTTTCATCATCACCAACAAAATTATCTCCTTATATATATATTTTCATGGATTAGAAACCCATGCCACCGGCCATTCTTATGTAACAAATTAACATAAGGTAATCGACAAACATTTATGATGAAATGTAGGCTTTGATTTTAAACTATCAAAATAGTAAGGGAGAATTTTTGAGTCATTAATACATAATAATAACACAATAAAAGTGATAAATAATTTGTAACTCATGTTTGTAAATGTTCAAAATAATTGAATACAACCGTTTTTTTTTTTATATATATGAAACGTTACACACTAATAACACGTTGCATGAGGTAATAGTACCGTTTCAATACTACCCAAAATTAATGCATGGATGGAGAATTAAAGAGACATGACAACCATGCATAAACGTTTTATGCAAGTGATACAAGACCCAAAGCATTTTTAGTCACTCTTAAATGTCTAAAAAGCAACAATTTTAAAGCATGACTCTAGAGAAGAATACACTATTTCATTTGATGATGAAATTTTAATGCATATATGCTAACAATTTTTAAAGACACAATAACGCCATGCATATAAATTATTCTCTCACTGAAGGATTAACAAATTAGTTTAAACCCCAAAACTATATCCCATTTACAAAATGTAGACGTTTTTATGTAACCCGTTAATGCATGCAATCACAATACATCCCTTACTTTTTATCAAACAAATGCATGTAGGCATACAAGATTCATAAAATTAACTGGACCGGAAATAACTTGTATTTTCTCACCGGCTATGCCATCAATAACTAAGCATGCGACTATATAAGATTCCATATAATAATTGGACTGGAAATAATATGCATTGACAGATATTGAATAATAATTTTCTCCCTGGCTATTTTATCAATAATAGCCAGACATGAAACGCCTAGCTATTGAATGGGAAATGAAACAGATATGAATATGCATGGAATGGGAAATGAAATGAAACGCCTAGATATTGAATCACATACCTTGACCCATTAATTCAAACACATTTCTGACTCAGTGATTCTTTTTTTTCTTTTCCTTTTTTTTTTATCCATGCATGTGTAACTCACACAAAACGGCTAAAACGGTTTAATATGAAACATGAAATGCATGCAATTGTGAAATCAATTAATCGTTTCAAGAAACCAACCAGATGTTTAATGCATTCACTCACACAACGTGCACATTTCATGCATGCAGTAATGTGATCACACCACGAGTAATGACTAATCAATATATGCTTGATCACTAAAATTCGTATACCAGCATATTTTTTCAAATACAAGCAGATTTTTCATCATCTCAAATATAATAAAATTTCTTCACATATATATATATATATAAGAATCTGTGTACTTTATTCACCGAGATTATTGTGCGTGACAATCAAATATTAAGCTAAACACGAATTCTTATAATTACCACATCAATAATATAAACATCAAATATATATTAAATTATGCATACTCTAAAATATATAATAAAAGCATGAAATAAAAGAGTTAGGGATTAGAAAGTGTATCCGGAAATGTGGAAGCGAGTGAAAACACTCTGTCCTCGGTGAATAAGGCCCCCTCACGCACAGGGTTGAATGGCTCCTACCACTGAGAGATACGACCACAATAGGTTTTGTTCTTCCGGGGTGCGAGCTACGGAAGAACCACGGTGAACAGACTGCGATCCTTTCAGAAGCCCGGATCAAAGAGAATAGTGTGGATGGAGGAATTCTCTCTAGGGAATGGTAGGCTAATTTGATGGTAGAGCAAATTTATTTATTCTCTCTTTCACTGTTTCACACACACTTGATGAATAGAAGATGCTCCCCCTCTATATATATATAAGGTGGAAATGTAACGCCAAGCCATTAAACATGCACGTTAATGAAAAAAACATTTTTCGTTCCAATTCCTCAACTTGTAACTCATGCATTTAAGATTCTTCAAACATGCAATAAAAAATAATTTATAAGTAGTGTAACCTCCAAAACACATGCAATTAAATTGAGTCGGTTACAATACATTATGGAATATTGAATTATGTATTTTGGTTAAAATACTAACATTAATAACCCATGAACTGTACAGATGATGAAAAACAAAATTACAAATCCCTCATGAGGGATAGAATTTTAAGATTCTACTGGTCATAACAAAAAGTCATGATCAGTATGGGGCTAATGGAGGTTTTCTTCATCTGTCAGATCAGCAATTTTCCTCTTGAAGATAGTTCCCTGTTTGTCCTTGAGAAGAGAGTCCTCAAGTTCAGTCCAGATGTCTTGTGTGTAAATAATTGTGGAACCCAATGAACTTTCCCTGGCAGCCAATAAATCAGCTGGAGCATTGGCTTCCCGATAGGTGTGAGAGATCGACCAGTCCTCTAAATGGCTAAGGGATTCGAAGGTCTCAATGAGGTCTCGTTTCGAAGTCCACGGGACAGTGCCTCTTCCTTGCAACCAGCAGGTAACAGTGGTAGAGTCAGTCGCGAATTGTACCTTACTAAGATTGAGCTGGAGACAGAGGAGAGCCCCACTCTTGACTCCAAGAAGCTCTAAGTGGTTGATGCTTGCTGGTGGGACGCGCGAAGCCTGTCCAATGAGGAATTTCCCTTGAGAATCACAGAGGAGAGCCCCAAAACCAGCCCGATCATCTGACAGGGATCCGTCCGAGTTGCATTTAACCCAAGAATCAGGTGGGGGGTCCCAAGCAAAGAAGATGTCATGGAACTTTTTTGTCACGAAGATAATTCCTAGATTCCTTTTTGTTTTTTCTATTTCCGGGCAAGGTTCCGCATAGAGGGGCTGTTTGGAGAGACGAATCACTGCCGTCTCCATTATGTGAAGAAGCAATGAGGACTTATGCCTTGATTGAGAACGAAAAATGCGAGAACATCTCTCCTTCCAAATCAGCCCTATTGTGGTTGCAAAAATGACCTTGACTATCTTAAGCATGGCAGGTTGAAGGTGGAGTTGATCAAGAATTTCCACCCAGCCAAGGAGGGTGCGGCTTGCATTCCGTAGTAGCCCCATCTTAGCGAGCAGAGAGAGCCAGATGAAAGAAGAGTATTCGCACCTAAAAAAGAGGTGGTCTACATCCTCAGTGTCCCTAGAACAGAGGGTACAGGTGGTGGACTGTGTAATCCCTCGGTTTTGAAGTTTTTGGAGAGTAGGGAGCTTGTGTAACAGGGCAAGCCATGTTGTATAAGAATGGCGTGGGATTTATGGTCTTTTGTTGCAAATCACTCAAACTAGGGGTTTTTTTTTGTCAGAGTCTTTTGAGCGTGAGTTTGGAAAGTGTTGCTTCACCTCCTGTGATAATAGGAGGTATGGTTATGGACATTCACGCCAAGCCTTCGGCCGCTCTGAAGCCAGGGACCACCACTCCTGGCAAGGTTTTCCAATGTTTTCATTTCTTCTTTGAATTTTTTTTTTTTGGAACAGTGCATGAGTATATGAAAAATAAGAAGGGAAAAGCTTTTATGAGTTTGAATAAGATGGCGTAAAGTGTTTAAACTAGATTGAAAATGAGTGATAAGGCCAACCTGTGATATTCCATGAGTTTCCATTTGTCCTAATGGTGAGGTTCATGACATCGAATAGCATGAAATTTTTATACATTTAATGCAGCATGAAATGATAGAAGGATCTAATATGTCATGATCCCATAAACTCGAATCCACAAGGAATTCATTGAATCCACAAGGAAGATAATTGTATTTTTTATGTCACAAAGACAAAAACTTGTTTTCCAAGACGTATTTAAATATACTATATGCCAACAACTACAAGACACCCATGGTTTATGGATGATATTTAATGAACATTACTAATTAGCTGTTTAAGCAGAATATCGAAATGAATATCTGGTAAAGTTTCCAAGTAATCGTTAATGGTTGTGTTGCCTACTTGATGAGATAGTTGATAGAGCAGTGTGAAGAGATTATAACTCTTTGATTAGTTCTGTGATGACTATTAATTTAAGAAGAGAGGATTAGATTTGTAGATTATGTCATTTTTCTTGGTTAAAATGATTGATCTACTATAGGGTATAGTCATTTCATCATTTTAATAAACCTGTAATTTTATTTCCATGACACCTATCATTTGGTATTTAACTTGGTTCATTTGAAAGATATATTCATCATGTCAATTTACCAGAGCCTGATGTTCGGTTATCTCAGAAGAATTATAGTTATGTCATTTGTTAGTGTGCAATGTTCATATAAAATGTGTCACATCCACAACACAAGGATTTGATAGAACTGTGATATTTATGTATTAATTTTAGCGTAAGAAATAGAAAGAAACAGTTGATTCATTTCTTGATAAGAAGTGCGTCAAACTCATTCCCCATGCAGATTTCAGAAGTGTTGGAGGAGTCTCGACTTTAGGTTATAAATTTTTGGCAGTTGAGAATCTGTTAATAAATTTATGTTAAATTATTGATGCAGGTTCAATATATGAGAGGGGGAGTTGCATGAAATATTGCTGAGTGCATGTCTTTACTTGGAGTCAAACCTTTCATAATTAGCATAGTTGGGTTGGACATGGCAGGTTAGTTTAATACAATTATGTCTCTCTATATTTCATTGCATGCAAATGATTTTTAGTCACTCTTGAATATGAAAGTAATGCTGTCCTTAAATAGGAAAAGTCCTTTTGGAGCACTGGGAATCTGCAGGACTTTCTTCAGAAGGTAACCTTTTATTTGATCATTAGCAAGCCTGGGTTGCTTTATTAATTGGATTCGTTGATAGCATCAGCATAATCAATGAACTTCACAATTGATTTGCAGCTAATCGATGTTTGATTCATGCTCATCATACTCATTAATGGTCAAAACTAGTTAGAGGAAATCCCAAAACATGGTGGTCCTTCTGTCGTGTTTATGGATTAATAGTCTCCTCTAATCTTTTTTTTGAAACAGGCATCCGCAAGCTTGAAGGCATTACAACACCTGTCGTGTAAAACATATTTGATGCAGATGGAGAAGTAGCCGCAGCTGTGGCAAGTGTTGAAGCCGTAGTAAGATTTTTTTTTTTTTTACTGTTTTCATATCATCATTTCAATTCTAATCCAATCTTTTAGCAAGTTTTACAATGTCATTGGAAAGTGGAATGCATCTTGATGTATTCTTCTTCGGCTGTGATATTTATTTAAATTGCTGGTAATGGTTGGCACAGGAGACATTTTTGACGCCAGATTGGATACGAAAATTTAGGTACAATATATGTTCTGCTCCCTTTTTAATCGTGGATGCAAATTTGCCGCCTCAGACGCTGGAAGCTGCTTGCCATATTGTTGGTTCGATTTAATTGTCGTTAAGATTTAGCTTTTACCAACAAAAGAAATTTATAACTCTCTCTTACCTCTTTTTGGTAGAAAGTGGGAGTAAGAGATCGATCCCACAAGGAGGCTATGGAAGCGAACAAGTAATTGTAAAAGATATCAATTCCCAAAAAGATTTTAAAACAAGAATTTTGAAGATTAATCCAAGGAAGCTACTTTAAAAGCTAAAAAAAATTCTAATTTGAATCAAGATACGATAAAAAAAAGCCACCAAGGATTAGAAACCACCCCACAAGTATGATTGATTAGATCTTTCTATTGCACTTATATTTCCCTCACTTCATATGAGTCAAGAGATTTTACTTGGTCACATGGAGAATATAGATTTAAAGTTATCTTTTAACATTTCATTAGTTGATACACAATTAACTACTAGATCAAGGACGGTTCTTATAGTGAAGACCCTCTTCCTTGACAGCTAAGATATTCAACCAATGACAACAAAATATTTCAAAGAAGGTAGTTCACTTCTACTCGATTTGAAAATAGGGTTCATAAAGTATCAATCATGTCTCATCTAAGTAAAACGATGAAAGATCTTAAAATACCCATAATCAAGATAAATCTTAGTTGAAGAAACTATATAATCATTAAGCATAAATCAAAATAATATAAGATGCACAAATAAAAGATCTAATCACTCATACTCATGGGTGGAATCCTCTCCTTGATGGGAGGATTCTCTAGCCTACCATGGTTGGTGATATTCTAGAATAACAATAAAAAGATTCCATGAAAATCAAAGAAAGAAGAACTCTTTATTGATTAAACATAAACAAAATACAATAGCATCTATGTCTAATACAAAAGAAACACAAACTGAAGAGAAAAAAACTTAAAATAAAGAAGAAAGAACAAGAAAATGGAAGACTAAAATTCTGCTCAGCTGGAAATCTTCTATATGTTGTCCTCCCTCTGCAGGCCCCTTTTATAGAGGGCTGTATTGGCTGGGGCTTTTAATGCTGGACAACTGCCCAGGATTTGAAAAATCCTTGCTGTTTTGGTAGGAATTTGTAGTTGTCTTGGTGGGGATTTGGAGGATTGGCTAATGCTGATTTTTAGTGATTTTGATAGGGATTTAAGACTGATTTGACAAATCAGATTTGCTGATTTGTGGCTGTCTGTTGGAGCTGATTTGTAAGGGAGATTCTCTCTTCTTTTGGCAATTGTGATGATCCATTCTTTCCATAATTGCTGTAGACTCTTAGGAATTGAATATTCACATGTTCTTTTCCTCCAATAGCATGTATTATCTTCATATCCTATGAAATTTGGATTAGAATCTCCATGACAAATATAATTATGCACATGAATGTATAAATGTAGTTTATTTGTGCATATTATGCTTTGAAAATAAAATTCCCTAATATGTATGTAGAAAATGAAATATTGCATAGGGAAATGTCCAAGACAACTCTAAAAGGTATATCAAAATATGTATTTTTGAACATCTAACAAATACCCCCAAACCGGCTTTTTGCTAGTCCTCGAGCAAAACTAAAAAAAAAATCCTAACTCACTTTCGCAGGAATCGCGGTCGCACTTAGCATGTGCAACAAGCCTTTAAACCCCTAGGTCACCCCTAGTGGACGAGCTGTGTCTCGTGAGGGTTTGCAGCGAATATACCCACAAAATTCAAAGTTTAATTTTTTTTTTTTTATAAGGAAAGAACTTTTGAGAAAAATCTACCATAGTTGACAACTCTAACCATATGTTAAAAGTTTTCACTTGTCATCAAGTCCTGAAGTGTGTGTGTGCATAGCCAACAAGGATGTAGCTTTCTTTTTCCAAGTAAAACTTAATTTTGATCACCTTCAGAATGGATTTCGCCTTGACTTCAAAAACTCACTGGATATTACACTCAACAAGGAAATCACTCAGAAGTGGGGTCATTTCTCTCAACTTATATGTGACAAGGAATCAAATTCAAATAATCCACATATAAGATTTTATAGAAGGACGGACCATATCAAAGAAAAACTAAATTGATCTCAGGAATGGAATATCATTGACTCAAGAACATTGGATTAAACACCATAAGTCCTTTTCATCTATTCTCCACATTTTAACCACATTACATTTAGGATCAAGTAGGTCTTTTCAGTAGGTTGTAATGGGGCTAGGGTTGATAACTCGATAATGTTTTATTCTGAAATGCTTTGAGAATTTATATACTTTTTCGATGAATATCGGCTTTTTTTTTCTCTGTCTTTTTTTCTTTCTTTTTCTGCTTTTTTTTTCCTTTTTTTTTTCAAGAATCATGATAGTAATAACCATTCCATGAAATTTCATAGTAATTGATTGATTTTTTTCTTTTCTTCTTCTTTCCTCGCTCCCAAAACAAAATTTAAGGTTGCACTCATTAAGTGCAGTGTAGGTTGAAAAAAATAGGTTGAACAAAGAAAGGCTTATATGGCTCAAGGGGTTTGACTAGTGGATAAGTATAAGAATAGGTCGGCTGAACATACTAGATTGGTGAGCAAAGATGGCCTAAATTATTTCCTAAGTTTCACATGGTTATCATATGTCTTGAAAAGATTTCAGTGGAGTTTCTAGTGTAGTAATCCAATTTTTTTTTATGGTGTTCACGAGTCTTTGATCAAAACAAGAATAAAGAGATCAACCAAACGACATTTTTAAGCGAAAACAAGAAAATTTTGAGTTAACTTGTAACTCAGAATTACATAAAAACCCTCCAAGAATAGAATGGCTCAAATCTCTCCTGGGTTTAGTCTCCACTAATGATTCTTCCAGGTCTCTCCCTTAGGTTTCACTTTTCCATCACGCTACATGCATGTGGCTATAAGTGTTGAAAATTTTTCAAGACTTGAAATTTGCAAAAAACATTTTAGACACAAGATAGAATTATCAACTAAAGTGAAAATTGATTTTGCAAGCCAAACTTATCCCAATGATTGAACTTTTCCATTGTTTTTTTTTAAATGTCACATTAAAAATTGTTGATTACACCCCCAAACCTAAATCTAACATTGTCCTCAATGTGAATGATAGTTACAAAATGATGCATGTGATGCTTGAAAATGAAAGGCTCTAACTCTCTCCTTTTTGATCTTCTACCGTGCATGCACCAGAAATAATGAACTCTGACTCAATCTACCCTAAAAGGGAAGAGAGAAATCCTAATAAAGGCTAGACAAAGGAACCACAAAACACCACAGAACAGCTTGGCTCAATTATCTTGAAATTAATTGAGAGCTTTCAACTTCTTATTCTAATTGCACAGAGACTATTAGGAAAAATTCTCAAAATCTCTCCTTAATTAGACAGCTCCTAACTGTTTTGAAGAGTACACCTAAGCCTCCAATTCGGTCTTATGAAACCAAATTGACCAGGTCAACCCCCAGGTAGTGGTGGGGCCACAATGCTCTTGAGCACGGTCCCGCTTAAGTACCACCCTCCTAGAACAATAATTGTCTCCCTTTGAGAGACAAGGCTTTCCTAGACATCAACGTGGTCAAAGAGTGCAATTGGTGCACTTTTGGTGGTCTTCGCCCTATTGAGCTCGAGGAATCCTAGGGCCAATGTCTAATTGATTTTATTGTGATTGGCTTGGGATAATTATGCAATGTGGTGGTTTTGGGCTAAGGACAGGTGATGAAATCCCGACCTTATCTTTTTTTATAGGTTTTGCCCTTAAAATTGATTTGTGCAAATGTTTACACTAAATGCACAATCATGGAAACAAGATTTTTTTTTTAAGGAAAACTTACTTCGGAGTTTGTTCACTCCGGAAATCCAAAATCTGAGGTGGATCAACCAATCTTGAGCTTTATGTTCTTCATCCTTTCCTCCTCCTGCATAATAAGAAGAAAAAAAAATTATTTTTAATTTTTAATTTTTAATTTTTTTTTTTAAGAAAAGAAAAAAAAAATTGATACTTTCAACCTTTACCGTTACTTACCTTGCCTCCCCAGCAACGGCGCCAATTTGTTGGTTCGATTTAATTATCGTTAAGATTTAGCCTTTACCAACAAAAGAAATTTATAACTCTCTTACCTCTTTTTGGTAGAAAGTGGGAGTAAGAGGTCGATTCCACAAGGAGGCTATGGAAGCGAACAAGTAATTGTAAAAGATATCAATTCTCAAAAAGATTTTAAAACAAGAATTTTGAAGATTAATCCAAGAAAGCTACTTTAAAAGCTAAAATAAAATTCTAATTTGAATCAAGATACGATAAAAAAAGCCACCAAGGATTAGAAACCACCCCACAAGTATGATTGATTAGATCTTTCTATTGCACTTATATTTCCCTCACTTCATATGAGTCAAGAGATTTTACTTGGTCACATGGAGAATATAGATTTAAAGTTCTCTTTTAACATTTCATTAGTTGATACACCATTAACTACTAGATCAATGACGGTTCTTATAGTGAAGACCCTCTTCCTTGACAGTTAAGATATTCAACCAATGACAACAAAATATTTCAAAGAAGGTAGTTCACTTCTACTCGATTTGAAAATAGGATTTATAAAGTATCAATCATGTCTCATCTAAGTAAAACGATGAAAGATCTTAAAATACCCATAATCAAGATAAATCTGAGTTGAAGAAACTATATAATCATTAAGCATAAATCAAAATAATATAAGATGCACAAATAAAAGATCTAATCACTCATACTCATGGGTGGAATCCTCTCCTTGATGGGAGGATCCTCTAGCCTACCATGGTTGGTGATATTCTAGAATAACAATAAAAAGATTCCATGAAAATCAAAGAAAGAAGAACTCTTTATTGATTAAACATAAACAAAATACAATAGCATCTATGTCTAATACAAAAGAAACACAAACTGAAGAGAAAAAAACTTAAAATAAAGAAGAAAGAACAAGAAAATGGAAGACTAAAATTCTGCTCAGCTGGAAATCTTCTATATGTTGTCCTCCCTCTGCAGGCCCCTTTTATAGAGGGTTGTATTGGCTGGGGCTTTTAATGCTGGACAACTGCCCAGGATTTGAAAAATCCTTGCTGTTTTGGTAGGAATTTGTAGTTGTCTTGGTGGGGATTTGGAGGATTGGCTAATGCTGATTTTTAGTGATTTTGATAGGGATTTAAGACTGATTTGACAAATCAGATTTGCTGATTTGTGGCTGTCTGTTGGAGCTGATTTGTAAGGGAGATTCTCTCTTCTTTTGGCAATTGTGATGATCCATTCTTTCTATAATTGCTGTAGACTTTTAGGAATTGAATATTCACATGTTCTTTTCTCCAATAGCATGTATTATCTTCATATCCTATGAAATTTGGATTAGAATCTCCATGACAAATATAATTATGCACATGAAATGTATAAATGTAGTTTATTTGTGCATATTATGCTTTGAAAATAAAATTCCCTAATATGTATGTAGAAAATGAAATATTGCATAGGGAAATGTCCAAGACAACTCTAAAAGGTATATCAAAATATGTATTTTTGAACATCTAACACATATCATCATTTCAATTCTAATCCAATCTTTTAGCAAGTTTTACAATGTCATTGGAAAGTGGAATGCATATTGATGTATTCTTCTTCAGCTGTGATATTTATTTAAAGGGAAAAATCCAAATAACCCCCTGAAATCTTGCCTAAATCCATATAACCCCCTGCAATCTTCATATATCCATATAACCCCCTGTAATCATACCAAAAAATCCATATAACCCCCTCCGTCCGCCTTCCGTCAGCCTAGTTAACGGCGAAATTGAAAAAAATCCATATAACCCCCTGTAATCTGGCCTAAATCCATATAACCCCCTGCAATCTTCATATATCCATATAACCCCCTGCAATCTTCATATATTCATATAACCCCCTGCAATCTTCATATATCCATATGACCCCCTGTAATTTTGAAAAAAATCCATATAACCCCCTGTAATTTTTGGAAAAAATCCATATAACCCCATGTAATCTGGAAAAAATATTTCTAAAAATTTAAAAATAAAAAAATAATTTTTTATTAATAATAGAATAATTTTTTATTTATTCCTTTTTTTATTCATAATTTTTTAATTATAAATGACATGTGATTTCATAATCAGTACTCTGACACATTAATAATAGAGTAAATTAACATTTACATGTTCCATGCATTAACATTTAATGGATTGTAAATCTTTATTTTATTGTATTTTCTATTATTCTCATTTGAAAACGTAAAATTGATATTTTTATTGTTTGATTCACCTTGAATAAAATAAGGATAAATGGTAAATAAGAGATAAATAAAAGTTTATGATTTTTTAAATGACAACTATACCCCTGCATAAATTATTTGTGTTTGAGAATAAATTTGAGAGATGTATGTGTAATATGATAGATGTGATAGTTTTTGAGAAAAAATATTTTTAAAATTTTAAAAATGGGAAGAGGAAATTTTTTTATATTTATATTTTTTATTTTATTTTTTAATTTTTAAAAATATTTTTTTAGATTACATGGGGTTATATGGATTTTTCCAAGATTGCAGGGGGTTATATGGATATATGAAGATTGCAGGGGGTTATATGGATTTAGGCAAGATTACAGGGGGTTATATGGATTTTTTTCAATTTCGCCGTTAACTCGGCTGACGGAAGACGGACGGAGGGGGTTATATGGATTTTTGGGTATGATTACAGGGGGTTATATGGATATATGAAGATTGCAGGGGGTTATATGGATTTAGGCAAGATTTCAGGGGGTTATATGGATTTTTCCCTTATTTAAATTGCTGGTAATGGTTGGCACAGGAGACATTTTTGACGCTAGATTGGATACGAAAATTTAGGTACAATATATGTTCTGCTCCCTTTTTAATCGTGGATGCAAATTTGCCGCCTCAGACGCTGGAAGCTGCTTGCCAATGTATATTACTTTAGCTATCAGTTCCTGTAAATTTTCATTAAGTGTCTAATGACAATGTTTGTATGACGTCAGTGAACAGAAATCTGAAACACATTTCCAATGTGTAATATATGATTTTTATTTAATCTCAACGAAGTTTTAATTAGTCTCCTAGTAAACATGGGATCATGTACGTACAGACATTGTTTTTTTATAGGAACGGTAGGCACCTTTGTATTAATAAAAGGCGAAAGTCCAAAATAAGTACAACCTAAAAAAAAAAACACTAAAGCAAAAACCCCAATACAAACATTCCCATGGGGATGAGAAGAAACCCATTCGTAGAAGAGACGTCTACACATGGACCATGTTTGTGTTGGGGTAAAGTTAGTAAACACACATCAAGCAAATTCTCTGTCTTGTGAACAGTATATCTGTTTATGGATTTATTCACTTGTTTTCTCTTCCAGTGGCTGCAGAATCTGGCGTCCATGTGTGGTTCGAGCGTGTATCTATTTTGAAGTCTAGAAGAATTTCATCAGTTGTCAGCTATGTGAGTACAAAACATCTTTCTGATCAATATTGTTTAGACCTTATGGAGTTTTACGTATTGGTCCACTGATGTCTCTTTTAAAACTTGTATGTTTTACTTATTCGAATTTAAATCAGCACTCCTTTTACAGGTAACGAGCTTTTCCCCTAATGTGCATGAACTTATTTCTATGGCAAATGCCCTATCTGAGAATAATCCTCACTTGATTTCAAATGTTGATTTCTCTGAAAGGAAGCATTCCATAGAGTCGTCTTTCCAAATGCTAAAGCCTGCAATTTCTCTGTTGCTAGAGAAGGCATCAAATGGATTGTTGTGACTATTGGATCAGATGGTGTACTCTTATGTTCTAAAGAAGGGCCCGGCTTTTTGAATCATGCTGTGAATACCACTGTAATCAGTAGTCTTGGGGAAACGTTGGGGAAAATTATGAGAAGAAATTCTACAAAAAATTATTTCAGCTCCATGAAGTTTAGACTGGCGAGTTCTAATCCTTACTGCCTACATTTTCCTGCGCTTCCTGCAATGGTTTCCAGTCTTACAGGAGCAGGGGATTGTTTGGTTGGTGGAACTCTTGCATCTGTTTGTGCTGGTGCAAAGTCTAGCAGTTGGGATAGCCGTTGCAAAAATAGCAGTTGAAACTGAGTCAAATGTACCGTCACACTGCAATGTTGCAAGCATTACAGGTATGAAGCAAATTAATATGTGATCTTTTTGTTAAATTTCAAATGATTGTGGAATGCCAAGAAAATGCTCAATGATGTCCATTTGTTATTTTGGGCTGTAGCTCACTACAGAGGTGGTTTAATTCTTAGAGGGTCAAATCAACATCTCATGGCTGCTAGCCTACTACCCAGGGTGTACAATGAATTATTCACCAGTGAGGTGTCATAAATAATTTTCTCATCCATTATAAGTGCAGTTCATATTAGTTGATTGTCATACTTGTTGTCTGTCTACTTTTTAAATCAATAGTTTCTCATATTATACAAAATACCAAAGGTTCATATTACCTTTTGAATTCTGTAGATTCTAAAAAGCAACAATAATGGAGTTACAATTGTAAGATGTAGTTTAGTGTGAATGCTGGAAAACATTCACGTGTATGAGTTGATGCATTTGATATATTATGTGTGATAACAGAAATTGGTAAAAGAAGTGTAGTGTCAATTGTTCATTATCAAATTATAATGATGAATTCATGCTACATTTGAGTCTTGATAGGTTAGATTGTCTTCTACTTGTTGATAATTCCCTGTTGAATGTACTCTATAATTTCCTGTCCTCAGAAATTCCTGAGAGTAATCTTTTATTTTTTTCCACGATATTGATTATGGATTTTTATCCATGTTTATTATTTGCAGAAGATGCATAGAAAATACTTTTTGCTGTAAAGGAGATTGCTTTCAATAGGTAATATGAATTTTCACGGTTCACCTCCATATCAATAATTCCCTCAGGTTGGTATATAACTAATGTTTAATGATTCTTCCTTTCTTATAAATATTGTGTCCATCATTCTAATCTATGCAGTTTTCCACTGGTATCCAATTCCATGCCATGTTAATTTGCCAAATTGATTTTTAGTGTTAATATGAAAATTAATTATTTTCACCGCATGTTGGAATTCTGATTATTTTTAGCCATTGTAAAAGAGTATAATCCGAAATATGCTTTCCTGCATAGGAGACCCAATTTATTGAATTATTAACTAGAATGGATATGCAATTCACATCTGAGTGACATGAAAATTTTGTTCTAATTCTGTTTAGTTCAATACCCTCTATCCTTATTTTTCAGAACTGTAATGTTATTAGATTTACATATCTTTTTATCATGAGTGTGATTTATCGTCATTTTTTTTTTTGTAGCATTTCATAGTGATTGCATTTCCCTGTTTGCAATCAATTCTGAAGAAATAATTTTAAATAAAATCAGTTTAATTTTTTTTTCTTTTTTTTTTGAAATGTCCTTTTTCCCTGCTATTTAGGAGCCAATTTTTATATAATTTTTCCACAGAAGAGAAGCATCTTTTGGAACCCTTTTTTTGGGATAATCTATTCTAGATTGTTTATTGGGCTTATGTTTATCAGTCTGAAAATTAGTCCCGATGTCTAACTTTACTGTCCATTATGATGTGTTTACAGAGTTGGGTTATACTCACATGCTCACGATCTATCTTGAGAATATGAAATTGACTTAACAGATTGAAATATGAGGACTATGTGATCAGCCCACTGTTCAACTTTTTAAATGAGAATACCAATGTTGGAACTTAGGGTGAATAATTTGCCGGTCTAATGTATTCGCAATGCTTTTGTACAGTCATGGTTGATACTGTTATGGATCTCTGTCCGTCCCTTCTGTTCATCACAAGAGCTTTGCTCACTTTCATGGCATCTCATGACCAATTTATGATCGTCAACTCTTGCAGGGAACAAATGAAGAGCTCAGTTAAACAGTAGAGGTCTAGCTCACTTGTTTGAGATATGTATCCAGCCTTTGGTGTCTTAATTGTATCATGAAGTTATATTTTCAGAACTACCATAATGTCATGATGCATTAGGAGACTGTTATTTTCATAATGGAATGTGATGGAAGTTTCCCTGAAAAGGTGCCCATCTCAAAAACTCTGTCTATGCTATGAATATTACTGCATATATTTTCAAGGCGAGGAATGGACGATTTTATTGGGGCTGCCTCTATTAGTCAATGCTTCTCAACAACTTTGTTAGGTACTGCTATTCTTTGTACCCCCAACTCTATGAGAATGTGAATCAATAGATATCAATTATTAAAAGCCTGTGTGTAGTGGATTCCGGCCTTTCTGGGTGGAGTTGCCCCCTTTGTTATGCCATCAGCAACTTTGAAACCTATTATGGAATAATTGTTGGTGTCGGCATCAACGCCTCCTGCCTTGTCATTTTTTGTGACCCTAACTTTTGAGGTGATAATTTAGGTTTAAAGTACTGCTGGATAAGACATTTTCGTTATATTTATTGATTGATGCTATTTCTATTTTTTCATTTGACTAGGTTTATGAGTCCGGATCCAGTTATGATTGGTTTTGATTAGTCTTATCAATATCGAACGCAGCGTATGAATTGAATTGTACAATTTATAAATCAACTGTACAACCAATTGTTGGATATATATTCCACTCTCTTATTGAATATTGATGATACTAAGATCCAATAGAAGAGTGGAACACAATAATTAGTTGTACAGTTCTATTCATAAGTTGTGCAACTTGATACTGGAAGAACTGATACAGTGAAAATCAGCTCATCTGCCAAATCAGTCGCATCTCATGGACTCAGTAAGCAAGTCTCGTGTGCAACATGTTTTTTTTATATAATAATAATATAATAATCCACTGTTTCCTTTTTTTGACCTTCCTTTTGTTTGAAAAATTAAATTATCCAAAGTCTTCTCCAAAAGTCACACCAAAGTTGAAACCTGTGCTAGTAAATGATAAACACGATGGATTTCTCATTTGAATGAGTGCCAAGTATATCTAAAGAATAAACGCTTTTATTTTTCGATATATTTATTATACATTAATGAATATATTGTATATTTGTATCCACATTCATACAAAGATATGAAATTAAAAGTAAGTTTAAAAAGTAGAGTTGGGTGTATCCATATCCATAGAACTCTAATGGGATTTGGTTTTTTATTGGTTCATACAATTTCATCGTGATTTGTTGGACTTACAACAAACGATTTATTTGAATGGATCTCATTCAGAGCACCTGTGTCCCGACAAGGACTGCCAACACAACACTTTCTGTATGGTCAAATTGTGTGGTTGGCTTTTTTTTTTTTTTTTTTTTTTAAGGGTTAAAAACATCTAAGTACCTAAAAATACAGAAAAACCTATATAAGTCCTTACTAATTGGGACAGATATACGAGTCCTTGAAAACTCATAAAAATCTAATTATCATTCATAAGTTAAATTTTCATCCAAACTTAACGGAATATTCTCATAATATTCCATCACATATAATTGTGTAGACATTGAAGTCTCTATAAACAGTCATAAAGACAAATTAGTCACTATAAAAGACAAAATTGCCCTTGAAAAACTTTTACAATAAATTATGTGCATACTGTAATTCCGATAAACAATCATAAAGACAAATTAGTCTATGCAAAAGATAAAATTGCCCATGAAAGACTTTTACATAATTGGATAGACATTACAATATTTATAAATAATCATAAAGACAAATTGATCCATGTAAAAGACAAAAATGCCCTTAAAGGATTTTTACATTTAATTGTGTTTCAGGGATTATGTATTTGTCTTTTATGATTGTTTATAAATAAATACTGCAATGTCTACACAATTAAATGTAAAAATTCTTTATGGGTTTTTTTGTCTTTTACAGTGGCTAATTTGTCTTTATGATTGTTTATAAGGACTGTAATGTCTATCCAATTAAATGTAAAAGTCTTTCAGGGGTAATTTTGTCTTTGGCAAGGACTGATTTGTCTTTATGATTGTTTATAGGAACTGCAGTATGTATATAATTTAATGTAAGTTTTTCAAGGACAATTTTATCTTTTGTAGGGATTAATTTGTCTTTATGACTGTTTATAGGGATTTTAATGTTTACACAATTATACGTGATGGAATATTCTGGGAATACTCCGTTAAGTTTGGATGAAAATTTAACTTAGGGATGATAATTGGATTTTTGTGAGTTTTTAGGGATTCGTATGTATGTCCCAATTCTAGTAGGGACTTATACGGGTTTTTCCATATTTTTAGGGACTTAAATGTGTGTGTTTTTTTTTCCCCTAGTCATCTGACACATTGTGTGATTGTTGCATACTTGCATCTCTACATCCAAACAACTACCCTTGGATTCGGCTGCATTGACTGGTCCATGCTCCAATTTGTTATTTTTCAAGTCCTCCTTGTTATATATATATATATATAATAAAAAGAGAGTTGTTAAATATATACATTAAATTCGTATATATATATATATATATATATATGTATTTATCTCGAAACTTATGAAAATAAAGAAAAGTCTATGTAAAGTTGATAAATCTCCTTAAATCTCTATCTTATTAAACAATATTTATTTTAGTCCCTATAACTAACTAAATGTGTGATTAAACCTAACCATGCATGGTAAATTACTGTTATACCATTTTAAAATTTATTTTCTTTGTTAGAAAAATCAATATAATTCCCTAAAAACTCATGAAAATCGAAAAAAGTTCTTGTAAAATAAAAAAATCATCTTAACTCCCTGAAATCTTCTTAAAATCACAAAAAATCGTTATGATTATCTAAAAGTATATAATGATTTATTTAAATTTTATTTAACAAATTACAGTTTTATAATCAATGTGTTAGGCTTTTTGTTGCTAGTAATTTTGAGTTAAAAATCTATTATATAATTTTGATTTGATTTTTAATTTATTTTCTCTTATTTTGTAATGGAGTTGATGAAACTGTAATTTTTTTTCGGTCTTTGTAATGAGATTGAGGAGATGAAAATATAAAAAAATGACTCGATTTTGTAGATCAAATAAGATTCGAGGGCTATTTTTTTTTACAGTTAAGGATGACATTTCAGGAAATGAAAATGCTGGAAAAATGACGGGGGTATTTTTGTCTTAAACTAAATCTAATTTTAGTAAGTTTCTAATGACTTATTTCAATATACTTTTGATCAGGGGACTAAATTCATTAATTATATGCACTTTATGGGGACCTGAGACGATTTTCTGAGTTTTGATGGACTTTTTGTGATTTTAAGAAGATTTGAAGGAGTTAAAGAAGATTTTCCCAAAAATAAAACATGTGTTTTAGAGTTTCAAACGGAACATTTTCCTTACAAAAGCAATTAAAGATTTAAGACATTTTTATGATAGGCTTTGATCCAACCTTCTTGTAACCATTTGATGATTGAATGGAAAATACCATATATAAATGATCGAACTATTGGAAATATAAATAATGTAATTTTAAAAACAAAAAAAATAAAAACATATTACTACTCCCAATCCAGTGACCCACATGATTTAACTTTGAAATATTTATAAATAAAACCAAAATCATCCTCTGAAATTCGAGTAAGGTAGCGTTTGATTGTGCGATTGTGCAGTGTTTGTGATTACAGAAAACTGATTTTACAATCGTGTAACTAAACAGTTTTACAATCGCAGCTTCCTGCAAACAGATTTCAGACAAATAGTATCTAAAAGTTGCAATTTGAGAAAGCTAAGAAAAGTCAGTTTTCGACAAAATCAATTTTAAATCCAGCGATCACAGAAAATCAATTTTACAATTGCTTTATCAAATGCTACCTTGTGATAACAACTTTCGATGAGATTTTATTGCTCAAAACGTGAAGTAAAAAATAGAAGTATGCAATAGCACTCACGTTTTGTTCCACATTTGTAACTAAAAAACAGTTTTCTGGTCACATGCAGTTGTTCAGACTTCGGAGTCTGAAAACTGTATTTAATTATTGTTGCCAAAAGTCTTAAAACTGTATTTAATTATTGTTGCCAAATTTAACATGAATTTCATTTTAGCACCCTCCTGTGTTCTTGATGGGAACCTCTTTGACAAATATCAATTAATTCACAAGGAGAAGACTTAGAACTTTTTTTTATTTTATTTTATAAACGTGTAATTTTAAAAAGTCAATTTGTAAGATATGTCCTGAGCGTCTAATTTATGTAATTTATTATTATAAAATATTATAATATATTTATTTTATTTTATACGCATAAAATAACTAGGAAATGGATTATCTTTTTGTGTTTGTTTTTATTTGACTTCCATTTGGATTAGGGAGATGATTTTAAAATTAAAAACTTTGTAAACACCATCATAGATTTAAGTGAAAAATCTACGTTTTTAAAAGCTAAATTTTTTCTTGTTTGAAACTTCTCAAAATAATGTTTTTCTATCACCTCTTTTTTCTCGAATGCAGAATTTTTCGTCACACACCCAATCTCATCCGCCACATGAGAAACGGACTCATTTCATTTGATTATTCTAAACCAATTGATTGACCTAAAAAAAATTTTACATTTATTCTTCATGTTTAATTAATGAAATAATAATAATATCTATCTTAATTTTAAAATAAATTTTTAGTATCACGGTTGGAGCAAACGACGGCTCACGCTTCGGCATGCATTGAACGCAATTCACGTTTGCTTATTTAAATTGCATAAAAAACCAAATAATAATATAATAATATAATAAAATAAGATATAAAGTTTTCGAAGCTATCCAGTCACACATCAGCTTCCTACGTACTTCCTTTTCCTGACGGCTTTCACTTCTCCTTTCCATTCCATCATAAATCATAAACCACTCTTTTTCTTTCTTTCTTTCTCACCGGTTCAATTAAACCCCAATTTTTTAGGGTTTTTTTGTCGTTATTGAATCAGTCGCGATGGGAGTCACGGATCGGAACGAGGAGGTCGTCATCCCTTCGGGGCTCAATCGGATCAAGACCCGCCGTCCTCCTCCCGATGATCGCTCCAGCTCCGGAGGGGACGACTCTCCTGTCCCGTCCGCTTCACGGCCGTCGCCGTCTCGGGCGGGTGCGGCCGGAGGTGGGGTTCCTCGCTGGCCTTCTTTGGATCGGGTGGCGGCTGGAAGAGGTTTTGGTTTCACGATTGAATTCAGATTATGAATCTTTGTGCTTGTTCGCTTTTTTTTAGATTTTGATTTTGAATTTGCTTCATTGGTGTGAGAAGAGAATTGTTTGTTGGACTGGCAGAGCAAAGGAAATTTAGTTTTAGTAGTGAAGATGAACAGATTGGGAAAAAGTAGTGTTTCATGATTATTTATGGAAGAAGTGGAGAGAGTTTTAACATATTAGTGAAAAAATCAGAACAAAATTATATGGTTGTGATCTTAGATTGGATGCATCCAACAATTAATTTTTTTTTGATAATTTAACGAATGTATTAGAATAAATTTTAGGCCAATTGGCAAAAATAGCACTCAGTATACAAATATTAACAGAAATAACATAAGAGGATGAAAATTTGCAAAAAGTAACACTAGTCAGTATTTACCCCCTTTTTTTTTTACACGGGAGGCGCCATATACCAAAAGAAATATCAACCGTTAAAATTTAATCAAATGTGATAAGGAGAAACAAATCTTTCATGATTTTCCAATCTCAATCAAATATATTTTAAACAAAAAAAACTCAGCTATTAAAATTTAATAAAAGAGGTGATAAAAAAAACATAGAAGATTTGTTTCTCTTTATCACATCTTTAATTAAATTTTAATGGCTGAGAGATTTATTAATGGATTAAAATATATTCGATTAAGATAAGAGAAAATTAGGAATGAGGTTTTGGTTTCACGATTGAATTCAGATTCTGAATCTTTGTGCTTGTTTGCTTTTTTTAGATTTTGATTTATTGGTGTGACAAGAGAATTTTTTGATGGACTGGCAGAGCAAGGAAAATTTAGTTTTAGTAGTGAAGATGAACAGATTGGGAAAAAGTAGTGTTTCGTGATTATTTATGGAAAAAGTGGAGAGAGTTTTAAGATATCAGTGAAAAATCAGAACAAAATTATATAGTTGTGACCTTAGATTGGATGCATCCAACAAATGAATTTTTTTGGTAATTAAGCGAATGCATTAGAATAAATTTTATACAAGATGTACTGTCAGTTGACAATCAAAACGTCAGTGCTGGTTAGCTTGTGAGTCGAGAGAGGTAATGCCAAACAGCGCTGCTGGAGTACATCCTCCCAATTCACTTGTTCCTGCGATTGATTACATGAATTCATTGGCACCAATTACTTGTCAAGCTAATTACATCCATACAAAACAAAACCATAGCAATGAGAATGTAGTTTTCATTTGGATTTGCTGCTCCATTCAAAAGAATTGTCGAGCATTTGAGCTTCCATAATTTCATGTCACAAAGCATATTTTTCTGAATCAATACATTGCCCATTGAAATTTTCCTTGGTGCTAGAGGATACTTCTGTCGATTGGCTTCCCTATAGGTGTTTATGATGGTCCACACTTCCAACTGCCTCAAAAAATCAACTGTCTGAAAGTATAACCTCTTCATTCTCCATGGTATCACTCCCCATCCCATTAGTTTCCAGACATCCACCTGAGAGGCAGTTTCAAATTGAACTTTGGAGTATCCTTGAGAAATACTTAGTTGACGCCCTCTGTTTAATCTTTGAAACTCCAAAATGATTAATGCACTGGTAGTTTCAACTATAGCTGCCCCTCCGACAAGGAATTGACCCATATGGTCTTGTAGAACAACCCCATAGCCTGCCCTTGAGTCGGAGAGAGAACCATTCGAATTAACCTTGATCAATGGTGCGGAGGACTCTTCCAGCCTCGAAAGCACGGACATGGCTGGAGGGGTCCCGTACCCGTGTCCGACACGTGTCGGACACGGACACGGCGGGGACACGGCATGGACACGTGTCGGACACGCCTCTAGCCGTGTCTGCTGAAATGGGCTGCATTTTTGGTCCGGACACGGCCCAGGACACGCTGGGGACACGGCACAGGACACGGCCCAGTCCAGTTTCAGCCCAAAAAGGAAAAAAAAATCCGACTACCTCTCAGCCTCTTCTTCTTCAGTCTTTGCTGCTGCTTCTTCAGTATCTGTTGCTGCTGCTTCTTCTTCTTCTTCTTCTGCTT
Organism: Acorus calamus; assembly: GCA_030737845.1. Lineage (NCBI taxonomy): Eukaryota > Viridiplantae > Streptophyta > Magnoliopsida > Acorales > Acoraceae > Acorus > Acorus calamus. The sequence continues at coordinate 8,865,704 of CM060876.1, read as the reverse complement.
CTTCTTCTTCTTCTTCTTTCTTCTTCTGCTTCTTCTTCTTTCTTCTTCTGCTTCGTCTTCTTCTTCTTCTTCTTCTTCCTTCTTCTTCTGCTTCTTCTTCTTCTTCCTTCTTCTTCTGCTTCTTCTTCTTCTTTCTTCTTCTGCTTCGTCTTCTTCTTCTTCTTCTTCTGTTTTCTTTTTTACAGAGAGGGGAGGTGAGGAGGGGAAGAGTGGAGGCGGACTTGAAATGAGATTTCAATATGTTTTGTTTCCTTTTTTTATAATTTTATATTTATTCTTATTTTTAGGGTGGAATAAATTGTCTTGTTTATTTTTTTGCACCCACACATCATGGTCATTTTTCAGTCCTAAATTCAGTATACAATTGTTTTGAATTTTATAAAAACATGTACTTCATCTCATCTATAAGATACATGTTTTCATATAAAAGGAAATATATATACTCCACTGAATTGTAGATATAACATAGAATATTTTAATGTTTGTATATCATGTTTTGTAGATATAACATAGAGCTTTTTAGAACATTGACCCAAACCCATTTAAAACAGCCCACAAGTTACCAAACCATTTAAAATGACCCAAAACAATCCATTTAAAACATGGTGGTGTATGAAAAACATTTAACTTCATATGGATATGCAATATATATTTATTATATTAATTTATTTGTTGCCGTGTGCTAGCCGTATCCGTGTCCTTTTTTTTTTAAAATTGCCGTGTCGCCGTGTCCGTGTCACCGTGTCCTCGTATCCCGTGTCCATGTCCGTGCTTCATAGCTTCCAACTGACCATCTGAGTGAAAAAGGATTTGGATGCAATGATTATTCTCATATTGGCTTAGAGCTTCAATCTCTGGAGTTAACTGGGCTGATAGAGGAAGACTTCGCAATTTAAGCTGGACACTGCATACATAGAATGTCTGCAAGGATGGCCTGCCTGTGCTATTGCTTTCCTTGAAAAACTCTCGCACATCTCTTCTTCCAAATTACTTCGACTTTTGTAAAAAAAATGTCCTGAAGAATCTTTTTATTTTATTTTTGGGGTGGGGGGGAAGGGTTTACTGTCATCTTTCCTATCCATTTCACCCACACATGCTGGGATCTCTTCTTGATTATCTGAAATTCCATTTTCTGAATCATCAATTTCCACACATATGAGGAGAAACCACAAGCAAAGAAAATGTAGTCGATACCCTTTCAAGCTGTTTTACATAGATTACAGGTGCTGTCACTACTGAAAATTTCCTCTGGAGTAGTTGAAGGGTGGAAGTTTCTTGTTCGGAGCCAGCCAGAAGGTAAAGCTGTATCAGGATGTCTAAGTTGAATTCCAGATTCATCTGGATCATCTAGCTGTGCCTGCTTTGCTGCGTATGGAATCCCATGCATCACAAATTGGAGACCTTTCCTGATCGACCAGGATAGATCAATTGATCCTGTTGTTTACCATCTATGGAAATTTTTGTAACAGTCATTTATAAGTTATTGGATTCTGTAGGTCATCTACTTGGCTGTTGATACTTTACTTCAGAAATTAACCTACTAGATTTTGTATGATGTGGGGGACCCATATGATGAAGGCTATTTTCAGGCAGGAGGTCCTTTAAACAACATCCACTAATCCATATATCATGCCATAACTTGATGCTCTTACCTGAGAAGATCAAGTACCTGACATTATTCTTCAGCCGACATCTAGATTTCAGGATTTGCTTTTTAGGCTCACGAGAAAGTCAGAATTTCAGCCACTTCCCAGATGGAGTTTACTCTTAAACATTTAACTTTGACGGTTTGACCCAAGCAACCCACAGAGAGTCCTGGTTTTCATAGTCTTCATGTGGATAATTTCTGCATGAATAGCTCAAATATTTTTAATTTCAACTAAATTCATAGGAGCAACTGCATCTTGATTTGATTCTTGATCTGCTGTTCCTGCCATCGTCAGTTCATTCCAATTTACTTCTAAAGCAAGTATTTTTTTTCATCATTTGAAAATAAACACGTAAACGATAAACATATTTTACCAATAAATGTTAGAAATTAAAAAGAAATGGTTTCATCTTTCAAAAAAAAGTTCTCAGAAATGTTTTTTTCCCCATGGAAAGTAGACAAATCAGGGTCTTAAGGTTTTTGGAATTAGAAGAAAAGTTAGTGTCCAAGCATAGCAACATAAATGTGTGAATATGCCATGAGTAACAATTCTGGAGGCTTGTTGTTTCGTGGTCCATAATTTGCGAAATTTCCTTAATATGTATTTATGATGAGATTATGTCACCTTGTTATTGTTTCATTAGCAAAGTGGTGATAAACAACCATATGTCATCAATTATTATGTTTTTCCAGGTTTCCATGTAGCACCAATTACTGGGTATATTTTTTAATGGTATTGATTCATTCCTGGAAAAGCACAGGATTTTTAAATCAGTACTTGACCAACTTTTAAGGTAATTTTTCTTGAAAAAAACCTTCTAAGGCATTTTACATGTATATTCAGGGCTTCGCAAGGGAAAGAAAATTTCTCGTTGGTTCACATCACATCTGAGCACGAAGGATTTTACCAAAGCTTTTAATAATACAACTTCAAATTCCAAGGTAAAAATCTTTAGGATCTAACTAATGAGACTGCTTAGCTTTGAATGTTCCTTTCTCAAATTGACCACAAATTAATTTTGCTATATTGATTGCTTCAACATGTGGCCCATATTTGATAGGTTAAAAATTCGGAAGCTAACATTCTTGATGAGAAGGGTATGCTGGGAACTAAAAATAGTTTTGCATGGAAAGATCTGATTAGAAAGCAACCATCACATGGGAGCAATCATGTCAAAAAAGTACCTAAAGGACAGAAAAGTTTTTCTCATGAGTTAGGACCCAAGGGTGGTATTCAAGCTTCGCTTCCCCGAACTCGTAGCTATGATGACTTGAAGGTATCACTTGGTCCTCATGTTTTTATGTCTTCTTCTAATAATATGGTGTTAATTGCTCCATTTTCAGCACTGTTTGATGATTGAATTATGTTGTACATTTAAGTCTTGGCAAGTTTTTTTTTTCCACTTAAGTTGTGATGTTTGTTGATGTTAAACGGAGTTCAGGGCCTCTTGGGAGCTTTAGATTCCAAGTTTGATACTGCCAAAGAAGAAGTTAATGCTGAGCTATCTGCCTTTGTTGAGGATCTAGTGGAGCTTCTGGAGAAAAACTCTGCATTGTCAACCTCACAAGAAGCAGCTGAGTACCTTATTACTCTTGCCGAACAGTGTTTGGAGATGACATGTTCTGAATTCCGTGAGAAGTGTGGAGGGATTGTGCAGAGTCTTGCTGAAAGGAGGCAGCAATGTGAGTTGGGGATTCTGAAACAGTTGTTCACGCGGATGCTCTTTATTTTGACTCGTTGCACCAGACTGTTGCAGCTTCAGAAAGATGGTGGAGCAATCAATGAAGATTCTCTTCATAAATTTAAGAAATGTTTGGAGAATGTCCCAGCTTTAAACATGCACTGGACGCCCAAGTCAGGGAATGTTGATTTTAGTGTGGATAGTGCCGCATGTAAGATGGGCATTACCGAATGTCGAACTCAGGAACATGACAAGGTTTCTTTCTACACTATTATATTCTGTGAGCTATGACTATTGTGTGTATCTAATTACTGACTTGGGAAGATATTTTTTCTCTTCTAACCAGATTTCATGTGTCATTTTTTTTCCAGAATGATATCCAGGCAAGAGATAGCTGTCCCTCGATCCATAATTCTGTTCCACAGGATCATCACGTTGATGATGTCTTTAAAAAACATTCAACAGCAGACAATTTGCACACACTTCATGAGGAGGAAAACTCTGATGAAGATTCAGTTATATGTAGGATATGCGAGAAGGATATTTCAACGAGTCATTTGGAGTCTCATTCTTATATATGTGCTTATGCTGAGAAGTGCGAACTGGAAGGTCCCGATATTAATGCACGCCTATTAAAAATTGCGGAAACATTGGAACAAATTGCAGAATCGTACATGTCCAGTTCTCCCATATCTTATAGCAGCCCTGAGATATCAAGAATACAAGCTCCTAGCTCAGGAGCTGGATCTGAAGGCCAGTCTCCTAAATTAAATGAGTGGCATAACAAAGGTGCGGAGGGGATGTTTGAGGATCTTCATGAGATGGACACAGCTGGAATAGATGATTTTCATCTTGCAGCTTTCAACAACCCGAAGGGCTGTTGGGGCCCAAAGTATGGAATTTATTCTGTGATTTCTTCCAATGGGAGCATGACCCCAGTTTCCTCTTCAAACACCCCAAGAGCAAATCACTTTGACTTGTATTGGTTGGTTTACAACAACCCCAGTGAGCCAGAGGATGTCAACCAGGTGAATAATCTGAGCAACTGATCTGCTATTTCTTGGTAACTGTTACACTGTAACTCGTGGTTCTGATGTGCCCCAGTGCTTTTACAAATTTACTGATCGAAAATGTCCTAAGTGACAGACATATATCACCGTTAGACATGGGTTTGGATGTTTGGATGCGTTGTATCCAATCTTCGAAAGTCGTACCAATGACACCATGCAATTGTAATAATCAATATCATTGTGAAGTTTTACGTATCTTATTTCACCATGTCGAAGATTTATCCAATTAGAACTCAACAGACCCATATGCTTCCAACATTCATTTTCCAACCTTGCTTGGAACTTTTTATGGTCTTCTCCTAATCCTTGTCTCTGTCATAAGCCAGATGACACTTTTTTTGGTCTTCCCCTAATCACTTCCTCCTTCAGTAGCCAGAAAAACTATTCCCATTTATTTTATCCTATTACAAGAATTGTAGCCTATGAATTAATCCCTAAATTTGAACATTTGAACAAATTTTTATGTAATCAGATACATAGAGCCAGAGGAATGGTATTTATGCAAATTAGATATGTAAAACTTCAGAAGTAGGAGCTTTCAAAATTTTGGCACATCAAAAGCTTGGAAATTGATTTAAAATGATCCATTTGAATGCATGATTGTGTTAAGGGGGGTAAAGGATTCGAGGTAAGTGAAATACTTTCCTTATGAATCATGCCAAAAATTTATATAGTCCCTTGTTCAGTATGTCTATGACTGAAACATATCACAGTTAAAATACAGAAGCTTGACATCATCTTATATAAACCGGTAAATGGATTACAGATGCTCATGGTTAAATTAGCCTTTGTTCAGGTTTCTTAATGCTGTGTCAATATATTGAACTGGAGTTGAAACAAGTTGATTCTCAACATATTTCGAAAAATAGTAATTGATACCTGTTCATGCCATGTTCCTTCCTATGTTCTTTTGTTTCACATTGTTTAGCTATCTTCTGAATCCGACCATTTTTTGTTCACTGGCAATAATTTTAGCAAGTAAATGCATGTGTATGATACACTTTAAGTAGTCATGAGATGACTTTGCTATATATCGTTGACAGTTTTTATGCACAAAACCATGAAATACTCAATTCTTGTCAAGTAGATTGCATATTAATCTCAAATATTCTTTTGTTCATGGTGCATTTAATAATGTATACTAATTAAGTTCGAGGGGATAAATGAATAATTTGCTCAAATTTTCTTTTGTTCCTTTGTTAATTTTCCTCGAGTATATTGAATATGCATGCTTAAATAATGTGCACTAGTCCAAGTAGGAATCGTTGCTATATAATAATCTGCATCATTAATTAATTCACATTTAATTGACACACTTTTCATTAAAAAAATTGTCTCATTTAGTTTGTCTAATTAAGCGCTTTAATCTATAATTAGCATAAAAAAACCTTGTTAACGCATATTACACGTGTAAAACATATTTTATACATGCAACAGGGCTGAACTAAAAGGGAAAAAAGCTTCATAACCCTGAAGCCCATTTCTCGTGTCATGACATTATAGGGATATCATGAATTTGATTTAGATGTTGTTGATTTTGCATGTCAGAATACGTCTCTCTTTTTTTTGTTTGTTTTTCTATTTTCTGAATTTCTAAAATTTTGAATTTCTGTCTTGCTGGATTATTCCCGAATACCTAACCGGTGACAAGGGCAGGAATGAGTTAAGACTGAATTCAATATTACACAAGTGATTTTGTTATGTCATGTTGATTCATCTTCTAATTTATTTTTATTAGATATTTAGGTAGTTCCGTTCAAAATCAACATCCATTTTCATTTTGAAAAACATTCCAAAAATCATAATTCATTTCATTTCTGGATTAGAGTATATAAATTTCTGCTCTGTATGTGCTATTCAAAATCTAGGTCAAATAATTAGAGAGTGTCAATTCCAATATTGATATTGTTCATCTTTTATTAGAAACTTCAAACTTCCAATAATCTGATACTTCAATTGTATAAATGTTTCTATGTGTGGTTATTATGAATGCATCCTGCTGACACCAAACCCATCAGATGGTTTGTTATTAAACTTGGAAATTTGAATTCTACATTTAAAGCTGGTTTTGTGGGAAGGGAGCATGTCATTTGGCTTGTAGGCGGAGATACTACAGCATGTAACTGCAGCCACATCTTCTTATGTACTTTTTGATATGTGCCTCCTATAGTTTCTTGGAGTTATTAACGTTTACCTCAAGCTTGTCTAGGATTCAGATATTTATTGTTGGAACTTTTCTTCTTTTTTTTTATCTAGGGGTGACAGGAATATTTAGTGTCCTTTCTGTGGTTTTTTTCATATATATATTTTTTGCGTTTCTAATGCTCAATCTCACATAGGTAATCGGATAGGAATGTTTGAGCACTTGTACATCTATACATCTATTCATATATGGTATATTATAGGAAAAGGAGGTTTTCACATTTTTGAAGATGTGATTGAACAAGTCAAAGCATAGAATGGTTGTGTGTGGTGGGGGGGGGGGGGGGGACCTGGAGATATATTTGGGTGGGGGATGTTTATTTTCATGAACTGAAAATCCTACCATACAAACTTGAGTTTTTTTTTCCCATTAACATAGTATATTGTGAAGAAGCATAAAAGTTGTAGCTTTCATATGGCTGGGGGTTTTCAATTCATGATTCTTGATGTTGTTTCATTATTTGAGTTAACATACAGTTGAGGTGGTCCGTGCTCCATGATTTGCATTGATGACGACTCTGGTTAACAGTTCTGAGAAACAGAGTGGTAGATCTGGTTGGACTATTGGATATTAGATTTAGAAGTAGATGAAACACAAACTCTAGTTGGATTGGCATCAACCATAAATCCAGAATGAAGCTGGATTCATCAATCCACCATCTCCAACACATCAGACCCCCTCCCACAGGCCACAACCATACAAGTAATTTGTCTCTCCATCCCACTCTTTTATTGGTTGGGATTTTTTTTAATCAAGTTGAAACAGAAATTATTCTTTTGTCTCATCCATTGCCTTAATTTGATAACCCTGCCCCCACCCCCTATAAACAATTATCCTGGATTTTCCAGCTGCGGATCTGAAATTAGTAATTCAGGCTTATTCAGTCCAACCAAACAACAAAAAGTGTGATAAGTCTCTTCTATTTTTCATTCCATTCTCTGTGCTGAAAACAACAAGGGGATTAGAAATTGGGCTTTGTACATGTAATTTACAGTTTAGGTGTGATCTACAATAATTGTGGTTGATCTTGATTGCATAAATTGGTTGATGAAAAAAAATGGTTTATATGTTCATTTTGATGTTTATCCGTCAAGTATCTGGTTTGCATTTCATTGATAAAATATTCATGTATGACCTAGATTGGAACTATTAACAATTTGATGACATTGACTGGACTTCTGCAGATAGCTGACCTTGCTGACATAGCACGCAGGGCTGCAGATATGGATTTTACAGGCGAATGGGCATGCAAGAATTTGCATACATGCAGGCTTGACTTGCAGGATATTCTACATACTACGAAGCACAAAGCCTTGGTAATAGACACTTTTGGGAGGCGCATAGAGAATCTGCTAGAGTAAGCTTTACTCTGAAAACTTCATTTCCTTATTTCTTTCACTTTAATTGAAAAATGATTCTTAATTGTAAAAAAGCCGCTCCTCGATGGATCATTTGCCCTCTGAACTAATCACCTATGAATTTTCTCAGAGAAAAATATCACATATTGAATGAAATGTTGAAGGACAAAATCCCTAGGATTCCCAGCAAAGATCACAATGGCACTGGATATTCTACAGATAATGAGTCGCAGTATACATTATCAGCTACTTTGCATCCTACACAAAAGGAACACACAAGCATTGATGATTTTGAAATTATCAAGCCAATCAGCAGAGGTGCTTTTGGAAAAGTCTTCCTTGCACGTAAACGAACTACAGGGGATCTATTTGCGATTAAGGTGTGTTTTCAAAAGGAGCTGTGTATTTTAATTGAGTAAAGATTATTAGAGTATATCTTTTGATTAGGAGACAAGCAGCACAATAAAAATTTGAGTGGCATCAATAATTATCATGTTGATGCCTTCTTGTACAATATTCTTATTTGTTATTTTCTTGTCTTTATCAGCATTGTTTATAAATAATTAAATATCAATAATTTTTACCTTTTATGTAAATTTGTATCTAATAGCTGGGCTCTTATTTGTGAGTTCCCTTTTATAATGAATTTTGTCATGAGAACTGAGAACAACTAGAAAATTTAGTATTGCAAATAGTTAATTTTGAGCTCTCTCTCTTTCTTTGTCCAAGATCTCTCCCTTTCATATTATCTTTGGAGGAGTTTGTTGGCTTTCTTATCTTACTGTTATCCTCTTGATTAGTGACCTAGTTAACTAATTATGGCGCTCCTAAATTCTTAACATGCAGGTACTCAAGAAACTGGATATGATACGCAAAAATGACATTGAGCGTATCTTGGCAGAACGCAACATACTAATTACAGTCAGAAATCCCTTCGTGGTAATTTTTAGGGTTCTGTCATTTTATAGCTAATGATTTTTAATCTATAAGTAATTCAAATACAGTTTCATATTGATCTTTGAGAGAGCAATACTTATAACCTGTTCCTTGTCCTTTCATTATATGATTTTATTGAATAAACCCAACTGCTCTCAATGTCCTAAATCAACTTTTTGCCTGCATTTAATGTGATATTGCTTAGTTATATGGAGCATTTATGAAGTGAATGAAATATCTACAATCTGTAGCATCTACATTGTTGAGTATTCATATCATCTTGCCGTATGAACATGATGAAACTGGATATACATGACATCTTCTTTAGGCATCACTTAAGCTTTAGGATCTTTTCTTTCAGTGCGGATATGGTGCTTATCATTTCTCATCCATATGCAGGTTCGATTTTTTTATTCATTTACTTGCAGAGATAATCTTTATTTGGTCATGGAGTATCTCAATGGAGGTGACTTGTATTCCCTCCTCAAAAAAGTTGGTTGCTTGGATGAGGATGTGGCCCGTATATATATAGCTGAGTTGGTTCGTCTGATACACTTTACTCCCTAGTATACCCTTATTGCCATGGTTTTCCGTTTCTGATGAACGTCTCATAATATCAGGTTCTTGCTTTGGAATATCTCCATTCACTAGGAATTGTCCATCGCGACTTGAAGCCTGATAACATATTGGTTGCACATGATGGCCATATCAAGGTGTGGTTTATTGATTTATGATTGTACTTAGCTATCAATTAGTTCTCTCCAGAATCAAGATGCTGTCCTTTACATCAGCATATCACCTTTGTATGACATATGTTAACTTCTCATGTTAAATTATCCCATGGTTTACCACCTTATTTTGCATTGACATGATTGGATAGTGATGGGGAATCCATATTGCTAATAATTATCATGATCATTTAAAATTAATGAGACCACATCAATACATGGTCACATATGAAAAGCGTTTGATAAATCTGGTGTGACATTTAAATTTCAGATACTTTTAATGGTTTAGTGTGTGCACTGCAAATTAATTTTACTGACAAAATAAACTGATCATTGCCAGCTTACAGATTTTGGATTGTCAAAAATTGGTCTCATCAATAGTGCAGCTGACTTGTCTGGATCTCAGTCAAATGGTTCTATCCTACAAAATGCGCACAATATGCAAAATTCTTTTGAAGATACCCATAAAAGTGAAAAGACAGGCCACCGATCTGCTGTTGGGACACCTGATTATCTTGCTCCAGAAATTCTACTTGGGACTGAACATGGTTTGTGCAGGACATTTTTTTTTTTTTTGGTTCTGAGAAAATGTAGTTACATTCTGTGAACCTTTTTGTCTGAGGAAAATGTATATTCTATGAAACTTATACAGGTTGTGCTGCTGACTGGTGGTCGGTGGGGATTATCCTGTTTGAATTCATAACAGGGATTCCGCCTTTTGCAGATAAACTTCCAGAGGTATGCTTTAATCAACCATTATGTTAAAGTTATCTTTCTTAATATGCTTGTCTGTGCATGATGGCCTAGGATCTTCAGCGAATATTGAAGTGCCAGCAATGATGAAACTCACAAAACGAAATACCAGAAATGACAAAGTTTTCATAATCAACTCATGGAAAATGAATCTTTATGTCCTATCCCTTTATCTTTTCTTGTTTTTCGTCCTCTTGTTTTTTTTTCTTTTCTCTCCCATTGGAGTCTTCCATTTATTTTAATAAAATGGTGATACTTTCTTAAAAAATGGTGAACCTTCTCCCCCCCACCAAAAAATAAAAGAAAATTAAGAAGAAATTCATGGAAAGACTAGAGGAGATCTTTAAACAAAGTGATAGAAGTAATCAAGTGTGGCCAGAGGAGAAATGAAACAGAAACAAGCCTTGTTCTATCACAATGAGGTCAGGTATGGAGCACAACTAGAAGCTCCTCTTTGGTTTGTGAATAGACCTTAAATAAGAATTAGGGATAAGTCTTTCCTCTATTCCATTCCGTTGCACAAATTTTTCTGAATTCTCTATTCTACCCTGGTTGGCCTGAGTAATTATTTGGTGGGGGAGATTCTGATAGCTTATTTTAATACATAGAAGTCTCCCTCTATTTAGGTTTTTATCCACACAATAGCCAAATAGAAAAATGCCTTTCTGTTAAAAAGAAACTTCAGATATATGATTGTGATATTGAATTTATCTGCCCTCCATAGGATGATCTCTCTCCATGCTCCTCCAGTATACTATAATACAGGTTATAATTATCTTAAGAAATTTCATTCTAATAATAAAATTTATATTATTGTCAAGTGGTTAAGAAACTTTACACATTCAGAAAACCCGGTATTTGTTTAACCAGATGTGCCAATGTAAGTCAAAATAACCTATCTTTGTACACGATGCATAAAATTTTCAACTCTGATCATCCAACTTATTGGTCCTGTATCCTAGAGGAGATTAGGAATCGCTTTGTAATATGTCTGTGAAATCGATCTTTTGCAGCTGCGATCTATTCATTAGTTATGAACTTATGATAAATGTCTCTTTTACTAAGCAAAAATCTCTTGCTAGAATAGATAAAGTTTCTTAATCGCTCTGCCATTGTGCACTAGGGAGGAGATGGGTGAAAGTTTTATGTATCAGGGAGGATGATAAAATAAATTCGACCCACTCAAAAAGTAAAAATCATTGAAGACTGCATTAGTATCTTTCTATGAGAGGCCGCCCATATTTTATTCAATTTAGATTAATTGTTTATTATGCTCGTAATGTATTGATTATGAACTTTATTTTGATTGAGTAGTTCAGATAATTGTGCATGTGCACTACTTGATTCGGTTGTCACATCCAAATTTTTTTTGTTTTTTGGCAGTTGATCTTTGACAACATTCTTAATAGGAAAATCCCTTGGCCTCGTGTTCCAGATGATATGTCGTATGAAGCAAGAGATTTGATAGACAGGTTTGTAAGCCTCCCTGGGTTTTTCCAGTTGCTTCCAAATAGCCTTCAGCTCTTTGTCCTTCTTCAGTGATGTTATTAGGTTGTGAAACAAGGATAATTAGTTTGTTGTACTAGTGTCAACTGGCAAGTTGAAAGAGGAAAATAATAAACATAACATATTGTGGATGTTGGGAGAAAACAAGTTAAAACTTAAAAATGAGAGTAATAAGAATGCTTTATTTATTTTATTTTTTTCCCTATGACGTTACTCTTCACCACACCACATTCACCTGTTGCTTCACCCCAAGCCACGGTTGGAGGGAATACTGTTCACACATTTCCGTTCTGGCAAAACTACACACTGTTTCAAAATTCTGATCTGTGTCCTGCCCCTATTTAGGAGTTCTGGAAGAGATCTCCTCAAGTTAAACTACTCTGTTATCCTCTGTATTGATGAGTCTACAGTTATAGAATGAAATGGCCCTCCCCTGTAAAATGGTGTATGTTAATAATCAGAATGGCAAACAGTTTGTGAGTGAAGATTGGTGAATGATGTTTCAGTGAATTGTTGTGAGATGATTGATGATCATCGCTCGGGGACCATGATTCAAAATTTTAGAACCAGTGAGATTCCTTGGAGGAGTGGCACACGGTGATGTTGAAATGATTGACAAAGGGAAAGAAAGGGTCTTGACCTAATGAAGGGTCCCTTTGTGAAGTCTTCGCAGTCTCGTGTTTGGGAAAAGGGTGAGAAGTGGGGCCTCAGGTGCTTTAGATATTTGAAACTTGGTAACGAGGTAGCTAAATGAAGAGATTCCAATATCCTTTGGAAATGTAAGGGAACAAAGCACTATGACAATGACTATTGGAAATCTCAACCACTTCATGTTCTACATAGGGTTGTTCAAAGTGAAACCCCTGATAAGTTGTACAGCTGACCAGGCTAACAGTGCCTCTTTTCATGTTGTTGGGCTACAGGCTTCGCTTTCCATGGACGGACCTAAAAATGTGCATTATAAATTATAGGTGACAGTAAGGTATCTTTGGTGAATGACAAGGAGCAGTTAATGGGGACATGGCCCAGCTGTACTAGGTGGTGGGTGAAGTTGTTGGTGCATAATTGTTGCCTCATTAAATATCCTTCTAAAGCCATCATGGAGGACTTATTTTACAAAACGTTACCATCAAACTTTTCTTGATCCAGAGATGTTGTTTTGGGGGGGGGGGGGGGGGGGGGGGGTGATTCACCCCAATTCATTCTCTCCATGGGGTCCCTTTGATATGCTGGGACACATCCCTCATCTATGTTATAGGGGTCTTTGGAGAAATGATGAGTTGAGGGTTCCATCTGGACAGTGAAGATTTTCTGTGACGGTGGATGCATTTGTGGAGTCAGCCAGTTGAATACCCGGCAAGATTCTGATGGGAATTGGTGAGGATGGATTTCAAGAGGATTTGGGAGGAGGTTGGTATTTTTGGTTGGCTCATCGGGTTGCAGGGTCATCGTGGGTGGAGGTGGCAGGAAACCTATTCCCTCATCAATGTTTAGGACCCTAGGACCCTAGTGGTCGCCTCTACAGTGGTGAAGTCATGGGTCATTGGGGGGGAGCATATTTACAGTATCCCCTTTTTTTTGTTTGTTAATGAAATGGGTAAACACTATTATTCTTCCTTTAAAAAAAAGACACTGCTTTAATTATTTATGAGTGATTCATGGGGATGCTGAGACGTGTTTGGAATTTTTGTAGCAAATCTTTCTAGGAGTTTGTTTTCTTGACAACAAGAATATGATTCGACAGGTTTCTTGTTCAAGATCCAGATATGCGTTTAGGATCAAAGGGAGCAGCAGAGGTTGTTTTCAATGTTATCTATTTGTTTCAACAGACATCAGGCCTCAAAGTGCTGCATTTGTTAAAATTTCCCTTCTTTACTTTTTAATGGGTTTTTACAGGTAAAGGAGCATGCCTTCTTCAGAGGAATTAACTGGGACACGCTTGCATTGCAAAAGGTAAGCACAATTATTCCTCAACTAAAGAATTATCAATTGATGCTACTTATCTTGGTTGCATGTTGTGAGCATCAGGATACCATTCTCCCTCAAGGCAATTTTCTTGAAAGGGTAGAGTCACCATGTTATATTATAATCGATAAACCACAATGAGCAATCAAACAAAGGTACAGAAAGAAGCAAAAAAAATAAAATGGGAGAGGACATAAGGATTTGTCCTATATTAGCCCTTACTTTACAATTATACAGTGCCCACACAACATAAAAGGCACCTTCCCTTCCAATAGAAACTCTTCCAACCTTCAGAACATGGAATACCCAGTTTATAGGAAGGAAACTATACTCGTTCAAGAATTCTCAGTGTAGACACTGTCTGCCAGCAAAGAGTTTCTTATTTGTTGTAAGCCATACGGCCAAACACATGGCAGGAGGAAGAATGGAAAAGAGCTTTCCTTTGTCCCTTCTTTCTCTGCTTTGGAACCAGATCATTATAGATTTGATTGATAAAAAAGATGCAAGTTTCCCAATTCTGGTCCCAGCTTTTCCTAGATTCCATTCATCAATCTGCAATTAATGATCAAATATTCAGTATTTTCCTCTTCACACCCATGCAATTCACACATGAGAGATCCTCCAGATGCTGAAGCAGCCTGGTTGACTTTAGTACACATTTTGTTAAGACAGAGGGTCGCTTGTACGTTTGGGGGATATCTGGTCCTCCAAGAATCCGTCAACAGCTTAACATCCACCCCTCCAGTCAGATCAACAACCCCTGGGACCCCTCAAAATTTTTTTGTAGAAAAGAGCTGACTGAGAACCCCAGTTTTGATCTTTTCCACCTCACTTCATCCTCCTGATGCAAAATGATTTGAACATTCTAAGGTAGGCTTAGAGGAATTCCCATCTCCATCATCTCTGTTTCACTTAGGTCTCTCCCTCACCTTGGACACCACGCAATGCAACAGCTTCCTCCACCCATTTGGAAATCCTGTTCCACTTTGTCCTCTTTGCACACTGCAATTGTGAGAAGGCTAGGAAACAAACCTAAGCTTTCTTTGATTTAGCCATCCATCTGTCCAAGTGTCCATAAATATTTCTGTTTACCTTTTCCAACCACAAACAGACATTCTAGACAGTAAACTACAGGGCGTATCAAACTGCCGCTGCCTCCGCGACCTTTTTTATTTTTTAACCAGATCAACTTTACCCAATATCTTCAGGTTCATTTATGAGCTCCAGACACTAGTGATTTGTTCATCCAGCGACCAAGGGCCGTAGTGCCTAGGTGCTAAACAGGGGCCTAGGCAGGTGCCTCTGCCACAGTGGAAGAATTGGGTACACCTATAGAATCATTACAAGAATAAAAGCTGATGGAATATCTGATGTGCCTAGGAACCAAGGTGGAGGGTCAGGCCTAAGGGGTGCCTGGCCTGCTTTTTGAACATTGCCCATATCTCTTGCCCCTTTTCTGCTTGTATTCAAATCCTACCAAGCAAGATGCACATCCTTTCAACCATCCTTCTTGCCATCCAGAGCATCCTCATCATTTTATTTTGTCCGAGAGGTAAAAAAAAATTTGGTCACTTGACACATTCTGCATTATCCATTGACGTTCGGGGTTCCGATTCTTTTGACCTAACTAATGCATCAACAGGTTAGCACGAACTATTTTCGGGGTCTTAACAATAATGATTATTGGACTGTTTGTGTCCTTTTGTGCCCTGAACCTGTTCGATCCACTGCATGATGCAGGAATGCATCTGACTCAACAACCAATGTGCAGCCCTAGTTTTGTCTATGGCACACTGAATTTTTTTTATAGCATATCTTTTAGCTAATAACTCTCCGAATGGCTAACTCATCCAATGTGCAGCCCTAGTTTTTGTCTATGGCACACTGAATTTTTTTTAGCATATCTTTTAGCTAATAACTCTCTGAATGGCTAACTCATCCACTGTAGTCAAATTTGCTTATGCAGTTTTGTTGTGCAATGGCACAAAATCACACAGTTTTCAATTTCTTTGGAAATTCAGGAAAATCATAAAAATACTAAAATGCTAGAAACTATAGCTAAGTGGAGAAAGAAAATGAACTTTATTCCCTAACCATATTTCACAAAAATGTAGGAATGCAATATGATATCTAGTCAAAGCGACAGTTTCATTTTTAGGCTCCGCCGCTTCTCAATCTAATTTTTTATTTTGTCGGTCTGAGCTCTTTATAATGTTGAATTTATCATGGAGGTTTCATGACGTTAGATATGTCTCCAGGCTGCCTTTGTACCAAACCCTGATAGTGCAGATGATACAAGCTATTTCACATCACGTTATTCACGAAGTTCCAGTCAAATTCTGGAAGATCAAAATTCTAGTGATTGTGCCTCTGACATGACTGATTCCAGCTCAAACACCGGAATTGAGGTAAAGGTTTTTAGATTGGTGCACTTTTTTTTAAGAAATCTCAAATAGAGACCAGATGATCATTTAGACCATATAAAAACCAGATGGTTATTTTGGGGAAAAAATATTGACCAATGGAGTTTGAACGTCCAAATATTTTGATTTTCTGTCCTCCAGGCTTTATCCATGTATCTGTCTATACATACATTCATGCATCTTTCCCCTCACAATGAAAACTCACGAGTTTATAGTTTGATTTAGTATAACCCATCATGATTGCCTTGGCATTTTATGCTACTCACCAAAAAATGAATACATCTGGCCACCTTTAGAACTCAGTGTGCAAAGACCTATTCAAACACCTCAAAATCAAGTCAAACCATTGCACTATTTGGCATGTTTAATCCTACTGCATGTTAAGAACTAATAAAATATTGGCCCTCAAAAAATAATAGCCTTTTGTATAAACGAGAAAACAGAGTAACACCACACTGCCTGCAGATTGAAAGCTTATTACAAATCTATTTAAAAATGTTGTTGTCACGGACCTGAAATAAAGATCGGACAATTGAGATCCCTGCTTGTCACTTGTGAATACATGAATGGATGAGTTTGATTATATTTTACCTGTTAAATGCTTGTATGTGAAGTAATATATAAATTCAGAGATGCATGGTCGCCCTACTTATACAATACTACAAAAAGAAATGACGTGAATTACGATTTCCAGTAACCTCAAAACACAATGTGATTCTGAATGGTGAATGCGTTTTGTTGATTGTTTCCTAAATGCTACCTTTTTATGATTCAGAGGGACAAATGTAGTGAATTACCTGAGTTTGACTCTTCTTCTTCTATTGATCTCTCCTTGATCAATTTCTCTTTCAAGGTATGTGCATCTGTTCTCAACCTGGTAGAATGGCACCCTTCATTTTTTTTATCCTTCTCATATGTCCTATACTACAATGAAATCATTTCCATTGTTAATTTACTGATGAATTCAATTGTACGGCAGAACTTATCGCAGTTAGCATCCATAAATTACGATGTGCTTGTACAAAGTGGAAGAGATCCATCAAAGTGTTCATCTCCATTAAAGAGCCAACATTCGTAGCATTTTATAAAATCATACTCTGGTATTTACTCCTATTAACTCCTACTTGTTCTCTGAGGTTAGAAAAGGGAGTATACATATATACAGATGTTGATGCTGGCCAATATTATCGGGCAGTTTCATGGGATTATGGGGTCTGTTTTTTATTTAAATGGAGGATCCCAATCAATTTGAGGAATCACTTCTTTTTTTTAATACAAGAGAAAAAAAAGTTTTATAGTGTACATACAAGTAGGAGTCGCATGTACATACATATACTGTTCATTGTACAGGATGGAATCCTAGAATAGCATCTGAAAGATCCTACTCGAACAGTGCCTAGAATTTTGTTAGCACTTG
>CM060876.1:8815285-8838015 GCA_030737845.1 Acorus calamus | reverse complement strand
CGCACACCGCATGTAATCGCGACCATATATATATATATACACACACACACACAGAGTAGGGCTCTCCGACGGACGCCCGTTTTTTACCTAGTTGCGGACGAGTGGTGGTCCATCATTTCAACGGCTGTGATTTAATTTCATTGATATCAAATGTCCACTCAGATCACTTAAATCAAACCAACCCCCCCAACCCAATTTAAACAACCTAACCTAAGTTAACCCAACCCCTCTCTCTCAACCCACGCACGTCGGACCTGTGTTTGTTTTCGCATGTTTCCGACGGATGTAGGCCGTCACCAATGACTAATAAAACAAAAATTATGTGATTGGCGTTGCTTTCGGTGACGGTCATTAGCCGTCCGCAAATGCCTTATAGCCGACACCTTTAAACACTGATATGTTTTAAAAAAATGATTAATAACTGTTTTATGGTTCTGATAGGGTGATATTATTCATTTAAAAATTGCAGAACTCCTTATATCAAGTGAACCCCTTTAAAAGTAACAAATCCCAATAGTCGATTTTTTGGTTGTGGTGGGTTGAGAGAGAGGGGTTGGGTTAACTTAGGTTAGGTTGTTTAACTTGGGTTGGGGGGGTTGGTTTGGTTTAAGTGATCTGAGTGGACATTTGTTATCAATGAACTTAAATCACAGCCGTTGAAATGATGGACCACCACTCGTCCGCAACTTGGTAAAAAACGGGCGTCCGTCGGAGAGCCCTACTGTGTATGTGTGTGTGTGTATATATATATATATATATACCCGAGTGATAGCGTGCGGCGGACCGCACGGTGCGGATCCGACGTGCGTCGTCCGATCGCGGGTCTATCGCATCTAACGGTTGATGTGAATCGCACCCAACGGACGGTCGGGTGCGATTCACGTCGACCGTTGGATGCGATGGATCCGCGATCGAACGTTCCACGTCGTGGCCGTACCTGCCGTTCGCCGCACGTAATAATTTATATATATATATATATATATATATATATATATATATATATATATATATATCCCAGATACACTACGTAATCAAATCCATAAATTAAAGAGTGACATAACACTAAAAAAAAATCAAATGTAAACGAAACCAATAGAACACTCAATCTCTAGATGTCAACATCACATTTGGTCTCTGTGAATCCATTAGAGGCCGCACCAAGGGGCAGCCTCAGGTGACACTTTGCCTTGGGAGAGTACTTGTTGCTCTTGAACCACCACACTTTGAACCTCACCCTAGCATAGATGTTCACATCAATGTTATAAAATCCGTCATTCTTCTCAGTGTTGAACCTGCCCTGCGTGTCGCTCCCAACCACCAAATTCTGCCCATCAAAAATCGGGTAGAGCATGGTGGTGTTCTTATGTCCCTGGTAGAACGTCGGGAGCGCGTAGTAGCCGAACCTCTCGCCATCATAGAACGCCCTCGTCTCGATCCAATCGTAGTAGATGCCGACCTTCTTGTTAGGGTTCCTCACCATAACATCCATGGTGAGGTTGTAGTTAAGCATGTTTGTCCCGGTGAGGTTGAATCCGGAGAGGGTAGCCCCGGTTACGTAGACTTTGACCTTGTTGGGGCGGAGGACGAGGACGATGATGCCGATGATGATGACGATGGAGAGGATAAACTTGAATAGGGTGCAGAGGAGGCAGCACCCGCAGTCCGACCCGCGGCCCGGGCGGTGGTAGGAGCGGGCCGGGGGAGGGATGGGCGGGCCGTAGTAGGCTCCGTTCAGTTGGGGTTGTTTTGTGTCTGCCATTTTTTTTATGGGTGTTTAGATTGGTTTTTTTTGTGATTGATGGATTGGAAGCTTTAAGGGTTTGTTTTTATATATGGGGATGGTTTGGAAGGGCTTTGGTGGGGGGGAAGCGGAAGCTTCATGAGAAGTTGTGGAACGCGTTACGGGTTGAAATAAACGCTACTTGGAATTTAGGGAAGGATTAAAATATGACGAATAGTTAGACTTTTTTACATCGGTGATCTTCTTTCTTTGGTTTACTTGATTTTTATCCTGAACAGATGACTGGATATGGACACGTTTTGCGTTATCAAATTGAAAAATTCTACTTATGGAATCATGACACCCTTTCATTTGAGTGTATTTTTTATTTTTATTTTCTCTTCCTCTCATCCCCATTCAAACTCGCAACCTCACTTTCAATAAGATCAAAATTTTCGTCAAAAAAATTAAAAACTTAATAGAATCTACTATTTATGATTTTTTTAAAGTAAAAAATATTTATGAATTGAACTGAAAAATAAATAATGAATATAATAATGAGATATTAAAATAAAATATATATTATATTTTTACATTGAGATATTCGATTTATGAGTTGATAACTCATGAACCGAATTGGCAAAGTGTTTAAATTTTAAAGATAAGTTATCCAAAATAAAACGGGTAAAAAGTTCATAAATTTTACTTTTTATTTACATTTATCAAAATTAAAACAAAACGCAATGAAAAACGCTGTTTCAATCTTCAGGTAGAATAAACTTAATATAATCCTCAATTTTATTTAAAAATATCATAACAATTGTTTGTATTTTGTTCTATTTTTTTATATATACCAAATGGATAAACTGTTTTTTCCTCTCATTTATCTCTTTATTCCAATCCTGCTGACCAAAAGAAGTCTAGATAACATGGGACCGGATCCGGTCAGTGTTCGATATCGGTTAGTTCGGTCAGTACCGAACTGCACCACTTATAAATCGAACTGCACAATCAATTATTGAGTATATTTTTTACTCTCTTATTGGATTCAATCAGCAATTGGAGAAAATATTAATTCCTAAGTATCATCAGTATCTAATAAGAGAGTGAAAAATATACCCAACAATTGGTTGTGCAGTTCGATTTATAAGTGATGCAGTTCAATTTGAACGTGGTGCAGTTCGGTACTGATCGAACTGATCGAGCTCGGCATTGACCGGATCCGGTCTCGAATAACATAGGAGGATCATACGAGACAAACAACCAATAAAAAATTGTTCACATATCCACTTTTTTTTTGTGCAAATGTGTGTGAAAGCGCCTAGAGTCTAATGAGTTTGATGACTACATGACTACGCCCAAACTCGACCCCATATGATTGTGTGTCTAAAGAAAATCATATAAAACCATGTGCTTGATTAAAAAAACACGCACTTGTGTATCTTAACTTTTGAATGTTCCATAATGTCCTGTTTGGGTAGAGAAACAGGGGGAACATGGTTGAATAGCGAAAATAAGTTTAAAAAGTTATTAGCTTACAAGAAATAAATATAGTTATACCAATATAATTGTTTGACAATCTTTAGCGCAACGGTTTAGAGTTTAGTAGTGTTATCGATAGGTTCTTGATTCGAGTTTTGATGCTGACTTACCCACCTATTTGTTAGCGATTATTCGAAAGAATTTTCATGAGACCGAAACAAACAAGTGGAGGTAGTCTTCACAACTCGATTGTAAGGTCAGTCACCGGGGTCCCTCCGATATCAAAAAAAAAAATGGTATAGTTCTGACATTGATTCATATGTACTTATATATTTTCATAGAAAATGACACAAGGTGTTGAAATCTTCTTCAAAGGTGTCATTTTTTCCTATAGTTAGTTTATCTGTCTCAATCCCTTCCATTATAAAACACAACACCCTGAACACAGCCTTGAAAACGCCCCAACTCACATAAAAAAAACTTCACCAAGTCATAAAAAATCCAACATGACAAAAACAAATCATCAACTCATTCAAAAGTCACAAATATCCCCACATCACCAATGTCAAAAAGTCCAACTATACGTCTATATATACCAAACATTATAATTTTGGACATTCCCTAACTCCTAAGTAACGCGTTCTATAATTATAAATTTCAACCCATAACGCGTTCCACAAACCCCTCACGAAGTTTCCCTTCAAACCTCCTCTCTCTCTATATATATAGACACCAACACAGACAATGAAAAACAATCCTAAAAAAGAAAACCACACATCAAAGCATGGCAGACACAAAACAATCCCAACTGAACGGGGCCTACTACGGCCCGCCCATACCTCCCCCAACCCGCTCCTACCACCGCCCGGGCCGCGGGTCGGGCTGCGGGTGCTGCCTCCTCTGCACCCTATTCAAGTTCATCCTCTCCATTGTCATCATCATCGGCATCATCATCCTTGTCGTCTGGCTCGTCGTCCACCCCAACAAGGTCAAAGTCTACGTAACCAACGCCACCCTCTCCGAATTCAATCTCACCTCGACAAACACGCTCAACTACAACCTCACCATGGACGTCATGGTGAGGAACCCCAACAAGAAGATCAGCATCTACTATGACTGGATCGAGGCGAGGGCGTTCTACGACGGCGAGAGGTTCGCCTACGCTGGGCTCCCGACGTTCCACCAGGGGCATAAGAACACCACCATGCTCTACCCATTTTTCGATGGGCAGCATTTGGTGGTTGGGAGCGGCACGCTGGGCAGGTTCAACAATGAGAAGACTGATGGATTTTATAACATAGATGTGAACATCTATGCTAGGGTGAGGTACAAAGTGTGGTGGTTCAAGAGCAACAAGCACTCTCCCAAGGCAAAGTGTCACCTGAGGTTGCCCCTTGGTGTGGCCTCCAGTGCATTCACAACGACCAGATGTGATGTTGACTTCTAGAGATCGATTTGATGGAGTTCTGTTGGCTTCGTTTACTTTTGTTTTTTTATTGTTTTGTTTTATGGGGGTTGGTCATGTATGATTTACATTGTCATTCTGATGTTTTTTTTTTAGATTGGTTGTACTTTTTATGTGGATTATTAGGTGTTCGGTTACCTAGGATATCATACTTTGTGGAATAAAGAATTATTCATTTGTTGTTTATTAATTTGTTTGTTTTTCTTACATAAATTTTTTTTAATGGGGTAACTCTTTGGCATAGTTGATATGATATTTTTAAGAAAAAATATGTTAATAGAAGAAGTATACTATCTCATTCATAAAATAAGACTATACGTGAGACTGCATATAAAGACTATGTATAAAAGCATCATTGCTCAAAAGAGTTTTGTTTATCAATATCATGTTAGCCATGCGAAGGGTTATTTAGAATTTGTCTTTCCTTGTATATTCCATATAAATGCATCTTCTAGAGATGGTTTGATGTTGAAGAAGAACAAGAGGGCCCACCCTCCAAGTGAGTTTTCTAATGGGCCTTAGAAAATCTCTTCAAAATACAAGCAATTCCGGGGATTTTTCAAACTCTTTGAAATTGGTGAAATTGATATAAAAATCTAGTGTGTAAGCCATCATTTTCTGTTTTTTTTTATTTTTTTTATTTGAAAACAATAGACTATACAACTTTGATTCAAAAGGTTATAATAGTCTGAAAACTTGCTTCAAAGTAAAGAGGGAGAAAGGAGAGATAAGAGGGGGAAAAGGAGAGCTCCCACAAATTGTGGAGAATAATCATTTCCCAATAAAAAGTGTAGGAGGCGAATTTAACCGGGACAAAGAATAAGAAACAAAACACAGCAGGGCCCATCTCTTAACCGATGAGCCCACAAGCCAAACCATGAGTTCGGGCCCATTGGGCAACACCAGGATGGGGCACCACTGCCCGCAAAGTGTATTGGCCTGACAAGCCCGGATGTGAGCGAATGAGAAAAACAAAGGAGAGTCAGGACGGGCAGGACATATGCCCGAGTACGGCTCAACACGGGAAAGACTGCCCGACCAGAGTGCTGAAGCTTTAATTCGCGTAACCACGAGGGCGGTCAAGATTGTGGCAGCTCACCTCGTTCAAAGGGCACAACGGTGTTCATGATTGAACGGCAGGGCGGACATGAACCCCTTCACTAAGAGCAAGACGGTTATCAAAGGGAATATTCTCTGACATCTTAAAGGACAGTGCGTCAGGGAAACCGTTATAGGCAAATGATGATCCCTAGGCGCCACGTGTCCCAAATCGGTATGCCATACAGGGGGTATCATATTACGTTATGGACACCCCCCGAGGTCCCAATCGGCACGCCCCAATCCAGTATAAAAAGGAGGCTACCCCGCCCTCCTAAGGTACGCGCAACACACGCCATTCTCTCTCTTTCTCTCCCTCTTTGGGTCGAAGGTTCTTCTAACAAGGAAAAAAGGAGGATCACTGACTTGAGTGTCGGAGGAGCGTTAGCCGGCACCACACTGGTGTGAGTTGCAGGTACCTGAAGACCGAAGCCGACGAGGAGCTGTCCGACTTGCGAACAGCGAGGAGGATCTGAAGGGCTAACCGGATCGACGAAGTCGGAAGCTCAGGCCCACACCATATCTCCGGAACCAACTCAAAAGCCCGGATCAACCAGGATCCGGCCCAGGAGGACGAACAAGGAAATTCGCCCCCCACAAAAAGAAATACAACAAAAAAACCTCAAATTACAAGGACTTGCACAAGATTAGAAGAGCGCCGCCAAGACCTTACACCGCTGCAAAACTAGCCTGGATCAATAATCACATCATTCACCAGGCGAACATCAACAACAAAGTGTCTTCCCATATGTTTTCGACATAGAACCGCTGCCCAGCGAAGATGCATTTGTTTCAACCTAGCCATATTGCCCATAACGTGGTCGGGATAACAATCTTGAGCACCTGGGAGACAGTTCGTGAGCTGCCCGGCCAATGCTGCAACTTCATCACGTTCCATATCTCGACTTTGTTTCGGAAGACTGTTTGGATCCCTGTAGCTATGTTGACCTTGTTCTATATACTTGCGACGGCTGGGCACTAGCAAAGGAGATGGTCTACTGTTTCGGTATCCGTATTGCACAGCTCCCAGATTGTCGAAACGTCAGGAATCCAATTCGCCCTATACGCCTTTGTTAGTAACCAATTCTAAAAGCCATCCACAAGAATATTTTCACCTTAAGTGGGATCTTCCTTTTCCAGTACCATTTTGTATGGATCACCATGTTAAGGACCTCCAGGGAAGCTCGTCTCCACCATTGATAACATGATTTAACAGTAAAGCCCGCTGCTCGGTTTGGACCCCAAGCTAGGACATCCTCACGAGTAGGCCAAAAAATCGCGGTCTGAAGCAATGCCAACAATTACGCAACCTGACACCTCTGCCTCTACCATGATGCGGCGCAGAGTAGATTCCAGTCCCCCTCCTCGTTTCCAAGAGTCCGGCACCATTGAAGGACATTGCACTCCTTGTATTCAGCTAGGCTGTATAGTCAGGGAAATGTGACCTGAAATGGCTCATCACTGCACCACCTAACGGACTAGAAGCGCGCACGATCCCCCTTGCCGATCTGCCATCGAAAAGCTGGTGTGAACTGTGAAGGCCTCCGCTATTGAGAACCAGCCCTTGCACAGAAAAGACCTTCTGTTGGTTGGGGATGGGAACAGCTCCCTAACATTGCCCGCACCTTAGCGTTCTTTGAAGAGCCGCACTCACAAGAGGTTTGGTTGAAGTGCCCAATGCCATAGCCATTTTGCTAGCAGTGCTCGATTCATGGCTTCCAAATCCAATACCCCAAGCCCTCCTCTGTCACAGGATTGACAAATAGACTCCCAATCCATCATATGTGGCATGTTATGTTTCTTTTCTGCAATATCATTTACCGATTGTAGGACTGCATCTTTAAAAATTGCAGTCTTTCCATTCGAACATGCAACCATTTAATAATGCAGTTTTTTAGAGTTGCATCCATTTGAATTGTTGCTATCTTTATAAAATTAACAAAAAGAGGAACAATAATAAAGATAATTTTTTCAACCGGATACTATAGGTATTTCTTAAAATGAGGGGTATATTGACTAGATAAGGGTTGTTTGCATCAACGTGTTCTTCCCGTCTGGTGTCTACAAGAGACATACTTTTTATGTGATACATGTTTGAGAGCAGGGTCGGCCCTGAGCAGAGGCCATCAAGGCAGGCCTAGGGCCCCCAGCCCTATAAAACTTAAGTAAAAGCCCATTGAATTTTTTTTTTTTACCTATGAAGTTAACTCTCCAGGGTCCAGGCCCAACTATTACAAAAAAAAAAAAAAAAAAAAAAAACTGTCCAACCCACCCATATAAATGCCCTGAGTCTCCAAAAGTCCAAAACCAACCGCCCTAAAAATCAGCCCCAAAACCAGTTCCCCATGATTTTATTTTCCAAACCAAAATCCCTAAAAACTATCCCCATTAAAACCCCTAAACATTCTCTCATCAAAGCCCCAATCAAACCCATGGCTCCATTTTATTGTTTCAATGTGACGTTTGACATTCTCTCCAACGTCTCTCTCTTCTCTCTCTTTCACACATATTTTTATCAAGAATTCAAGGTTCAATCTCTTTTATATATATATATATATATATATATATATATATATATATATATATATATATATATATATATATGGGACGTGATTACGTGCGGCGAACGGCGGATGCGGCAGCGATCACGGGCCGTCGATCATGGGTCCACGGCGAACGACAGGTGCGGCAGCGATCACGGGCCGTCGATCATGGGTCCATCGCATCGGACGGTCGGGTGCGATTCACGTCGACCGTTGGATGCGATGGACCCGCAATCGGACGGCCCACGTCGCGACCGCACCTGTCGTTCGCCGCACCTAATAATTTTCATATATATATATGAAAATGATTGCGTGCGGCGAACGGCAGGTGCGGCCGCGACGTGGGCCGTTCGATCGCGGGCCCATCGCATCCAACGGTCGAGATGAATCGCCCCCGACCGTCCGATGCGATGGACCCGTGATCGACGGCCCGTGATCGCTGCCGCACCCGCCGTTCGCCGCACGCAATCACGTCCCTATATATATATATATATATATATATATATATATATATATATATAGTGAAGGTACGGTTTGCGATCGGTGCGGTGCGCGACGTGGGCCGTCTGATCGCGGGTCCATCGCATCCAACGGTCGACGTGAATCGCACCCGACCGTCCGATATATATGAGTCGCGATTACGTGCGGTTTACGGTCGGTGCGGTGCGCGATCACGGGCCGTCAATCACGGGTCCATCGCATCGGATGGTCGGGTGCGATTCACGTCGACCGTTGGATGCGATGGACCCGCGATCAGACGGCCCACGTCGCGCACCGCACTGACCGTAAACCGCACCTAATCGGTTCACTATATATATATATATATATATATATATATATGGCCAATTACCTGCGGCGAACGGCAGGTGCGGCGTCGATCGTGAGCCGTCGATCACGGGTCCATCGCATCGGACGGTCGGGTGCGATTCACGTCGACCGTTGGATGCGATGGACCTGCAATCGAACAGCCCACGTCGCCGCCGCACCTGCCGCGCGCCGCAAGTAATCGCCCCCGTATATATATATATATATATATATACTTACGTGTCTCTCTCTCTGACTCTCTTGATCTCCCCCACTCGGTCGGCCAGCCACAGAGCCACTCCCAGCGAGGCAGTGACCCACGGACTTAGAGTCCCAGTCCGGGCCGTCCGGCAGTCCCCCCCGCCCCCCCTCCAAATATTTTTTTTCCTATTACTGTGATACTATAGTTGTGTTCAAACATCAAAATCAAATTCAAACCCTCTTTTAAGGTATTTTTATATTTTTATTTTGTTCATTTGATTAAGATATTTTAATTTTATTGCTTTTCAAATTTTAATCAAGTTTGTATTTTTTAGAGCAACTGAATAATTTTTTTTATTGGGTGCATGATTTTTTTTTTTTGTGAACGCCGAAAGGGATATGGGTTAAAAAGTGTTTAAATTTTTTATTTACTAACTTATTTTTTTAATATTTATTCAGTTATTTAATTGCATAATTCGCTCATTCAATAAGTCAGTAAGTCACACTTGTTGGGGAGGACGATTGGACGAAGAGAGCGAACTGATAACAATCAGGTTTTATTGCTCTTGAACTTTTATTTCAAATTTTAGGTACGTGATTGTTGATTGTTAGATATTTATAAGAAATTTTATTGAATCATAATATAGAAGGTTTCAATTTTAATGATTGTGCAATATTGAATTTTTAATTTATAACATTTATAGCTTAAAATAAAATAATAAACAAGACTAAAATATTTTTTTTGTGAATGCATATGGGCCCCGCTTTAAAAGTTTGCCTAGGGCCCTGTCAAAAAAAACAATTCTCAGGGCCAGCCCTGTTTGAGAGAAATTTGTATATCTGTCTTCAATGAGAAGTTCAGTGTTAACATTGTATATTTTTCAGAAAATGTCAAGGACAATATAGTCCCCCAGCTAGTCCTAACATATTTTTAATTTTTTTAAAATAATAAACACCGTCTAATGAGGTAGATATTTTGATGAAAAGTATATATCGTTTCATTTCAAATTGCATTAACTCATTTGTAGTGGAAATTTTTTTGTGAAGGTTCACATATCTTGTGGATTGCATTTGTTTGGGCTTTGGGCTCGGGTCTGGGTTTGGGTCAAGAAGAGACCATAGAGAGAATCTCTCCACACAATCAATAACAGTCGTGGACGACTGTAACCGCCGTGTAATTAGGGGCGGATGATTGTGTAACGGATGGAGTGTTTCTTCGAAACGGCTTGAACGGATCTCTTCTTTAGCCTCTAAAAAAAGAGGTTAAAGGACTGCACCAAATATGCAATATCAACTCTCTCTTGTTCCAAAATTTTATTGTTCCTTTTAGCAATTGTTCAAGTCAGCGACCGGTTCACATATCTTCTTCCTGCTGCATCAGAGGAGAAGATCAACGAGGCTGGGTTGTATCCAGGGAGCAGATCATCGAGTATCTTATGCGACTGAGGGGGTGATTCTGTTCTTAAGACAGCATACAACGTGCCTCCATCCAGGCCATCTTTGAAACTCATTGTCTCTTGATATGTTTTTGATCCATTTCATGCTAGTTTAATTTGATAGTCAAAAAGTTTTTTTTACCAACAGATTTCTCCATCTAGTTGTCAAATTGTATTCACATAGGGTCATTGCCTCATCGATAAAAAGAGGTACCAATCCTGAGGGCGTTGGATAGATCATTGATTTTTAGTGACATCACTTCTGAATTTTTTATAACTTGGATGAAGTTGGTTTTTTCATAAAAACTGATGTTCTGTTATTTATTAAAAAAAAATTTGTAACTTGGATTTAATTGACATGAATTGGAGACCCAGTTACACATTTCTGATGTAAGCCTTTTCATTTCTAGCAACATGTCACACATGAGATCATCGAGTAATATTTACTCTTCGAGGAACACAGTAATGTCAACTCTTCAAGGTTATTGGAGACTACCATCACACCATTGCTACCCGCCAATCTCAAAGTTCCAAGATTTGAAGCACTTCTTTCAATCCAACAGAATCAGCCTATCACAAGCTCTATGATCTCCTTAATTGAGATTCATTTTCTTATGTTAGTTATTGTTGTAATTCTCCTTTCTCTCTCATCCTCTTTCGCATGTAAGGAACAAAAATCAGCACTTTATGTATCCCATGACTGGTTATGTGTTTGTGTTTTATGTGTATGTGTTTTTGTTTTATGAATTATGTCTCTTTGTGTGTGTGTGTGTGTTCGTGTTTATGAATTTTATGAATTTTTTCTCTTTTATGTATATGTATTTGTGTCTTATGAAATTTGATATGAAATGATACGAAGGCAGAGACTTCAGTTTTATTTTTTTGGAATGATATGACATGAATGATAAGATTTTTTTTATTGGGTTGTTCTTGGTTCACCATGTCAAAATTGCAACCCAAGAGGCACTGCTTCAAGACACTCAAATGCCCAAGCAAACATCAGTAACTTTTAACGGTACAATAACATAAAAATGAACCCAGACTAGCAAAACTCAAGACACTCTCTATCAATAACATAGCAGTACACTCAAATGCCCAGGCTATATTTGCTATACTGGCTATACTATTAAATGTTAAATAGTATTAACATTACACACTCTAGACCTCGCGACCAACCTATAACATTACACACTTTACAGTACATTTAATATTTAACTTAGCAATGACATTTAGTAATATGTGCTCATCCTCCAATCTTCATAAAAATTAGACGCTTGGCTCATTTGAGTTTGATAAAAAAAAAAAAAAAAAAGTAAAGGAACTTAGGCCTACGACACAAAATAAAAAATCAACCCCTTGCGATGAGAATTTGTGAAAGTAAAAAAGAATATATATGAAATATACCTAAAGTAATTGAGTAATTGAAATTGTATGTTAACTATTATCATAGTTCCCAATCAAATTTACAAATAAAAATAAATTTAATATTCAAATAGGGTTTCATCTACAAGAAAAAAGGATTTAATATTCAAACAGGGCTTCATCCACAAAAAATAATAGATTCAATATTCAAAGAGTGGCTTCATCCACAAAAAAAAAAAGGATTTTGAAAAAAGAAAACCCATACTAGATCTACATACACATATCAGATTTACAAACCCAAATAAAAATCACAAAAAAAAAAACTTAATACCCAAACCAAATTTGATATCACAAAAAAGACAAACAAGATTTACAAATCCATACCACGGGGTGTGGCTGTGCAGCAGCGAGGGTTCTGAGCCCTTCTTTGAATACTGTCAACGACTGTTTTTTGGTTCGGAGAAGATAAAGGATCACGTGATCTTTTTTTTCAAAGGAGAAAGTGCTTGATCGATGGGCTTGATGGCATGAAATTTTGTTTCAGCTCACGTGATCAACTGCTCCACGTGTCGTCTTCTTATTTATTGTCACAAAGAGTCTTTGTTTTAAAAAAATAGAGGTTCTGAACCCAATAGGTTAGGCTTTCTTTTGTAGTTTACCAATGTGATACCATTACCAAAGAGGCCATTTTTGTATTAAATCTATTATACATTTGCTTCCTTGGTCTCTTGTCAAACATGAAACTAACTAGTCTCTTTTGCCTTTTCAACCTTAATCACCCAAATCCTATCTAAAATCCTGCAATTTAACCTTACAAATTAAACTTACCCAGATCTACATGCTAGCCTATGTCCAAATCAAGAAGGGTTCTCATGCGTGAGCCCAGCACTCTTTCTGCATAACCCCCTCTTTTTACTTCCCCAACCCCCCACTTATTTAACACCCTATTATGTACCTCCACCTTTTATTACTTGTAACTTTCAATTTTTGAGATTCTTCTATGGACCTTATAAATTGACGGGTTTGCAATATATTCCATAATCAACAAGTGAAGAATAAAATATCTCTTTCTACTTCTGTTCTCTGTATGCTTATATGCTTTGATATGTACTCTTATATTCATGTATTCTATTTAGTTTATAACATGTTGTCAGCAAGAAGAAGCTCTTCTCATTCAAGCACACACAAGATCAAACTAATGATTCGACTCAACAGTTTGTATTATTTTCCATGCATGCGGGCAATACTGGTCCATCATAACATTTTATATGAAGGTGGCTCACAGTATGTGTCTAATTCCTTTGACCGAAATAATCTTTCTTTTGCAAGTTTATTCTTTATGTGCATTTGTGGGTGTGTTACTGTCTTCTTACTGAACATCAATTATATTTAGTATCATACATCAATTATGTTTAGTATAATACATCTGATATGTTTTTGTTCATTGTAGAGTACTTTCTTATTTTCCTCATTGATTAAATTTAGTTTTGTTAATGATGAGTTGACAACACTTGCGTTAACATCATAATTATTTATCATATCAAATTTGCTGAAATTAGAATTTTGTGGCATTTTATATTTATTCTTTGGATACTTACATAAGATTCACTTTGATGCTATAAAATCATGTGTCCTTGTAGGACAATGAAAAATTATGTACATGGATATCTGAATCATGTAAAATTATGATTATATTAGTCCTTGAAAGGCGAAATAAAAGTCATTATATTACATATGTTCTTATATGACCATACAAAAATTGTGTCTACATGGATCCCTGAAAGACCATACAAAAGTTATGAATAATGTATCCCAATAGGACCATGCAAACTTTGTTTTATTTTATCCCTGAAGGATTATACAAAAATTATTATATGGATACTTGAAGGATCATGTAAAACATATGATTAAAAGTGTTCATTAAGGACTACATACAATTCTCTTATCTCTGAAGGATTATATAAAAATTAATGGCTACTTGGGTCCTGTAGGAATATACAAAACTTATGAAATTTTTATGGGTCCGTGAAGATTAAAAAAAAAAGTAGCTACATGTATCCCAACAAAAACATATAAAATTTGTCATTAGCTTTCACCATCATAATGAAGAGGATTTAAATATTAATACAAAGGTCTACCAGTCGTTATGCATCAAATATACTTCACTTGTAGGAATATGGACAACATCAATTTTACATATTCTCGTTGCCGAACAACCATTTGAAGAAAAATCATGTAACCCAATTCAATGGTGTAGCATCATTGCTTAAAGCAAATGCATTTTATTTTATTTTCGCCATGTAAGTTGTGATCAAGAATAATGAGTTCATGATTTATATAGCTGAAAGCACAATAATCATAGAGTTCGTAAAACATCTCAAACCACTGACAATGGATTGCTGATGAACAAAAGCATAATTAAAGAGAAAAGGTTTGCAGAACAAACACCTAACACAAGAAAAATGGTTGTTATTTATGTGGTGCTTAAAAATATGGTCACATACCTGATGTACGATCATACTTTTGTCATTTATGTATTTATATTTTTATAATTTTTCTTTGTTATCTGAAATGCACTTTCTTATTTTTATATTTGTCAAATGTTTATACTATTTCTGGTATTATAAATTTGATTTAAGGCTCTTGAAAAGCAAATATTATAAGACCATGAGGTATATAATGGTTTTTAATTGTATATTATATGGGTTGGGTATATAACTCTTCAATCTTCTATTATATATTCAGTGATGGGCACGGATATCCGCACCCCGAGTTTCTAGCCCACCCCGAGGTCGACAATCCATCTGGCGACAGTGGTGAATCATGGTCGGCAGAGGTTCCGGCAAGTGTACCAACCCAGGTCGGCATGCCCTCTGACGACGGTGGTGAAGTATGGTCACCCGAAGGCCCGACGAGCTAAAGTAAGAGAATAAATTCACATTTTTACAAATTTCAAAACAAATAGACAAATTTCACATTTAAACTCATATAACAGACAATCATAACAGCATTTAAAACACATCAAAATATGATTTTAGCATTTATAACGCATCAAAATACAATTTTAGTATTCCATAACGAATCATCTATAGAAAATAAAATACATGTTCAAATTATTTTTATGTTTATTTTATTTTTTGAAAAAAAGTATGTTATTTATTTTTATATATGAAAAAATCAATATAATCACATGAATGGTTGTGGAATTTGAACATGTATTTTGTTATGTAGTCACGTGAATGGTTGGTTATGGAATGCGAATGTCATATTTTGATGTGTTTTAAATGTTGTTATGACTGTCTGTTATATATGTTTAAATGTGAAATTTCTCTATTTGATTTGAAACTAATAAAAATGTGAATTTAGCTCGCTGGCCTTCGGGCGACCACAATTCACCACCGTCGTCAGAAGGCATGTCGACCTGGATTGATACACTCGCCGGAACTTCTGGCGACCATAATTCATCACCATCGTCAGAGCAATCGCCGACCTCGGGGTGGGTTTACTCCTACTGCTACAGTGCACAAATTTTTTTATTATTTTTTAAGGAACGGATTTCTTGCTATTTGGGATGCCGATATCCACGCCCTTCAGTGATTCAGTACTTTTGACTTGTCCACACACCACTGCACCTTCTGAACAAGATGCTCGACAATGTTTGCTGTCATCATGATTCAATGATATTTCTATTTCTTTGAGTGCTGTTATGAAATAAGGATAAGTGCTTTGTCCTAACTTGTCTCCTAAACCCAAAAACTAAAGGGAGGGGACGCAGTTGATGAGTGCCCCTTCTATCAGTGATTGATTTTTCAATCATTCCTCCTGGATTAATTGGTCCATAATTGAAATACTATAAGGCGAAATCTTGCTTTTGAAGGATCCATTTTTCCCAAAAAAAAAAAAAAAAAAAAAAAAAACAAAGAAGTGTTTCCACTCCGTTTCAGGGTCTTTTAGCTTCTAACATTCAGATCAGGCTTCAAACACTTCTTTAATAACAACTCTAAACAATCGATTAATTAATTTCAAATGGGATGTTCGCTTTATCAAAATTTATTCCCCTCTCCCCCAAACCAAACAATTGGTACCAACAACATTTCCAATCCAATATTGAATCAATTGATAACCACCACCATAGTCCATAAACCACAAATAAAAAATCAAATAAATCATGCTTTTACACAATCAACAACCCAATCTAACTTTAATAAATTTAAAAAAAAGACAATAAAATCAAAAAAGCATAACCAACTCTTTCAAAGATCAACATCACACTTGGTCCTCTGAAAACCACCACCACCACCACCACTCAAAGCGAGTCTCAAATGACAGTTCGCCCTTGGCTTGAACTTGATCTTGATCCACCCCACCTTGAACCTCACCCTAGCATGGCCATTCACATAAATGTTATAAAATCCATCATTCTTCTCAGTGTTGAACCTGGTCTTCGTGCCGCTCTCAACCACCACACTTTGCCCGTCGAAAGACGGGTAGAGCATGGTGGTGTTCTTATGTCCCTGGTAGAACGTCGGGAGCGTCGCAAAGGCGAATCTCTCGCCGTTGTAGTACGCCCTCGCCTCGATCCAGTCGTAATAGATGCTAATCTTCTTGTTAGGATTCCTCACGCTTATGTCAAGGGTGAGGTTGTAAGTGAGAGTGGTGGTGGTGGCGTTTGTTGTAGTGAGGTTGAAGAGGGAGAGGGAGGCGTTTTCGACGTGGACTTTGATGGGGTTTGGATGGTAGATGAGCCAGAAGAAGAAGAAGGAGATGGAGAGGGTGATGGAGAGGGAAAAGATGAGCTTGATGAGGCTGCAGAGGAGGGAGCAGGGGTGGGTTTTGGTGGTGTCGGACATGGTTTGTTTTGATTTGTGTGTTGAGAATGATTTGAAGGAGTTTTGAATGAGAGAGATGAAAGGAAGGAATCAAATAGGGGCCGTGTGGGAGTGAACATAAAATATTTTGGGGGTGGTTGCATCACGGAAGGTTCGTTTTGTCTGGACGCGGAATGATTGGAGGGTGGGGAGGTGTGATGCTTACGCGGAATAAGGTGTGATGCTTACGCGGAATGATGGGAGGGTGGGGAGGTGTGAACATAAAATAAGACATTGTTTTGTTGTGTTTTTAATTATTTTATTGAAAATATAAAAACAATTTTTTTTTTTGTTAACAATAGATATGGGTATCGTGGATAAACAGTGAATAAGATATTAATAATAACTTATAAAATATAAGAAAAAGATTGGAGATGTGATATTTCTGATTTATAATTGATGATGTCATATGATTTAATATGTGAATTTTCCTTGTATAAGTGGAATAGATTATACAATTACAGGAGGACCTGGAATATCAGCTGTAAGGGCCAAAATTCATGCCCATAAACTATGCACCATGTACCTGCGGCCCAATACCCGATTAGCAAGGGCCCACGACCCGGTTTGCCTACTAAACGTGAATCTGACCCATCAAACCATCTGTACTCGATGACCAAGCACGACTTCTAGTCAGTATTTTACATTTTGATTTTTAAATAAAAAATCATATGATTCTTTAAATCCTCACAAATATATTAAATCTAGAGCTATCATTAGACTGATTTTTTGAGATCACAACAGAATATCGATCCTAGATATAGAAATATCATCAATTGATTTACAATATCCCAATTGTGTGCATTCATCCAATGACGGCAAATTCTGTAAATCACTCTCAATGACATGTTTGATCACCTAAATCAAGGATCTCTCCCCATCCGTCCGACGGAAGAGAGATCCGTTATTGATTAAAGGACACTCACCAAAGTACTATAAATAAGAAATCAATTCTCTCTATTGATTTGCAACAATCTAATTTGTGCATTTGACTGACTTGAATGTCAGAGTCTTCTGCAGGTTACCCCTAACCCTGTTTCTAACGAAGCTTGAGGAGAAGGATCGTCGGCAAGCCAACGGAAGCCCTCAAGAGAAACGGAGCGGACGAATTGTACCTACCCGAACCTGGTTCGCTATTTTCTGCCCCTCCACCGGCTTATTCTCATTTATTTTAGCATGGATTTAGCTACATTTTCCTTGCGAACAAACAAATTTTTATGTTTATTCCTCTTTAATTCCATCCTATTCCCCCTACTCCTCTACCCAAATAAGACATAAGAGAATATGTACAATTCATTAAACTATATATACTTTTTTATTATTTTGTATAAAACATTTACCATGTAAAATAAATAAAACATGTGAGACCTAAGGACCGTCCGAAATTTTATTAAAAGAAACTCCTTTAACTGTTTCCGTGCAC
Organism: Acorus calamus; assembly: GCA_030737845.1. Taxonomy (NCBI): domain Eukaryota; kingdom Viridiplantae; phylum Streptophyta; class Magnoliopsida; order Acorales; family Acoraceae; genus Acorus; species Acorus calamus. The sequence continues at coordinate 8,819,613 of CM060876.1, read as the reverse complement.
ACTATTATTAGTCTCCTGCACACAATAATTTATTTGACTAATTTTTTTTATAAACATATGTATTTCATTTAACATGTATATATATGTTTTTTTAAATAAAATTATATTAAAGACGGCACATCTATTCCACCAACCAATTAAATCCCACAACCAAAAAACAAAAAAAAGACATAAATTGAACATCACTAATTCCATCAACCATTTACCATTCAACATGCATATAGAACAATCAACAGTTGGTATATCAATCTTTATTTAACACATTCTACAGTTGCCTTCTCAACTATTGTTTAAAACATTCGATATTCTCCCTCTCGACCACCATTTAAAATATTCGACAGTAACTCTATCAATCTTCCTTTACAAGAAAGTCTGTTCGATCGTAGTGGTATCGAACCATATATTTTTTTCAAAAGAAACCTAAGACACATTCAATATTCAATGTACATTAAAATATCAACACATTCATATTCCATTCAACACTTCAAATATATTCACTTCTGAAATTCAAAAAACATTATTTAGAACATTAAACATTCAAAATATATGCATTGTTTGTGTACGCATGAATTAATTCGACTAAAGTCTAACGATCGTGTCATTGCTTTGATTTTAGTTGATTGAAGTCCATCGAGCACACCCAAGCTTCAAATGAAGTGAACCAAATTAAACCTTCGACAATTCGTCTTGGAAGAGGAATGCATCGTTTTTTGTGGAGGTTGGATGTTACAGTTTGGCGTTGTCTTTGTCTCCCTTCTGTTCAATTTGGGTTGCTTCATTGGACTTGAGTCAAATTATTTCATATGTACAAACAGTGTATATATTTTGAATGTTTAATGTTTTAAATAATGTTTTTTAATATCAAAAGTGAATATATTGTAAGTATTAAATAAAATGTGTTGATATTTTAATGTACATTTAATATTAAATGTGATCGATGTCTCTGATATTCTTTTGAAAAAATATATGGTCCGACACTGTAACGAACAAACGATTGAACAAGCCCTCTCAGGTCCTAGGTCGAATTACCAACTATCGAAAATTGTAAAGACAAGTTGGCAAAACTACTGTCACAATGATTGATAGAGAAATGTTTTAAACAATGATTTACAAACAATGGTTGACAGAATAAAGAATGACATTGTTCCATCAAATTATGGTTTTTAAGTTTTTTGGTTGGTGGGGAGTACACGTGCCCTTAAAAATTTGCCTTTTATTTAATGAAACTTATGTTGAAAGTATATACAATGCACATATTTAATCAGTAAGGACTAAGGAGTCATAATGCCACAGGATCACTTTTGCAGCCAAGGTACACATCACATATTCAGATATTCTGATTGTTATAATCTTGGCTTGTTGATTGATAATTATTTTTAACATAAGGCATGATTGGTAGAAAATAAGTTACATTCTAAAGCATCATTGCAAGTTAATGAGATCATCTGAGAAATGACGATCACTGGAAGACTAAATCTCATAATTTATGATGATGACAAAAGAACCACCAGTGCCAAAATGTTGGGTTCTTGTTTTTTGATGAGGAGCAACCACCAAGGAAAAATAAAAATAAAAATAAAAATAATAACAATAACAATAACAATAATAACAACAACAACAGTTTAATATCATCAGTTTAATATAATGTCAGACATGAACTTTATTCAGAATGAAACAGGAACAATTACCTCATTTGAGAGTCAGATAAAACAGCTATAGAAAGAGGGCAGCTTGTGTCCCACAATACCTTCTAAAGAAAGTTGAAATGGCCAACGAACATCAGTACCTGTGCTCCAGCTTCTCCTTCTCCAGATAGTTCTGAACATACCTGCAAGGATTTGGGCAGATTGGGATGTTGAGTGCACAAGGAAAATAAATGAAGATTGTTTACTTTGTATTCTACCCATCACAAGCACAAAAGCTCAGCCTCAGTGTTTCGCATTATAACTACAAAAACTGTTGATCATTGGAACATGTAATCCATGCTATTTGCAGATATTTTAGGAGGAAAATGAATTCATATTGATTAGAAAGCATCACAAACAAATTATTTTTGTACAATGACTCACATTAAGAGCCATTGTCAGGTCAGCCACTAGTACAAGTCATCAGAATATAAATTCTACATCAATTCATATCGAAGTTCAAGTGTTACCTGTTGCATACATGCAAGACCGACCAAGATATAATACAAAAATGATATACAAATCTTGGGATAACATTTCTTCGCAATTTAATATAAGAATAAGCATCATGCTATAGAGAAAATAAAATTCGTTAGAGCAAATACATGCCAAAAAGGGGGCAGACAATTGAGGACATTTCCAGATTACCAACTTGGAATTTAGAGTCAAAATTGAGAGAATGAAAGAGAAAAAAAAATGCTTGATGATTCATAACATAAAAAAAACTGTGGATAAAGTAGCCGCACAGGATCCAGCTTCAACAAAATAAAATTCTGCAAACAACAGTTTAAATTAAAACAAGAGTAGATGAAAGGAGACAGCGAACAATCACTCTAATGCAAACAACAAGCAGAATTGCCTGCTGCACTGCCAAGGGAATTATACCTAACATTGTAGATTACTGAGCATTCAAATAAGGCACCCAGAAACAACTTTCATTTTGTGGGGGAAAAAGACTTCTGAATAAATTACGGCATGTCCTGCAGTAATTAATACAGAGGCGCAGAAGCATGTGCTGATATTGGAAATATGCAGATAGTGTAAGATTGAATACCTCTGGCCCCTGTTTGGGTAGAAGAATAGATGTGTAATAGGGTGGAATAGAGGTGAATATGTCTGCTTGCAAGGAATAGGTGGTTATAACTATATAACAAAATTTTCTCAAAAAAAAACTATATCACAATAGGTGAGAATAAGCTGGTGTTTGTATTAGTATATGTGGCTGAAGAAAGGTTGTTAAAATAGATGCTCATTAAAAGTAGGAAGGAATATTTAAAAGAGGTGCATTTGAGAGATTTAAAAACAGATCAAATGAAACTGGTCTGATCATGTCCAACGAGAAATGTAGTTCGTGACACAAAAAAACAAAATCCAAGAAGGTTCAACAAGAAGGGCGTGACCTAAAAGGACTCACATAACAGTACTGCAGACGTGAAAGAAGTTCCGAACAATGTCTACAAACACCGTATCCAATGAACATGGTCGACAAATTGATGGATGGCGAAAGTTACAAACATATACAATATAGCCCACAATGCTTTAGTAGTTAATGAGTACAGATGTATGGCATTGATATGGATACTATAACTACATTAGGAGGGTCAAACATGAATAAAGACATAAAAAATTGGTCTATGAATTGTCAACCCTTCCCAAAGGTGTCATAAGAACACATCCACACATATGGATCTGTTGACAACCGCCTTCCCCCCTCATTCTTCCGGTGGTCAATTAGGATTGATCAGTCTAACCAATTGAGTGCTTGAATGATCCTTTACCCCCCGTTTGTGTCCGAGAATAAGAGTGAATACTACAGAAGAATATCTATGCCAGAGAATAAAAACATCATTCTCTGTCATTTTAAAAAAAAATTATCTCATCTAACAATATTACACACACATTCTAAAAACTATCACATCTATCAAATTAGTCACACATCTCTCGCACTTATTCAAGGGTATAATTGTCACTTAAAAAGTCATAAACTCTACTACATCATTTATCCACCATTTATCATCACTTTATCCAAATTGAACCAAACAACAAAAATGTCACTTTTACGTTTCCTAGTGAGAATTAACAAAAAATGCAACCGAACAGAAATTTACTTATTTTATATGGATTGTTATTTATCTCAGTATAGCTATTAGGGCTAATATGTGTAGAGGTTGTTAATAAGGGGGAAAAACATCAGTATACTATCAATGGATGGTCCTACTACAGTCCCTCAGTCATGGGCATTCAACCTCCCCATATCCCCGTAAAACTTCACATAGAATCATCAATAAGCTGATTTTTTTTGTAAAAACACAGAATGCAAAAGATATCGATTATAATACCTACTTCATTATCACAAGGCAGGAACACAGGCAACCACAATGATCTGTGGGGCATTAGCTATGGTACTCATAGAATTGGAGAATGAGTGTAGCCATCCCAAAGGATCTATATGGCTGAATGTGTGTGCAGAACAAGCAAAGTGTTCGTTACTTGAAATACATTCCGCAACTTTCTATGCAGAAAGCAATGGGAAAATCAATGTGCCCAGATGGCATGGCATACCGGGGAAACATGTTACATAGTTCTCCAATGAGTTATGCACGCACACGCGTCACACACTGCTTCAAGTAGGATTGCTCCTAC